>BTHU01000016.1:89106064-89216064 GCA_036184795.1 Tokudaia tokunoshimensis | reverse complement strand
CTCCATTTTAAAATGAGGTCTTCCCTCTTCCTGTCTTCCACTCAAAAATGCACACTTTTGCCTTTTATTACAACGTTATAAAACATGTATAAAATGTATTTTAAAACCTCTTCAATTTTGTAATAACACAATTTTAAATACATACATTGTATGATAACACAAAGCCACTCTCTTTATGTCTTTATTTTGGAAGTTGTAGTTTTTGCTTAAGTTTGTTTTTGCTTTTTAAAGAAATGAGGCACAAATGAACACATTAGCTTCGGACTCTGTAGGACCAGGATCATCAGTCTTGCTGTTATCAGCCACCATATCTTGTCCCCACACCAGCATTCTGGGCAGGGACAGCCTGAAGCCTGGATGTCTGCTCAGAAACACCTGCAGGAGCTCCGCAGAGCAGACCTTGTCCTCCGCCTGCCTCAGGGGTCCACCATCCTGCTGAGTGTTGAAACCTTCCGTGTTGATAAACTCCTCTGAAGTCTCTCAGTGCTTCTAGATGCCATTCATTACATTCCTTGGTGACATCACTCAAGCCTGAGCAAGGTTCTTGATGTGGTCAGAGAGGCTGTGAGCCTAGAACAGAGTCAGGGTCTCACCACCATCATCCTCCTGAAAGGTGTGGTGCTTGCCAGGGCTTCTCCACCTCTCTAGCTTGCCAAGTTACTTGGGACTCTTTAGGCTCCTGTAGGACACTGGCAGTATGTGCTTATTAATATACTGGAAGGCCATGAGGCACCCACCTGGTCAGAACTTTGAGGATTCGACTTGTAGTTTGCAATATTACCCCTAAGCAAGCCATCTGTCCTGTCTGTAAAAACCTATAGACTTTGCATTGACCCGGCCTCTTAGCGATGGAAAGTCCTTTCACACATCTGTTCCAGAGCGGGGATGCTTTACCCACATCCAACATTTACCCTAGTCAGTAAATGCTGTCTCCTCCACAAGCAGCTGATGCAGAACTCCCCACAGTTCTTCAATGGCTGAAATACCCTGAGGTGGTGTGTGACTGTATGTACGTGGCACTGTCACCAATGACACCCTGTCAGGGGTCTCCTAACATGATAATAGTGGTTAAAAAATATTCTTGTTTCTGGTGATGTCACGGGCATTCTGATAGCATAGGCTGCTGTTTCACTTATTTGTCTGGGGCAAGGCTGGTGACATGAAACCCACTGCACAGCAGGTTGTCTAAAAGCAGGTCAATACAGACAGTTACAGAACAACATATTTATTTATTTGGCTTTCGTTTTTCTAGATAGCCCAGTCTGGCCTCAAACATGAGATCCTTCGGCCTCAGCCAGCCTCCAGAGTACTGGAGTATTACAGGTATGGACCAAAACTTTTATAATGATAAAGAGTATTTTGTAATGATAATAGACAGCCATGTTACTGGCTTCGTTTTTTACCGCACTGTGCTCTTAACCATTATTTTGTGTTGTCCCTCCTACTTTTAAGAAGGTTTTACTGTAGTACAATAAGCCAGCATCTTGGTGACGTCATGGTCTCCCATGCCTGATTCAATCTTGTTTTATTCTGTCCACGTGACCCTCAGGGCATCAGGGCACATTACACAGCCGTCATTCGCAGCAGACCTTCTAGGTCCATGGAACTTCACTTGCATCAAAGGACTGCACTGACTTCTTCCAAGTCAAAGATGAAGGCTATTCATGAGGAGGATGGTAGCCCTGGGTGTGAGCTGGGAAGGCTGTCTTCCCATCCGGCCCCTTCTCTCTTTCCTCTCTATCCACTTCCCTTACTCATCACTCTCTCCATCCTCCTAGCTCCCACATCCCCTCTAAGTTGCCTCAGTCAGGGCTCTGTGCTCTGTTGGCCTATCATCTCCCTTCTCAGTTCCACTTGCATTTCTGCTCCTGGACCACACCCTCAGGGTGGTCTTTGCGAGTCCCACACCAGGCTTCAGCAAACACAGGTTTCCTTCAAGCTTGCGAAGTTCATCGCAGCTGGTCTTAGAGCACTTGGCTGGCTTCCTGGAACAGGCTTACCTTGAGGATGGGACGATGGGGGTGTCAGTTCATCCTGTCTCCCCTCTGTACCTCTGGAAGCTCTATTGCAGCAGTCCAGATCAGACCCGGATCAAACTCAGGAGCAGGGGCAGAGTCTGGAGGTCAGCCTGGTAACATTTAGCCCATCTGAATCTCACATTGTATCTCAGGGAGAGTGGGGGAGAGATGTCTCTGCTGAAGGGTGAGAGCTTGTGAGGCATTGCTGGCTGGGGGTGGAGGTGGGGGTGGGGGTGGGGGTGGGGGTGGGTGGGTGGGTGTTCAGGATAAGATAGATATCCTGTGTGACTCAGATAATCACTGGAGGGCAGTGCCTTGGTCAGCACAGGTTCAGGTGGGCTCCAGGGGGTAGCCAGCATCACTGAGAATCACCTCCGGTTAACAACCCTGCTTTGAAAGAGGACTGCATCTTACAAGTACACACTTTACCCTCAGCTTCTAAAACCCTAGGTTAGGGCCTGAGCCTTGCAGTTTCCACCACCAGGGGGCGCCTTGACCTCTGGCCTCCCCAAGCCTGAACAGCATTCAGCTGTCAATCAAGACCAGCTAGTCACAAATAAAGCCAGCAACAGGAACAGACTCCATTTCCCAAGAGGACGAAGAACTCATGATGTCTACAACTGTTCTCCATGACTTGCTTAAAAAACGGGAAACCTGGCTGTGAACAGCTCCCCGAGGGTGACAGAAAAACAGGCAGTGACAAGATTTGGGTGGGATCAACTGGGTAGGAAGAATTGAGTAAGAAAATACGGTATCCACAATAGAGATTTGAGCCGGTGTCAGGACTCTCAGGGACAGGGCAGAAGAGTAATTAAATAGTATTAAATGAAAGAGACCAGAAACAGATTTGAAATAATCATCCCAGAAAAATGCTCTGAAGACATTCAGTCTGGTGGCAGATTCCTAAGGCTTCTTTTCTTCCACCCTTGGACTACTGGTCTGGTCACGCCCCAGTCCAGAGGGCCAGCCCACCACAGTCGCCAGGCCACTTACTGCACTGTGCCATGCCTGGACCTCCTCCAACCTGTGTTCTGGTCTCCAGCACTTCCCAAGCGTGAATCACGACAGCCTCCCTTGGCAGGGCCCTCGGCCGCACTTCCTAAACGCCTTTTCTGCCAACAGCTAGCTACCCGCTTTCGGTGGTGATTACGTGTCAGCTGCTTCCAGCTTCAGACTTTTTACCTCTTCCTCTTTGCTTCCTCAGCCAGCAGCTATCTTCGCTGATCTGCCAAAAACCCTCACTGTGGGTTCCAGAATCTCTCCTCAGCCGGTCTTCCTCCCATGCCACCCGCCCTACCCTCAGCCGACTTTGAGTTTCCGGGGTTACACCCTGGTTAGTTGACTAGCAATCCCAAACTTCTCAAAAAAAATGTTTCTGAAATGACTGTTCGCTCTGGTGGGACCTGCTACTGCCTCACCCCGGACCAAAAGCTTTTTCTGACACCTGCCGAATGCTGTCAATCTTCTTTGCCCCACCCCCTGAGCCTGTACAATAAGCCACGCCTCTAGAGCGCTTGCCCCACTATAGGCTCCTCTCCTCCCCTCACCACCACACTGGCATGCTGTGGGCACTTGTCTTAGCTCAGGCCCCACATCAAAATATTATGGACGGTGACTTCAACAACTCAATAATAGGTATTTATTTCATGTCATTCTAGAGGGTGGACACCCATAGCCAAGGTGCTGACATGGCTGCTTCTGGTGAAGACTGTCTTCCTGACTGGCAGATGACTACCTTCCAGCCTTTCCTTTGAACCTACTACCTTTCTGACTTCATTTGACTTTAGTTGCTACTTAAAAGTGTTTTCTCCACAGACAGTCACTTTGGGAGTCACCACAATTCACCCCTTAACAACACCTGGACTATAGCAATAGATTGCTTCTAGGTACAAGCTCTGCACTAAAATCTGTGTCCTAGTTACCTCATTCTTCCAGGCCACATAAGATACTCCTCAAGGCAGACATAACCTCCATCTTCATGCCTGAGAAAGTGAGAACCAGAGAGATTAAATAACCAGCCTGCAAATTAGCAGCAGACCGGAACTCCCAGCTCGCATCTGATGATCTCAGAACAGGACTGTGTGCCTTAAGCCTTGAATTAGGTAATTGGGACTTTACTGCGAGACTCTGAGATTCCTTAGCTCAAAGGCTTTGTTCTCCCAGAATCCTCTCCCGTTTGCAAGCTCCCAAAGCCCCTATAGCTCAGACTATTATATCCTGTGACTTCAATGACTTAGGAAACCACTACTGTCTCTCTTTGTTATTTCCTTCCCTTCCAGGGACCAGACTCTTTACTCTATGCCTGAGTCTTAAATCTTCAGCCTGTTCTGTCCGTGGTAGCTCTAACTCTAGGACACAGGCAAGCAAAATCACGGCCTCCAAATCCTGCTCCATTCCTCTGGCCAGTCCTCAATCTCTGTTAGCCCCAGTCTCTGCTCCACCCCCACCTTCTCCCAGTCTTCACTTCTACACACCCCGTCTCCCTCACACTTAACAGCCACAACCCAACTTGTGTTCCAGATCCTGGACGTCCTCCCAGCCCCTTTCTCCCATCTCTGTCCTGAAATATTCCAGCCAGACTCTCTGAACTGACTACAGGCCACTCCAGAGAAATATCCAAGCAGGCAGCCCAGCCCTAGAATAACCCATGATATGTGTCCAAGCAATGTGGTAGCCAGGGACCTCTAGACCTCTGCTGAGCACCAAATCCCTCCCTTCCCTGTCTCCTGTCTTCATGCTCCTCTACCCAGCTCACTTCCAGAGTCATCAGACTTTTAAATTCTTTACCTCACTGTGCACAAAGAAGAGCCAGTCTCCCAGGCCACCTTCCTCTGCATCCGTGTCTGCCTTCATTCCCTTCCTCCAAGGTCCCCTCACTACCAAGTTGGGACTGGTTCCCAAATCTCTCATGGTCCTGGCTTTTCTCCTCTGGTCCCCACTCACTCATCCCCTTCATCTTATGAGCAAGGTTAAGACGTTTCCTATCCTTAAAACCCCTCCCTGCCACAGGTTCTCAGCTTTGGCTGTAAATATGAAAGGCTTCCAGGCAGACCTGCTCAATAAATACCCTCAGGGCAGAGCCTGGGCTTCCCCCTGGGGTCAACAGCATAGCTTCTTGCCTCACCATCAACCCATCTCTTAGCTTAGCTGACAACACTTTGGGTCTAATTGTCCTCACTGGGCGGCTGTTACAATGTAATCACTTCCTAATGGAACCTGCCTTTCCCTCTCCTATGGTCTGACCAAAAACTTCTCTGCCCACCTCATAGCTCTCCTCTAACCCACTCTGTCACAGTCTAGCCAGGGACCCCCAAAAGCTTCTTCTCTCCATAAACCCTCTAGGCTCCCTTAGTGCTTCTTTCCTCTGTGACCAGGGTCTTCTCCATACTCTTGGGTACTTGAGAGTTTCCCCAGCTTTTGCCTTTTCTTTTTCTAGTCCACACTCCCCAGGGGACACCTTCTCTGCCTGGAGCCTGTAAATCCGTGTTCCTAACCAGACCTCATTCTAAGCTCCCACCCACACACCTTCCCTCCTGCCTGCCTTTGTGGATAATCCCAGAGGCACTTTACACTCAACTCATGCGAAATCTCCCATCTACACTCGAAAACCTGTTCTTCCCAGACACCACCTATCCAGACTGTTGCCACCAAGCTGGCTTCTTCCAAGCGGGAGGGTGACACCCTCATTCCCACCTCTTCCTGCCACCCACATCCAATGAGCTTTACAATGTATTTGGGATTCACTTCCTTCAGGTCCTGCCTCTATCTGTTCTTGTATCACTGTCCCCAAGCTATTTGAAGAGGACATTTCCTGGGCCATCTCCCCAACTGCCATCTCTTCCCACATCCACCAGGACTGTCTTTCTGACATGCCAACCTTCCAGATTGAATCCTTGTCTGCTGGTCTCTGTCCTGGGATAAAAGGCCAGCTTCTTGCTCATCACACAAAGTCTACCCTTGTCTCACTCTCCTTTCCTGGCCCTGACCTTCTGCTCTCTCACTCCCAAGCTCCCTCTCCATTCCAGGAGCACGTTGGAACCCTGTGTGAATCCTCACTCCTGCACTCGGCAGCTATTGATTGAGAGCCTGCTTCCAGAAACACATCAGGGAATAAACTCTGCTCCTCCTAGAGCATGCTGGGATTTCTTGGGGGCTTCTTGTTATGTACCATGATACTTACCTAAGGGCTAACCTTCCTCAGGCCCTTGCCCTGTTCCTCTGTGGCCAGGTTAGAACAAGGAAGACTCGGGGACCTGACCTAGCCTCTCATCAGCCTTTGAGGTCATGAGCAAGAGACTTCATCCTCCTCTGTCTTAGTCTCTTCCTTGGCAAAGTGGGGTAGTGACAGTGGTCACTGGCAGCGGGTTGTTGGGAGGATCAGATTCTGGACCGCCAGGGGCCTGAAAGCATGACAGTTCTCACCAGTCTTCCTTCAGTACAGTGCAAAACATGTTAAGTCTGCAATATGTATCTGACTGGATTCAAGGAGTAGACAGCCCGAAATGCCAGTATATGAGAAGCCAGTTAAAATCACATTCAGAACATCCCCCAAAAGATCTAGAAGAAAGGAAAGTACTTCTTGTAAGGAAAGAACATGGGACAGGTGGCGTCAGCTACCAGAACCTCTGACCCAGAGCTTGGGCACAGGCCCTGACTGCTCCGCCCACAACCTTCCCGATGAGGTAATGGCTGGTGTTTGAGATTCGTGTGCTTCTGGTCTAGGGTAGAGTTGGGAGAGGCTAAGGGGCCTGACTCAGGCTAGGCTAGGACTTGTGTGACTTATCAAGTTATCCAGCTTCCCAGGCAACTGTTCCCACCCAGGCCAGATGAATAAAGTCAGGCTGGGTTATTAATACCAGATCATTTAGGGCACTATGAGTCTGGAACTTTCTATGTTTGTCCACTTTGGATATTTTACCTATATTATCCCTCACCAGGAAGAATTCTTGATTCAGATTTCAACAATGAAGGAATGATAGAGGCAAGTTGTCTAGAAACTTGGGTATTTGAAGGTTTAGTAAGCCGCCAGTTACATGACAATGTAGCTCTAAATCAGGAGCTGTGTCTCTCCTTGTGAAAGTGTTTCAAGAGCTTATGGAGGTTTATCTTGACTCAATAACACCTTTTGGAGGAGCTGGTGATTTACAGAAACAGTCCCCAATAAAGAACAAGATGTGTCCCCAAAGATGTTTCCTCCAGTGTTATTTATAGCGAGAAGGAGGGGTGGCCGCAGCGTCTAGCAGAAAAGAGGGCAGCAGTCAAGTGATCCTTGCTGTGTCTGTTGGCTTATTACTTTCTGCAGAA
This sequence comes from Tokudaia tokunoshimensis, assembly GCA_036184795.1. Lineage (NCBI taxonomy): Eukaryota > Metazoa > Chordata > Mammalia > Rodentia > Muridae > Tokudaia > Tokudaia tokunoshimensis. The sequence goes on along the minus strand of BTHU01000016.1, from coordinate 89,208,742 downwards.
GAGCTGCTGGAAGGACATGTTCTTTACGACAAGCAATAAGAGAAAACAAAGCAGGATTCCAGTTCAGTTTTAATATGTGCTCTAGTTTGGGAGAAAGAGGTGAAGTTGTTAGGTTAAAGACCCAAAGAAAAAGTGGTCAGTTGAATATATTTTTTCCTAGTTCTTTTAAGTCTCCAAACATTAAGAACCTATTGCAGTATAAGATACACACACACACACACACACACACACACACACACACACACACACACACACACATATGGCATTTTGGAGAAGCAGCACCTTGCCAAAAGTGGAGTCAGCGTTCTCGTCTCTCCTTTGAGCAGCACATTTGAATACAGGATCCTTCTCCCCACCTCCCCACTCATTGCTGGTGAGATGCGACAGGGAAGCAGGATGCTCCCAGATCTGCTTGGCTCTGAGCGTGTGGCCGCCTTCTTAGGCTGTCAGTGAGAGAAAAGGAGTCTGTACCTCAGTGCCTCATACTCTTGGGTCCAGGCATCTAGGCTGGGGATTCTGCAGATGGGGGCTGACTGCAGCAGCAGCTGCTAGCTCCCCTTCCAGAGGTAGGGAAATGAGGGAAGGGCAGGGACAGAGCTCAGTGGAGAGACACCATGACAGAGGCAACTCATATTTTTTTAAAAAAGCATTTCTTTGAGAGCTTGCTTACAGGTTCTGAGGCTCAGTCCATTATCACCATGGTGGAAGTATGGCGGCACTCAGGGTGTTGGAGCAGTAGCTGAGTGCTTTGCATCCTGATCCGCAGGCAGACAGACAGACAGACAGACAGACAGACTGAGAGAGCCTGGCCCTGCTGTGGGCTTTTAAAAACCTCAGTGCCCTCCTCCAGTGACACACCTCCTCCAACAATGCCACACCTGCTAATCCTTCCAAGTTTACCAACTGGTGACATAGCATGCAAATATATGAGCCTATGAGGACCATCCTCATTGGGACCACCCGTACCTCTCACCCACCTGCCGAAAGGGCAAGTCAGATGGACACAGTAGGCCTCGAGTTCATGTCCCTCTCTAAAGAGCTAACATTTCTTGTCTTGCTGCTACGGCTTTAGCTTTCAGAATCACTGTAGGTGCCACGTTGATGAAGCTGGTACTGCTCGCATGGGGAGGCAGATGGTCTTAATAGCATTGCTGCGTTGAGAGGACCACCCTGTATCTTTCCTTACAGAGCCAGGCGGGGCAGCTTCAAAGTGACCACCCAGGAGATGCTGCAATTGACTCTTCTTCCATGCTTTTCATGGCGACTTCTTGACTTCAGGTTCTTTCTTGCCCTACACCTCAGTGTTTCCAGTACAGAGGAAGGTCTCCACCAGGAAGGGACCTGGTGCACATGTCCTGGCAGAAGATCTGTTTAGAAAGCATGGCCTTTCATGACATAAACTGACATGAGAAGCTGGTCTATGTGCGAGGAGAATCCAGGAGCAAAAACTCCTCATGATTGTATAAGAATGCACAAATATCTGCATGTGTATATGTATTGTATTTTCATGTGTGACTGTATGTGTGTGATTCATTGTACATGTTTGTTCAGACTTGTATGCTTGTATATTTGTATACCTATGCTTGCATGTGTGCATCTATGTACCTGTGTGCATGAGCATGCACACATACCTATATATGCAACATGTGTGCTTCTGTGTGCACACCCGGGCATGCATGTGTCTGTGAGTGCGTCTGTGTGAATGCATGGCTATATGTGCATGTGTATGTACATATATGTGTGCACATGTGGCTACATGTGTGTGGCTTTGGAATGATTAAAACATTCAGGCGAGAAGGCAGAATCTGACCCAGCTAAGATACATCTCACCAAAATATGACTGGCAATCTTTTCCTATCCTGTCTTAACCAATTCCACTGAGTCAGGACTTCATATCAGCACAGGTACCACAGCTTTCACATACCTGGTAAACCTTTACACAGTAGCAAATTTCTTCCTTTGCAGTGCAGAAGGACAGAAGTCCGAAGTCAGTTCTCTGGGCTAGCGTCCAGGGGTCTGCCGAGTCAGGCTCCCCTGAGGCCTTGGGCAGAGTTCCCCTTGCCTTTGCAATCCCAGTACTACACTCCCTGACTTCCTTAGCTCTGGCCATGTTCTCCATATTCATAGGTGGTGTGGTATCTTACTCTGAGAGCCATACTGCTTTTTCCTCCATAGGATGGTCCTTTGTCTTCTTCTCACAAGCACATTTGTGGTTGTATGTGAGTCCCACCTGGCTAATCTAAGATAACCTCCCCCGTATCAAGATGAACTGAGTCTGCTAAGTCCCATTTGCCATGTAAGGCAACACTGTCTACTTTGAAGGATTAGAAGTGGACAGTAGGCCGGATGGGTGCCTCACCCAGGCCTACCTCCCCTTCCCCAAGCGTCTCCCCTCCCCAGCACATGCTCCAGCTGACATAACCCCTCCCCAGCTCAGAAAGGCTTTCTTAGTGGCTTAAGCTACAACAGAGAGTAATATTGAAGATGGCGTCCAAGACAAGGGACTTCTCAGGTGTAGTTGCTCAGAATTGAGATGCTCAAGATCCAGGACCGTGGAGCCCCAAAACCTGGAGCTCTGGTCCTCATTGGTATGTGCTAGCACACTTGCGTTGGTTCCTGCTGCACTGCAACCTGGTTATCAGGTTTCCAAAATGATGTCGAAAGATGTTGAACAGTCCTGGACTGCCAGTCTCGGGCTTGGACCAGGGGGTGAACATACACTAGTTACTCGTGTGTGCATCTTTCTCTCTCCCTTACACACACACACACACACACACACACACACGCACACGCATGTGCGCGCACACACACACACACACACACACACACACACGCATGTGCGCGCACACACACACACCAGGAAGTAACAGTCAAAATTGTTCAGCATTCCCCCAACAATGTGGCATAGCTGAACTGGAGTGCAGGTGTCACTGACTTGGGGGACACTTTCTTGAGCATAGTAGACCAACCTACTTCTGACATTTGCACACCCACATTCCTGGCTAGAAGTACAGTCTTTGTAGTTTTCTTATTCTTAACTAATTTATTTGTTTAGGAAATGTTTTTTGCTCTTTTGTTTTTTTAGGGGAAGATAAGGAAGGGCAGAGCATGCTGGACTTGTGTATGTATGTGTCTCCAAGGACATGAATTTGTTATAGTAAAAAACCCTATTGCTGAATGTGCAGAACACATCCTGCTTTGGATGCTAGAACTAGTAAAAATAATGTCCATGGGTGAGGGGAGTGGGGGACTGGTGAAATCAGAATGCAGTCCAGAGTCTAGTTAATCTCACACCAGTGCAAATGTCTCAGCCGCCCAATGTACTGCAGTTATGTAAGACTTCAACCTGAGGGAAACTGGGCGTGCTGTACTAAGGACGCTCTGCTCCATCCCTGTAATTTTTCTGTAAATCTAAAATTCTTCCAAAAGAAAAAAAAACAACTCAATTTCATCCCAGAGTTTTAAAATCCAGTATAGTAAGTCACTACTGAAGTTTAAATTGTTCACTCTAATTTTTTTCATTAGAACACAACATACACTCAGTCATACTACCCAACCTGGATCCATACAGATCACAAAATTCGTCTCTGGAACTGACCGCCTAAGCAGCTACAGGCAGAGCAGCAACAGTACTTCCGGTACCCAGAATTCTCCCTCTTCCTCTCTTCCAGGCCACAGCTCCCTCACCGGAAGTACCCAGTGTTCTGACTGACTTATTATAGGTTCATTTCTTTGCCTGTCCCCTTCATAGGAATGTAGTCTCTTGTCAAGTACGGTCTATGTCAGCTTCCATCTCTCAGTGCACTGTGTGAAAGTTACACATTCCAGGGCGTGAAGTAACGGCTCATTCCTTGGCTGTTGTATGGTGTGTCAGTTGTCCATTCAGTCTCTGTTGATGCGTGAATTACTTCCAGGTTGATTGTTTGTCTAAAGCTGCTATAGACAGACTTCCTGCCTTTGATGTCTCCAGACCCTCATTTCTCTGACACTTATTTCAGAGCACTGCATCACAGATTGGCATGCATAGCTTTAGGGACTCCTACCTTCCAAAGTATTTGTACCAGCAACTCTTCCAAAGATATATAGATGCTTCAGTGGTCCAGAGCCCTGCCAATCCTTGCTGCTATTGATGTTTAAAATCTTGGTCATTTTAGTGGCTAAGTTTTAATCTGCATTAGCCCATGGGCGAATACTGTCGTGAACATTTCCCCATGTGTTTAGCAACCTTTAGAATACCTGCTTTGAAAAATGGCTTGTTCAAAACATTTGCCAATTTTTATTGGACTGGTTGGTTTTCTTATTGTTTCTGTATTATAGAGAGGGGTTCTTTGTCAAACATGTGTGTCATAAGTATATCCTTCCTATTGACAACTTTTGTTTTTACATTTTAATGGTGTCTTTTGGTGAATGGATCAGTTCAACTTTAACCAAATCAAATTCTGCCTTTGAAAAATTTCAAACTAGATAACTTTGACATTTGTATTTAAAACTAGAAGGGATTCTAAGGATATCTATCTCTATCTATATATCATCACTATCTATCTATCTATCTATCTATCTATCTATCTATCTATCTATCTATCAATCATCTATCTATCTACATGGTTTTCAATCCTTGCGTTCATTAGAATAACTTGAGATTCTGATGAAATACAACTCCCTGGGACCCAGGCTGATTCTGGTTCAGTGGGACCAGGGGAGACCCTGGCATCACAACTGTTGCAAAGCTCCCCAGGGAACTCTAACAAGCAAGCAGTGCATAGGAAATGCCTTTCAGTCTCAACAGATGTGTGGCTTCCCTAACTCTCCCAGCTCTCAGAAGATAGTCCTGGCTAACATCTATTGACTGGTGGAATAGTTGTTAGGACCCCTTGCACTCTCAGAGTATCTGGGTTTGGACAGTATACTATGGGGTCATCTTCCTTCATCATCTCCAAGTTCTTCCTGGCTAGATTCTCAGTGCTCCATCTTGTGCTCAGCCTAGGACCCAACCCAGCTACTCTGAATGCTTTTCAAGAATCCCCCAGACAGAAGAACACAACTTTCCTTCTATCTGGCTGGATTAAGCCCTCATAAGGAGAGACAATATTCTAATAGGTGGCTCTACTGCCCTACTCCGACAAAATGCACACTTCGACTTCCACACTTGCCCAAAGATGTCACTTTGTTACAAGAATCTGTGCCTAGTATCACTGTGGTGGTGAAACAGGGTCTGGTAAGGGCAAGAGCAAGCCTTCCATAGGACACTAGGAAGATCTAAACACAAAGGGGACAGTGACCTCTAACAGTCCCAGGGGATCAGAGAGATGTCAGACTCCTTAATTGGTGGGCTCTTGAGATAGCCTGGGAGAGCCTTCTCTCTGCCGTTTGTGATAGGAACCACACTAACCTAGCATCCCTAACTTCTTCCTTCACTGCCACATGGCTCTCCCATGACCACAGCCCTGAGTACCCCAAAGCGGCCCTACAACTCTAATATACATCCAACAGCCTCACCCCCTGCCTACCCCAACTTCTTCCAAAGTCACTGATTCATCAGAACCACCTTCCTACCTTCAGCCACATCGTGTACATAGAAAAACCATGCCTGCGATGTGATGGAGGATGTTGGAAATGAGCCGATTCTGGACCATCTGGTGGACTCCACACCCACCAGCATTTTCCTTGGGGGGAAGAACATAGGAGGAGGCAGCCATGTGAGGACAGGGTCTGGGGATGGTAGTGAAGCAGCCATGAGCTGGGAGGAATGGCAGCAGTTGCTGGACATCACCAGAATGTGGATGGAGGAAGCAGGGAGGGACTATGTTCTAGAGGCGCCCAGAGAACATGGCCTGCAGACTTCAGTTTTGAGGAAGTGTTGTTTCCCACCTCCAAGCTGGAATGCTCTAATTTGTTAGAACATTCCTTGGGGTATAATACAATTACTTAGCTGGTTCAACGAAGTGTTCTGGTGCTGTCTACTCTAAAGCACTGGCAAAAGGACACACACACACACACACACACACACACACACACACACTGACATCTTTGCTAACTCATGTTTTGCTCACCCTTTCCCCAGAGACCCTGTGAACATTTTTTCCAGGAAGAAATGGGCTGGGTTGGATAATTTATTAGTACTCTTCCAAAAACTAGGTATAGGGAAACAGGCAGGTAACGTGACATAGTGATAGCTGACATGCAGAACGGCAGCCTCTATATATACTGTCCCTATCTTCCCTGCCAACAGGCTGAGGAAAGCCAGGTTTCTTTGATTTCTTGGCTGAAAAGAGAACCCACTTCGAAGGCTGAAACAACAAAGCTTGAGAAGAGTCAAGAGATCAGACTCTCTGCATCCTCCCAAGGAAGGGACCCAAGAGCTGGACTCAAGAGTCCAGAGGATGCTGGAAGGGAAGAGAGATGGGTGTTTTGAAGCACAAGAAAGCCCTTTGGGTCTCATGTAGTGAGATCACTGGGCATCAAATACAGTGGGGGAAAGCTTGCTTCAGGGTGAACATGAGGAAAATGATCTCTTCATAGTTATCTGATTCATACAGACATCCAAACAGTGGGGAGCCATCAGGGCCATGCCCCATGTTCTGCAAGTCCGAGTAGGCACAGCTGCCCATGGCCAGCAGGGTGGGCTCTGACCAGGCTGTGGGATCTAGTGGCATCTGGTTGAGGTACACACCCAGGTTGGTTCTATTCTTGGGATCCGTAGGGTGGGTATAAAGCAGCCACGTGTCTAAGGCATCTGGCCGAGAGGTGGGGTTGTGGAAGGCGACCACACTTCCATGACACCCAAAGGGGGGCTCTACAAGCTTACTCACTACCTGATTGTTTTGGAAATTCAGGCCATCGTTAGAACTTTGTGCCTGGACCCTGGCTCCCAGGAAGCTTCTAGCGTTGAGATACACCACCCTCTGAGCTCCAGTGCCAACCTCAGCCACCTGACACTCCAGTGAGTTCTCAGACACAAAGTTTCCTAGTCCCCACGTGCGTCCATGGTCAAGGCTAATGAAGCAGAAGGCAAATGGGGTAGGTTTCTGGACAGGGTGCAGTTTCCGGTAGGCATAAGCAGGTACCAGCAGGCTCCCAGCTGGGTTCTGCAGCTGCAGACAGTGCCCAGGCCCCACAGCAAATGTGGCCCATTCCTGATGGGTGCTGCCAATGGTGGTCTCTGTGAGGTCCTGGATGGGGCCCCAGGTCCTTCCGTGGTCAGTGCTGCTGACATGACATAGCCGGGTGACATTAACCCTAGTGTGGAGTTGATGCTCTTCTGATACACGCCCCAGGACAGCGATGAAGAAAAGGAAGAGGGTCTTTGTTTGCTTGTCATACAAGGGACATGGATTCATGGAGCGGTGGCCCTCCAGCTGGGCTTGGGTCACTACTTCCTCAGGTTGCCACTGAATGTGAGGAGAGGGGAGGAGAAACACAAACTTGAGGTTGCTGGTGACAACAACAGGAGGCTACGCTGAGGGGCCACAGGGCAGATGTATCTTAGGGATGGAGTCAAAGGCCATGAAGGGACAACTGTACCCATCAATTACCCACCCCAGGAGCAGCAGGAGCCAGGTTCCTCTCCTTTTCTCCATCTCCCCCTCCCCATCTCCCTCTCCACTTCTCTCCCTGGAGGCTCTGTTACTGATTCCCACTAACAGATATTTGCAGAGCATCCATGATATACCAGACAGGCCCCCAAGACACAAAAGGAACTTAGGAGCCAGCAGATGGTTCAGCAAGTAAGGGTGCATGCCACCGAGCCTGCTGACTTGAGTTAAATCTGGGGCCAGCAGGATGGAACAAAAGAGCTGAGTCACTCAAATGCATGCACACACACACAAACAAGCAAGTAAATGTGACATATATATATATATATATATATATATATATATATATATATATATATATCTTTAACTATGGTAGGAGCCGTTTCTAACATCATCTATTCTTCCTGACTCGTCTAGTATTCTTAAAAGGCAAAGAAAATGAGGGTGGCCCTGCATCACCTACTTATGATACTGTACTAATGAACTCAGAGATACCGAAGATTCACACTGAGCTTCCCCGCTGCCACTGTCTCATGTACACCACATTGGCTGTCCCTGTTCCTTATCAGCTGCCCTAGTACAGGACTCTAAGCACAGACACCACGCCAAAAGACCGATGACACCCACTGCGTTGCCTAATCCTCCAAGGCTGAAGACGTGTCCTTAGCTCCATTTCATATTTCAAAAATGAAAGGCCTAAATAGGTTAGCCAAGTCGTCTAAGACCATCCCTTGGCTAAGGAGTGGACCCAGGCCTTGAATTCAGGTCTACCTGTTTCAAGCACCATGAATGTGTGCAATGATTATATGCCAGGCCAAAGGAATTTTGATGCCCTACTTTGAATAACTATGAAGTAATTGCAGTAAGAGAAATGTTTTGAGGACATAGACAACCATCCGATCCTAAGACCCCAGATTAGTTACCCTCAAAGATAATTAAAGTCCTGTTAAATGACAGTGGACTGCTCCTCTCTTGGGCTTTCAAGGATGCAGGGGAAACTCAGTCAGTCACGTGATGAAGCACATGATCAGTCAACAAGACTTGCTCTTGGTGAACCCAAGTGAGATCTGGGTTGGGTACAGGAGCCCGTTTGTCACCCTGTCCCTGGGTGGGTCTCTAGTTCTCTCCTGGGTTCCCTAGATCCTACCTACATCTTAGTTACCAAGGGCTGGCCTTGCCCCTGAGTTCTGTGAGATTTACACCTGGTTTCACCACACACAGGACCACATGGGTGTGTGTCAAGTTATCCCAGGAGGAACCACTGCGGCTGGGTCCTGCCTTACTCTGACATGGTTGGTGGCTCCATCGTAGCTTCCTCTCCGAAGGACAATCAACTCTGCATGCTCATCCGTCTTGCTGGCTCGCTTTTCTGCAAAGGCCAGCAGGGTCTTCTGCTTCTTCAGGTAGAGCAGAGCAGGGATTCTGTATGCGTAGACTCCTGTGCGGAACAGTGTCTCCTTCTGCAGGACAGGGCAGGTCGCCATGGGCCTGAGATCTGGGCAGGAAGAGAACACACATCATCTACTGTCATACCTGTGCCAGAGTCATCCAATACAGGTGGCATTCATCTGACTGGCAAACCAAGTCCTGTCTGGGTGGCCTGTCCTAGAAAAGGTTCTGTGTCCTTTCCCATATCCCAAAACCCCATTTGCCAGTTGCACTGTAGCAGTGCTCTAGCCAAGAATTGAAAAGTGTGTTTTGTATTAGATTCCTGCCAGAACCGTTCCCCTCACAACAGATTTGTGACAACCTTCAGCTGCTAACCCTGAGCGGAGTAGAAGAGCTTGCTGAGTCGCTCTCTGCAGCTGTCCGACTGCCAGGGAATGACACGTGGGAGCCTTTTTATAACTCCAGAGCCCTAGAAAGCTGTTCCCAAGAGAAAGATAATGCCTCCGTTCCCCGGGCTCTGCTCCCTCCGCTGCCTGAGGCTGATAAACCAGCTGCCCTCACTGTGTGGGTGCCACCCTGAGGCAGGTAGGGGGTGGCTGTGCATCTGGAGAGATAGGCTCTGCCTACTAATGGGGCTGGAGGTGGGGGGAGCCCTAGAAGTGTGAGAAAGTGAACAATGTAAGTATTTGGAGAAAAGAACAGGGAAGGCAGGGGATAACTTGGCGACAAGGAAGAGTTGACAGTGCTGACTTCTTAAGCCAGAATGACCACCCTTGGCTGAGAGAACCAGTCAGCAAAGTTATCCTCGACAAAGACTATATTTGACGACCTATCTACCCAGAACATAAGAACAGATGGACCCTAGGTTCTGGCTTGAAGCGAGACCCTCAGAGTATGTTGAGACAACTCTAAGACTGAATCTCAGAGCCCCCAACTCCCCGCCCCACCACCCTTCTCACTAGCTTCCTTCCCTCCTGCTAAGAGTAATGACTTTAGAAACCTCAATTAAACGCTGCCAAGGGAGCCGCAACCTCCTACAAAGTCTTCCCCATGCCTTAACCTCTGGGGAGGAGAAATGACAAGCGAGGAATCAGCAAGCAGGAGATAGGGTCTTTTCTACATTTTCCTACCATGTAATATATTATCATATAAAACGTGCTTTTAACTGTTTTTGACAGGTGTAGTCTACCACCCTATTGTTCCAATCTGATGAACGTTATTGGGACAATGCAGCAGAATAAAATTTAGAAGGGTAGATGCCATCTAGGAAAAAAAAAAGTTCAGTGGGTGCTGATAAGTCTTTGCTTTAAAATGGAGACTTGAAGTGTTGGCTCATGGCTGCCAGCGCCTGAGAAGGAGCGGCAGGAAGAGTGTTTGGAATCTGAAGTCAGTCTGGGCTACATTGAGATATTCTCAAAAGGCGGAAAATGAAAACCAAACAAAACAAAGTCTAAGTCTGCAAACTGTAATCTTACTCACTCCATGGCCATAACTGTCATAAATTTTAATAGGAAAGAATTGGATACAATTAGAAGAAAAATAAGGAGAAAGATGCTGTTTTTGTGTCTTAGAAACTTGATCAAGGGCGGAACATAAGGGTGGTCCTTAATGACAATTCTTCGGTAGCCATCTAATCAGATTTAGATGTTGATTTTAGGATGTCCCTGAGGCCAAGACCTTCCCCATTCCAATGAGTTGGCCTTCAGTATATACCACACCAACTCCAGTAGGATCTGTGTGACAAGGCACACAGACTGAGGCTATGATAGACCTCAAAAGGGGGAAACCTCCTGGAACTGGTTGTGGAACTCTTTGCCGGAGAAAAATTGAGTCATAGTTCTCTTTGCCAACTTATCTGTTTTATGTTTTCTATTCCTTTTCTAATTTACAAGATGTTCCTGATAGATTAGGTTAAGATCTTAAGCAAGAATAATAGGTACGAAACCATCCTTTGAGATGGAGTCACTAACCATGACTTCATCTCTGGAAAAACAAGTGCTTCGCTTTATAAGTCATGTATAAGATAGTATTGATAAATATAAACTTTCCCAACAATAACATCTTATATGACTGCACATGTGTCATCGGAAGTAGTTTTTGGCATATTGTTTAAGAAAGCCTTAAACAGAGAGAATTAAAACAGTTTAAATTTATGCTTTGAAGATTTACAGAAAAACAGGAGCTAGATGTTAAATAATAACTGATCATAAAAATTCATTTGCTTGTTCTTGGATATTTGCCAGTAGCCTTAGATGATTTTTGTACTTTGATGTATCAAATGATTATAATAATATCTGCTCTACCTGGCTGCTTCATTGAATACATCTTTCTGAAGTTGTAATACTTGAATGATTTTGTATTTTGCTGTGCCAAATGATTATTATAATGTCCGTTCTATTATATTGCTTCACTGAACACAGCTTTTCATGGTTGTAATACCTGTTTCTCTATGCACAAAAACCCTTGCTTGAGAGCTGCAAAATACACTCAGATTCAAACTGTCTCTGTGTTTGTTTCTGTTTGTCACAGCCAAATCCTTACCCACTTGCCTTGAGAACCAGCATCCCAGGGACCCCCATACCCGGCTGGGGTGGTCCGTGGCAAGTATACAATGTGGGAGGTTAGCTCAGGGCATCCTCAAAGACACTTGAGACAGGGAAGGGGGATCAGGAGGAATCAGAAAAGGACTATGAGCTATTCCTTGGGGTTCAGAGGGGGACAGGTGAGTTTAGAACAACAGCCAGGTTGAGTACAAACCCCAAGACCAATGGACTTGACACGGTGATGTGACAAGAGCCGCGGCTCATGGATTGGAGGGAGGAGAAGATGGGGTCTGGGAGAAGAGCAAAGCTTCTGGCTAGAACTAGTGACTACGTCTTGTAGGTGGTCCATCCCTATAGGATGGGCCACTCTCCATTTTTAAAAGGGATGCATAATATCTCACAATATGCAACTCAGTTTCTCAAAGAGCCTTTCTATATGATTTCAAAGGATCATTCTAAAGCTGCACAGACATCACTGCCTAAGGTCCTCCCAGCAAATTCTGTAAATGCGAACAGTCACTCTGCTCTACCCCAACCCCAGCAGCCCCAGGAAGCCACCAGTCTACTCTCTATCTCTGGCTTTGCCTGTTCTGTATGTTTTATACAAGTAAAGTCACCCAGTACATAGCTGACTTCTTTCTCTTAGCATGCTGTTTCTTTTTTTTTTAAGATTTATTTATTTATTATATATAAGTACACTGTAGCTGTCTTCAGGCACACCAGAAAAGGGTGTCAGATCTCATTAAGGATGGTTGTGAGCCACCATGCAGTTGCTGAGATTTGAACTCAGGACCTTCAGAAGGACAGTCAGTGCTCTTAACCACTGAGCCCTCTCACCAGCCCTAGCATGTATTTTCTAAGATTCATTAATGCTGCAGCCTGCATCAGAACTTCATTATTTATTGAGTTACTTATTTATTACTTTGAGGGAGGGTCTCTTCCATGTAGCCCAGGCTAGGTTGGAATTCAATATGTAGCCAAGGATGACTTTAAACTCATACCTCTACTGCCCGAGTAGTAGGATTACAGGCATGTTCAACCGCTTCTGGATTATGGAATGCTGGACAGATCTGGAGATCTAACACAAGGCTTCAGCATTCTGGGAGAACTCTTCACCACATTTACTTCTGGATCTTTTCCACATTGACTTTACCACTTCTATCTTTTCTCTGGGTGCGAAGGGAGTCCCAATTCCCCCACACTGTCGCCAGCACTTATTATTATGTCTTTTCAATTCTAGCTCACCTAGTGGCTGTGCAGGAGTACCTCAGTGTAGTTTTGGGGTTGTGTGCCATGGTAGTTAATGATGTTGAACATCTTTGCATGGTCTTATTGACCACAAGAGTTAGATTTTAGCCTGGAGGCAAACAGAACGCCTCTGAGGTTATTTTAGGCAGGCCGTTGGTCTAATTTAATTAATTCTAAGGAAGTTTCTTTCTCAGTTCCAGGGAGACAGATGAGCTTGCCACAGTTTTCACTGGGAGATTGGACAAAAATCTGGATGAAACAGACAATAATGATCAAATGGTAGTGGTGGTGTCTCCTAGAGACTGGGGCAGCAGACGTGGTATGATCAAGTCATACACAAACTCGCATCACTTGGGAAGAAGGAGCCTCAACTGAGGAACTGCCTTCATTATATTGGCCTGTGGGCGTGTCTATGGGGGGTAAGTTTATTGATCAGTGTTTGATGTGGGAGGGCCTGGGCTTTCTATTTAAGTGTTCCGACTCCTGGATAGGTGGCCTGAAATCAGACTGAGTAAGACATGAAAGCAAGCCAGTACCCTGTGTTCCCCCAGGGCCTCTGCTTCAGTTGTGATGAATTATCACGGGGAAGCCTTTCCTCCCTGGGTTTTCTTTGGTCATGGTGCTTATCACAACAGAAAGGCAACTAGAACAGAGGCCTGGTCAGTGCTTATACAGGCAGCTGGGTCCTGGTTTCCACAGAGTCCATGGCTGTTTTCTAGATTCCTTAGAATCTGACCACATTAAGGATGGCAACAGATGCAGTCATTCCTGTCACAGGATCATGTGGTATTCTGGGAACCTGAGATGGATCAGAAACAAAACAGGCCAAGAAGCCTGTTCTGATGGAGTGGGTATTTGATCAGGGATGAAAAGGTCAATATCATTGCCAGTATCTATATGGTGCTTGCCAGGACCAGGGACTGGCTGAACATTTGACAGCAATTACTTCATCTAAGCCACAGATGCCCTACCTTCTGCAAGCCCACGAGGCTCAGAGTGATGCCTTTTGTGCAGAGAAGCTGGAGTGGAGGCAACAGAGTAATAGATACCTGCTAGTCCCACTGCTCCCTCTAAACAGCCAAGCCCTGTATGTTAGAGACAAGACTGAGCCCAGGAATGGGAAAGGTCAGGGGAAAAAGAATTTTAAGGTCAGTGTGAGGTCTCATCCAGACTCAGCCCAAACTCACACACCCAACAACAACTTCCCAACCCATACCTCTCTCATTAATAATAATAATAATAATAATAATAAATCCAGCTGATCTTTACAAAATGCTTCGTTTGTTCTCTAAGTACCCAATATTTTCTAGAAATCCTTGTCAATTGTATTTACAAATTTTATAAGTTATAAATATTTACTCATTATTTAATCCTCCTGATACACTCCACATAGATGTGGTAAACATCTGTACTACAGTCACCAAGGCTTAAGTGGCACAGCTGATCACAAGGGCGCTTCTGAACACCATCCTCTCTGCACTTGAGGAAGTCTCCAGGGTCCTCTGGGGCATCTTGGCACAGCTCCAAACAGTAGCAGCTGTCGCAATGGGAACAGAACTGAGTCAAGTGTCAAAAACTCTGAAGCTGCAGAGATGACTCAGTCAATAAAATGCTCACCATGAAGTCATGAGGACCTAAGTTCAAGCCCAAGAACCGCTGTGAAAAGCCAGGCCTGGTGGGGTGTTTGTAATCCCTGGGAAGGCAGGGGCAGGCAGATCCCTGGCACTCCCTAGCCAGCTAAGCCTAGCCCACATATGAGTTCATATGTGACAGACCATGGTTGACCTCTGACCTCCATTCTCACCCACCCACACAGTCCCCCCACCCTATCCCCATACACCAAACTCAGATTCTGGACTTAGTCTGATCCTTAAAGATGGCTCACAGTTGTGCAAATGTTTCTCTCTGCTCATAGTAAACAGTAGGCTAAGTGAGGTCTCTCTGTCAGCCATGGATGAGCCTGGATGGGATCTAGAGAGCCTAAACAGTAAACGGGGTCCCAGTATAAGCCAAGCCTTACCACAGGAGACCAGCAATGAAACAGGTGACACAATCACATTCAATGTAAGACATTGCCAATGATCAGAAAGGATTATGGAAGGACAACTTCATTTGGGTCTCCCTGAGGCTACCTAAGATTGACTGTTATGACCTTGAAGCCACCAAGCTAAGAGCATCTTCCATGAGGAAACTTACTTCTCCCACACACCCAGGAAAGCAGGCATTGGTGTTCTGTCACAGCCGTGAGCAAACTGAAAAGTAGGTCAGGAAGGTGGTAGGTGGCTCTCCACGAGTACACAGCCTCAGGTGGTGGAGGCATGTGACTCTGAGCCTGGAGCTGCCGGATTCCACAACCCACACACCCAACAGACACTCAGCCCAAGGTCTTGATGTCTTCTCTTCCATTCCTGCTGGGGCCCAGTCCGGCACATACCTTGCAAAGCCAAGTATGAAATGAAAGCTGGTTCATTTTTTCTCTTCAAGGAGATGCTTGATAACTTGCAACTTGGCACCATCTGTCTACTGGAAAACACTGGCAACCATGCCCTGTCCCTGCCTTCCAGGACCCCAAAGTACAGCCAAACTGCAGTAATTATGGGGAAGGATAAAGAGGTCTGTGTTGCTTTCCACAGAAATGCCTTTGTTCTGAGTTAGTTTTTTCATTAGTGTGAGTTAGTTAGTTAAATTTCTCCCACTTTACCACATACCTTGACATCACTGTACATGAGGCCCTGGCAGTGAGAACTCCTGTTTAAGTCAACAGAGGGACATGTGAATCAATTAGAGATAAGCCATACCTTCAGGAGTATGTGCCAAGCAGGATCCAGAGAGGTCAGGATGTGAAAGGACAGAGGCAGTGGGAATCTGGTTTCTAGAAGGTCTCTGTGGCTCCTGTAATCCCCTTGACCTTGACTCCAGTCTCAGCCTCTCAGTAAGTTCTTGCCTATATACACCAAAAGGAATCCTCCTATTTGCCTCCCACTTGTCTGACAAGGCACACCTCAGAGATCAGGTCAGTGTGCAGGTCCAGCCCCAGCCTAATTAGGATGCTGCCTCTCGTTAGTCTGGAAGAATTCCTGAATCAGTGATGACCTAGGGCAGCGTGAGTCAAGTTGTTTCTTACAAATGGAAGCATTGAGCAACATGTGCTTGGTGGGAATAGGCTTCCTGGGGTTTGGAAAATTGTAATTTTTGTGGGAGGAGCAGGTCAGAGTCATGTAGAGGCCTGGTTGTCATTCTGGCTCAGCTGATGATAGCCGGATGACTCCTTAGACCCTCAGGCTCTCTGAAAGTGAAGATAGAAAACCTCACGTAGATCCTAAGCTGCATGAAGGCACCCATAATCAGAACGGAGTCCCCTTTGTGAAACCCTGACAATAACACAGCATCAGCCGGAAGGCTCCAAAACTGAGGACTCTCGTGCATTTCCTTAATGTGCTTCTTCATTGCTGTGATAATGAACACCGTGGCCAAAAGCAATATGGAGAGGAAAGGGTTTATTTCATCTTACAACTCTCAAGGAAGTCAGGGGCAGGAACTCAAGGCAGGAACCTGGAGGTAGGAACTGAAGTAGAAGCCATGGAGGAGTGCTGCTTACTGGCTTGTTCCTCACGGCTTGCTTGCTCATTTTGCTTTCACCTAGGATTGCTTGCCCAGGGATTGAACCACCCAAAGTGGGAAGGACTCTCTTACATTAATTATCAATCAAGAAAGTGTCCCCGGGGCTTACCCACAGGCTGATCTAATGGATGCATTTTCTCAATTGAGGTTCATCTTCTCAGATGACTCTAGCTTGTGTCAAATTGACAAAAAAATAAAATAAAATAAAATAAAATTTAAGAACCAACCAGGAGGCATGTAATGCCTGACAGCAGTTAGAAAAGATTCTTCTAGAACACAAAGGCCACCTCAAGCTCACAGAAAATATTGCAAGAAAGGCTACCCTGTCCAACTTCAGATGGAGGCCACCTTTGTTAATAATCCTTGTAGCTAAGAATTACTTTGAAATATTTTACAGAAATCTCATTTTGCCTTTAAAAGTTTCTCCATTTCCCTTCAAACACACCCACACATGTTCTCATGGCCATGTCAATTCCAAAATATATCTCACCCCATCTCTTGTTCAACAGCTACCTACAGAGAACAAAGATCTTGAATGCCTTGCTTGCTCTGATCTGAAGTACTTCCTGACACATTGGTGTCTCCATCCACTGACGGACAGATGGCTGTTATCCATGAGGGATGGACCAGACAACCCATCTCATCTTTAACCTAGCATTTGGTAGGTTAGAGACCCAGTAGATGTCATCCCCTGGTGATGAACTCTTATCTTCTGGGACCACCATGTCCAAGGCCTTTCTCAGATAGACAAGTCACTCGGGGCACACAGACAAAGCATGCGCCATCTTGTTCCAGTCCCCTGCAGGACATGGGTGGGCTGAACACAGGACACATCAAAAGGCAGCTAAGTCAAGTTAGTTTCAATTTCCTGTCTTCATACAGGATAGCTGTTCTTGCAGGATTTTCTGTGTGAGCTTGAGGTGGCCTTTGTGACCTTAAAGAGTCTTTTCTAGTTGCTATCAGCTATTACATGCCTCCTAGTTGGTTTTTAAATTTTTTTTTTTGTCAACTTGACACAAGCTAGAGTCATCCGAGAAGATGACACTCAATTGAGAAAATGCATCCATTAGACCAGCCTGTAGGTAAGCCCAGGGGACATTTTCTTGATTAATAATTAATAAGGGGGAGAAAGGATTTCCTCTTTTATTTCCTTTTATATACTGGACAAAGTCCTTTCACGATACCATCCCATTGACTGCTCAGGTCTAAAATGTCCCCTAGCTCAGAGCTAAGCAGACACCCTCAGCTCTTTACTTCCTGGGAGGCCTGCCTCGAGCCTGCCTACCTCCCAGGTCACAGTGGCCCCCTGTATGGCTTTTTTTCTGGATCCTCTTGCTCTTGGGCTCTCTCTAGCCAGTTCTGAAAGACAGTCAAGTTGATGTGGGTTTGGAATTTCTCTCAGGGAATGCCACTGTCCTGGTTAGTGTTTTCCTATTGCTGTGAAGAGACACCATGGTCAAGATAATTCTTTTAAAGCAAAGCATTCATTTAGTTGGGGCTGGCTTACAGTGTCAGAGGTTTAGTCCATTGTCATCATGACAGGGAGCATGGTGCTATTCAGATAGACACGGTGCTAGAGAAGTGGCTGAGAATTCTACATCCAGATCTATAAACAGCAGGAAAAGACAGCTCCTGGGCCTGGTGTGAGCTTTTAAAACCTCAACCCCTACTGACACGCTTTCTCCAGGAAGGTCATATCTCCTAATCTCTCTCAAGTAGTGCCACTCCCTGATGATCAAGTGTTCAAATAGATGAGACTGTGGGGCCTATTCTCATTCATCACCACATCTACCCACAGGCTAGCCCACATGAAGAGCCCCAATAAACCTCCTACTCAGACTTACACGCACAGTAATGTTTTTTAAGTCAATGCTTGGATCGCTTGTTTTCCCGACAGCTGACTGATGGACCCTTGAAGAGTTGTTTCAAAATGGCTGAACGTGGTGGCTCACATCTGTATTCCTAGCACAAGGGTGGGTTAGCCAGGACCGTCCTCACAAGAAGCCAGCCCGAGCTGCATAATGGGTTTTGGGTCAGTTTGGATGACAGAGAGACTCTTCCACAGAAGAGAAAGAAGAAAGTGTTGAAGTTCTGTTTAAACGCTATAGAATGCAAGAGAAAGTAGCATACACGATGGCAAAAAGAGCCCCGCTTTGGTAAGCGTACTAAATGCGCAAAAATGTGTTTTAAAAAGAAACTAAATATGTATTGCTACATCCTCAAAACTTAGCATGGTGCCGCAAGTGAAACGCAGTAAATAGCTTTTGAATATAGCATTTTTAAATCTTACTTTAACACTTACTTCTTTCTTTTTCAAGACAGATTTTCACAGGTGACTTAGACTGTCCTGGAGCTTGCTATACATCTCAGACTGGCCTTGAACTCACAATTCTCCTACTCTACCTTCCTAAGGACTGAGATTATAGGCAGGCACTGTTGCACCCAGGTTTATAAATAAATAGGCACTACTGGTGATCAGTTTTAACTGATGATTTTGCAGATGATACTTATTAACGTTTTGTTTGTTTGGTTGGTTTTTGTTGTTTTCAAGACAGGGTTTCTCTGTGTAGCCCTGGCTGTCCTGGAACTCACTCTGTAGACCAGGTTGGCCTTGAACTCACAGAGATCCACCTGCCTCTGCTTCCTGAGTGCTGGGATTAAAGGATTATGCCCTCCCCCGCTCCCTTCCCCCGGCTATTTACCTTCTTGTATTCCTCAATGTACATACCATTTTCATTGTTAGTTTATGTAACAGAAGAATAAAGGCATGCAGAGAGACACCAAGATCTATGAAAGAAGCCAGCTAGCATAAAAAGACTTGAGAACTTTCCCTACCTAAGTCACATATAACAAACACAGCATGCTGGGAAATGCTTGCAGTATACCAAATTGGCCAGTGCTGTAGAAATTCCTACAAAGGATCATGAAACTCTTGACCCTGCTCCCTGGCCCACTCCCATCATCTGAATTGTCTTCCTCTTTCTTAATAAGCTACTTTTATTACCTACCATGTGTCCTTGGTGCTGTTCCTTGTCCTGGGACAGGAGAACCTGGAAACTTCAATGGGTGTCCCCTCCCCAACACCCTTTCTGTGCCTTTGACAGTTGGCACAGCCAGGAAGTAGAATCTGGGCTATTTCTTATTTCTTTCTTCTATGCACTCTCTTTCACTTTCTGGGGGCAATCTCTGTGAAAGATAGCTAGTGTGGGGACACCTCTCCTTTCCCTTCAGTCTTTCCTTCCCTCAGCTTCTGTTGCCAGGAGCCAGTACTCCCAAAACTTTTCTCCTCCCCTAGGGACCTTACCCAAGCTTATTCAGAGGCAAACAAGCTTATGCAAGAGTTGGCAGCCGCCAAGCCTTCAAAACGGAAAGGCACCTGCCTAGGGGCTGAGGGTGGTCCACCCGTAGGCTGGCATGGACAGGACCCATAGCAACCCAGAGCTGAGTCTGGAGGATGAAGGGATACCGCTGTGCTGAATGTCACAACATAACAGGGGCCCGTGTTCACACAAACACCTAAATGGCCACAGGGAGAGACCAGCAGAGATAGCACTGCCCACGTGGCTGCTTGGGGGTCCTTATGCACCACACCCTAGACTTTCCGGCTCTGCTGACATTCTCTCCTACCATCCTATCTTCCTTTTTTCCAGAATTTCTTCCTTCCTTTCACCTTCCCCGCTGCCCCAGACAGGATGACTGGTATGACAGACTCAGACAGATGTAGCTCTAAGCTTGGGCACTGGCACCACAGATGCTGACTTTGTTGTCCACGGGGTCCTAATGCCCATCATCTCTGCAGGCTGCCAAGCCATTCCTAATTCACAACACACCTTTCTTTCTATGGCTGTGATATCTTCACCTCTGCTGTTTTATACCTTAACTCCTCTCAGGTCCTCTCTGTTCATCTACTGCAGACAGTCCTCTCCCTGGGAGTGTGGTGATATTCCCCAGGCAATAAGACAGTCCCAAACGAGGGAGGGAAGACTCACGTGTTCTTACTTTTAACCTAAACAGGAATTTAAAGCAAAAGAAGGCAAAGCCAGCTATTCACATGAGCCAACTCCTTCTCTGCCCAATAGCTTGGCCTATTTTTTGAGCTTTTAAGGAGGCAGACTTTATTCCATGGATGTAAGAGACGTAGCCTCTGGCATGTTCATAGCAGGGACTTGGTAGGTAATTGATTTAAATCCAAGACAAGGTAACTGCAGAAGAACTGGACTTTCAAAGCAGTCTTTCCAATTCTGCTGGGACTGTGCTCAGACCTGTCAGGGACTTATGGGTGTGCTGGGAAGCAGAGCTCTAAGTCTTTAGATCTTGAGGACCCAAGGCAGAGAGAGGAATGCTTCTTTCCACCCTCGAGGTCCTGGTACTTCTCTCTGCCACCTCCTCCCAACCCGTAGTGGTCCCTTGAACTATATGCTATAGCACTGTCTCAAGAACTGGAATAAGGTTGGCCCTGATGATCTTAAAGGGATGGTAAAGCAAGGCTCCATAACTGGTTAAAGAGCTAAGGGGCAGCTGGATGCTTAGCCCTAAACGGGACATCGGTATCACATGGGGGAGGAGATACAGGCAGAAGGACTGTAGGAGCCAAAGGATGAGAGATGGAGGGAGGGAAGAGGGAAT
This sequence comes from Tokudaia tokunoshimensis, assembly GCA_036184795.1. NCBI lineage: Eukaryota > Metazoa > Chordata > Mammalia > Rodentia > Muridae > Tokudaia > Tokudaia tokunoshimensis. The sequence continues at coordinate 89,187,783 of BTHU01000016.1, read as the reverse complement.
GAGGGATAGGAGGGAAAGAAAGGGAGGGGAGGCTTGAGGGTAGGAGGGGGGACTAGTTGGGGAGAAAGGAGAGGACATTCATTGGAGGGGATAAGAGAAGATACAGGTGTGTATGGATGAAACACAGTGCATCATATACAAATATGATATTGTGTGGGGAGCCAAACAAGGTCATTCAGCCATGGCTGTCTTATGACCATGAGATTGTTGAACAAAGACCTGCCCAGGAACTGCCGGTACAGATCGCTCCACCCTTAACCGCGGAATGTCCCTACGTGCGCAGATACCAGATGCCTTCACCGGATGCCCTTTGTGCTTCCTGCTGCCAAGAACACCTTGACCCCTCCTTCCTTTGCATTTTGCAAAAGTCACTTCCCCCTAGCTCCCCCTCCCAACTTCCTCATCCCCACTGCTTAAAACGTGCTGCCTGTGTGACAATAAACGAGGCCTTGACAATGAAACCTTGCTTGGTCTCCTTTCTTTCTGCCCCCCCACGACCCCCAGGTAGCGCCTCTTTGGGACCCTGAATAACTAGATCTGCTGGACGGGTCAAGTGGCGCCTGAACAGGAACCCAAAGCACGGCCAACTACCGGACGACAGAGGAACCCCGGGAAAAGGAATCGAGGACCTTTCACGTCGCATCGCTTGTGCGTCGCTGGAAAGGGAGGTGAGTTTGGCCAAATAATTGTCGTCCGATTGTCATGGGGAAATAATTGTCTAAGGAAGCTTGTTTTATAGGAGAAATCAAGCATTTTCTCAGGGAGAGAGGAATAAGAGTTAAGAAAAAAGATTTAATTAAGTTCTTTTGTTTTATTGATGAAAAATGTCCTTGGTTGGTTTTAAGCGGTCCTGATATACACCCACTTACGTGGAATAAGATTGGTAAAGATATTAATAAGCTTTTAAAAGCTGGTGACCCAGTGTCCGCTGCATATTTTAGTTATTGGGGCATTATAAGAGACATAATACAAGATGCTGAGAAAGGGGGCGAGAATGCCCATCTCTTAACTATAGCAGAGGACTTCTTGCAGGCTTCACGGTCACTGTCACGTAAAAATGAAAGTAAAAGCGGGGAGCCTCATTATCCTTGCCCCTCCATTATTATCGATATGCCAGGAGAGGGGGGAAGTCCCCCGCCCAAGACGCTACACTCCCTGGAAGATCCCAGTGCGTCCAAAGACCCAAAGACCATCTATCCCTCTCTTAAAGAGATTTCCAACAATCCAAAAAGAGACAAGAACAAACGATATCAATCTCGCCGTTTTTTTGATTCAGACCTCGATCCAGCCTCTGAGGCTGAATTAGAGGAGGAGGCTGCTAGATATGAGGAAAAGAGATACGGTCCTGGACCTCGACATTCCCAGATTTTTTTCACTCAAAATTCCGGACCCAATTGCCCCTCGCCCTACTTGCCCCCATTACCGTCAGCTCCCCCTGCGCCCCTGCCGATCGCAGTGGTAGAGGGACTAACCCAAACTAAGGCTGCACTTCAGGCACAAATTACCGGCCTTAGGCAAGTTTTACAATTACAGCAGGAATTAGGAGATCTTACTTTAGAGATTCAAAATTTACAAGAGACCATGGGAAAGGGACAAGATGCCCCAAAAAGACCATCTAACGCTGTAAAAAGATCCCAGCCAAAGCTAATGTTTCCTGTTATGACCAGGGCATGTGCCAGACAAGCCAGGGAGGAGTCCAAGTTAGATAGCCTGAGGTCACGAACTAGGCCGGCCCCAGATGGGCCCGAGCCAGATAGTACTAATCATGACCAAGGAGAGGGTAGTGAAGAGGAAAATGATTATGATGAGGTAGCTATAGATTCTGAAGAGGAGGACTCCGATCAAGGTGAATACGAGACCTCATGTCCCGTATACAAAAAACTTAAACATATCAAAGAATTACACTCAGCTGTTAAAAATTATGGTTTAACTGCACCCTTTACCTTGTCCATTTTAGAAGGACTCTCAGGGTCCGGATATCTGACTCCTAGTGAATGGACTAAGATGGTGCAGTCTGTCCTCACCAGAGGGCAATACTTAACTTGGAAATCTGAATTCATAGATAGGGCCGAGAGTCTGGCCGCTAGGAACAGAAAAAACCCTCTAGGCAGGACCGCCTCTTGGACGGCGGACAAGTTGTGTGGGAGGGGCCCATTTGCCTCCAAGGAAAAAGAATTAAGATTGTCCCCTGGCGTACTCACTCAAACAGCACAGGCCGCCTTATCTGCCTGGAGAGCAGCTCCTGCTACAGGGGCCCTCACCACCCCCTTAACTAAAATAGTCCAGGGGGCCCAGGAACCCTACGCTCAATTTGTGGGGAGGTTACAGGAAGCAGCAGAAAGAATCCTAGGTCAAAGTGAAAGTGAGGGGCTCCTCGTTAAGCAGCTTGCTCTTGAGAACGCTAACTCAGCGTGCAAAGCTGTGCTACGAGGCAAGACCAAAAGATCTTGATAAATGGTTAAACTTTGCAATGATGTTGACTCCTTCTCACATCAAGTGTCCAAGTCTATCAGTTTAGCTATCGGGGCTGTGTCCCAAAAGCCTGGAGATTCTGGCCGCCCTAGAGGCAAAACATGCTTTAGATGTGGGCAGCCTGGTCACTTCGCTAGAGAATGTAGCGCTCTCAACCCCAGCCAGTCATTTAATCCCGTCATAGGCCAAGGGGCCCCGCACCAGAGCCCCTACCCACAGATGACCACACACCCCCAAGTACAGCACCAAGCTCCTGAAGCACCAGCTTATCTAGGGCAACAGCAGGGAGCATAGGACTGGACCTGTGTGCCTCCTCCCACACAATTTTGAACCCCCAAGATGGTGTTTAGGTTCTCTCCACAGGAATTTTTGGACCCCCGCCATCTGGCACATTTTTTCTCATTATAGGGCATGCCTCAGCTACCATGCAGGGTCTCAGTGTCCACCCGTCGCTTGTGGATGCAGACTGTACTGGAGAGATAAAAGTTTTAAGGCAGAAAAGGGCCCAGTCACCATTCTCCCTGGTCAGAAAGTAGCCCAGGTGCTCCCTCTCCTGCTTGATTCCTCTGGTGCTCACATGGGAGGGCTCAGAGGAGATAGCCAACCTGGTTCCTCTGATGTCTACTAGGTCCAGCAACTCTCTAAGGAGCGCCCTTCCTTGAGCCTTACGTTGGACAGGTGAAAGTTTGACGGCGTTATAGATATGGGAGCTGACACCACAGTTCTTAGTTTGAGCTCCTGGCCTTCTGCCTGTCCTCTCCAGCCCTCAATGACTCATTTACAAGGCATTGGCCAGTCTAAAAATACCTTACAAAGTTCAAAGTTGTTGACATGGAAAGATTCAGAGGGGAATTCGGGCACTGTGCAGCCTTTTATTGTTGAGGGCCTCCCTGTCAATCTTTGGGGGAGAGACATTCTCTCTCAAATGGGGATGATGATGTGTAGCCCCAATGAGGTGGTTGCTCACCAGCTCGCTCGGGGAGCTAGTGTGGATTGGGGTACCCCTGACACCTTTGTCCCTCAAAAAAGCACGCCCAAGCTTTCGGATTCTAACTGGTCCCCAGGTGCTCCACTGAAGGCAGGCGAAAACACTTAAGGCTCCTTACCTGGGAACTTTATGTCTGCCCTGGAGGTCATCACGACTGCTCCATTGCCCGAGCATGTGAGTATCTGGAAACCAGGTCCCTGCCACACCCACTATCCCAGATACCCGAACACCCAATCCTTTGTTTCAGCCTACTCTACCTATGGGTCCTCCCTCATCTACTGAGCTTGTGCTATCATTAGCTAATGCTTCGATACAAGCCATATATGAAGCTATTTTAGAGGAATGTTGGGTCTGTTATTCACCCTCCCCGCCCTTTTATGAAGGGATTGCAAGCTTTGGAGAATTATTACCCACTAATGATACCTCGCTTCTGTGATGGAGACCTCCAGAGAAGCAAGGACTCACCCTTGGCCAAATTTCTGGCCTAGGCATGTGCATTCTGGGACCTGATATGCTGCCCCCCAAGACCCTGATTGAGGTTTGCAATCAAACTATTGTAATTAATGCTTCCTTTCAATATCTGTTGCTGTTTCTAATGATTCCTATCTTGCTTGCTCCTCGGGATTGACCACTTTTATAGTTTCAGCTGCCTTTTTAGAGAATAGAGAATATTGTGTGTTTGTCAAGCTCCTCCCTCGATTGACCATTCATGATTCTGATGAGCTCCTTAATTTTTGGGAAAGGGGAACTCATTTGTCCAGACAAAAGAGAGAACCTATAACAGCAGTCACCCTGGCTATACTCCTTGGTTTGGGAGCCACAGGGGCCGGAACAGGAATTGCCTCCTTGGTCACTTCCAGTCAGCAGTATGCACAGCTCAGCGCGGTGGTCGATAGAGGCCTACAAGAGCTACAGTTAGGACTAAAGAATCTTAAAGATTCTGTTACATCCCTCTCTGAGGTAGTGTTACAAAACAGCAGAGGTTTAGATTTGCTCTTTTTACAACAAGGTGGGTTATGCACTGTCCTTAAAGAAGAACGCTTCTTTTATGCAGACATGACAGGATTTGGTTGAAGATAGCCTAAAAAAGGTCAGGGAAAGTCTAGAAAACCGCAAGAAAGAAAGAGAGAAAAAAGAATCATGGTATCAAAACTGGTTCTCTACATCCCCTTGGCTCTCTACTCTGTTACCTAGTCTTTTGGGATCTTTGGTGGGCCTTCTCATGCTCATTTCTTTTGGGCTGTGGGCCTTCCAAAAATTAACTCTTTTTGTCAAGTCACAGGTGGATGCCGCTTTCACCAACAAGCCGGTTTCAGTGCATTACCATCGTCCAGAGGTCAGAGATAATGACCTGGGTGCCTATGAGGAGCCCTTGGGCACCCCCTCTTGCTGGCCTCAATTTCTTGATCCTGGCTGCAGACTACCGAAACCCTTGGTATGAAAAGCTATGGAGACGTCCATGACGGGAGTATCATGATGCCACATGCCAGATGCACACCTGAGAGCCTGGCTAACTCAGTTGGTAGAGCATGATCTCAGGGCTGTAGAGTAACTCCATGATGGGAGTAGCGTGAGGCCATTGCCCAGGGAGCAAACTCCTACTGGGGGTTCTGGGCATGGAGGCACCTCATGTAGCCTAAGACTCTACCCCTCTCTTCTAGGTGCTGGCTGTAGGTGCACATCATGTAGCCTAAGACAGACTCTCCATCAATTATACAAAGAAGGGGGAGATGTGGGGAGCCAAACAAGGTCATTCAGCCATGGCTGTCTTATGACCATGAGATTGTTGAACAAAGACCTGCCCAGGAACTGCCGGTACGGATCGCTCCACCCTTAACCGCGGAATGTCCCTACGTGCGCAGATACCAGATGCCTTCACTGGATGCCCTTTGTGCTTCCTGCTGCCAAGAACACCTTGACCCCTCCCTCCTTTGCATTTTGCAAAGGTCAGTTCCCCCTAGCTCCCCCTCCCAACTTCCTCATCCCCACTGCTTAAAACGTGCTGCCTGTGTGACAATAAACGAGGCCTTGACAATGGAACCTTGCTTGGTCTCCTTTCTTTCTCCCCCCCATGACCCTCAGGTATCACCTCTTCAGGACCCTGAATAACTAGACCTGCTGGACGGGTCAATATTGTAAATGTTTTAAAATTAAATTAGGACCTGGAGAGATGGCTCAGTGCTTGGGGTTCGATTCCTAGCACCCATATGGAGCTGCCTACAATGCCTACAACTACCTTTAACTAACTCTAGCTCCAGAAATCCAGTGTTGCTTCTGGGCTCCGAGGGCACCGCCTTCGGGTGCACAAACCTTGCATTCTAATCCTGTAAGCATCTGTGTCTTCTAGGGTGTGATGTTGGGGATGGCTACTAAGGCTTCGTCTTATTTCAGCTCCTAAAAAAAGCCGCACTTCCAGACCTGAGGGTCCCTGTCCCCATCTGGCTTCGACTGATAATAAAGAATTGCCATACAGCCAATGACTGGGCAGAAAGACAGAGATGGGACTTTTAGATGTGCAGACGAGGGGCACACACACACACACACACACACACACACAGAGAGAGAGAGAGAGAGAGAGAGAGAGAGAGAAGAAAGATAAAACTTAAAGGCCTGCCGACATACAAGGAGCCAGGAAGGATCCCTAGGGGCCACTTCCCTTATTAGGTCTAGGGTAGTAGAGATGAAATATAGATTTTTAAAAGATGTTAATGCAGGAATCCCGGAGGGAAGTGTTTACTAGCCTCAGGGAAATTTAGAAGCACCCAGCCATTGAGCTAGTCAAGGCATATCAAAATTACCTGATGCGCATGTGTGTACGTGTGCCTGCGTGTGTGTGTGTGTGTGTGTGTGTGTGTGTGTGTGTGTGTGTGTGCGTGCGCACGTGTGTCTTTCATTTCAGAATCCAGAGAGCTCTTGTGGGAGTGCAGCTCCTGCATGCAAGCCAGTGGGAGTCAAAGCAGTTTAACTAATTCACTACTACAGTGCCTGACAATACCAAACTCCATATGATGAAGGGATCCAGGCAACTTCTGCTCCAGGAAATCTGAAGCCTCCTCATCTCCAACTAATAGACAAGGCAGGAAGAGGCTTATGGTCCCTCCTGGACATAAAAACATGGCTTAAGGGTACTTGTTGACTCTTCCCTAGCTGAATCACCAGATGAAAAAAATAACAAATTTATACATATGGGCTTGATTCCACATGCAAATTTAACTTATTTTTTAAAAGATTTATTTATTATATGTAAGTACACTGTTGCTGTGTTCAGACACACCAGAAGAGGGCATCAGATATCATTACGGATGGTTGTGAGCCACCATGTGGTTGCTGGGATTTGAACTCAGGACCTTCAGAAGAGCAGTCAGTGCTCTTAACCGCTGAGCCCTCTCTCCAGACCCCGCAAATTTAACTTATGTTTAGGTCCAAAGGAGAAATAGATTAAGTGTTCAAGTACAGGGTGATTCTCTTTTGAGATGCCCACATCCACATTCTACGGTACGTCTTACTTTCTTCCTCAATATCTTTCCTTCTTTGAACTCCAGTGCTTCACACCTGTGTTAAAATCTCTTAACATAAACTCCAAATTCGCTTCAACAAAATTTTGTTCCACGCATCGAGTGTAGCCAGCACCGCACTCACTGGGAAGGAAGAAGCAAGATCATCCCAGAGGAGTCTCAGGGCTGCCTAATTACGTGGGAGGAACTGAGTTAAGAGAGGCAGGGACAATTGCAGGGAGGAGGATCGTGTGGTTCACTGAGAAGAAATGAGTTGGTAGGAGGGGTCAGGAGGACCTCTTAGGGAGCCCAGAGAAGAAAAGGAGAATGTCACAAGGCAGAGACAGAGCTCTCTGGAAGGGAGGGAGGAGGTATGGCAAGCCTCCTGGTGACAGGACAGTGCTTGGTTGGCTGAGGTCAGTGACTGAGGGAAGCTCTCAGTTCTTTGAAGGCATTTGGGATGTTTCTTTTATCTCTGGTGTCCTGTGGCTGCGTTCAGGGTTGAATGTGAGTTCCTCTGAACTGATCTAGGACTCAGCATGCGGTTCAAACTCGAAACTCATTCTCTTTCTTCAAGTCTGAAAACTCCTCACTCGTCATTTCTTTGAGCACCGTGTCTCCCCCTTTCTGGTGCTCTCCCTCACAACGCCTGGTAAACAGCTCCTACGTTTTCGTGATTTATTCAGTGCCGGGTGTTGAACATTTTCTTTATTTCCTGTCAATAAAGTCGTGTTTAGCTCAAATTTTGTTTTTAAGACAGGGTCTCACTGCCTAGCCCTGGGATGCCTGGAACTTGCTATGTAGACTGGGCTGCCCCAGAACTCACAGAGATCTGCTTATCTTGACTTCTTTTTTTTTATGGGCATTTTTTTCCTATATTCTTTATCATATTATATTTATTATATTTACATTCCAAATGATTTCCCCTTTCCTGGTTCCCCCCTCCCTGAAAGTCCTATAAGCCCTCTTCCCTCCCCCTGTTCCCCATTTGCCTAAGAATTTCATGAATTCATTGTTTTTAATTGCTGAATAGTATTCCATTGTGTAAATATACATGGGAAATATCTTGACTTCTTGAATGTTAGTGTTGAAGATGTGTACCACCACACCCAGTTAGAATTTTCTTTTAGTCCTAGAATTTCTCCTTTGTTTTCTGAATCTGCTTTTAAAAAAAATTAAAATAAAAAAATGGTTAATTGTACAAGGGATTATATACTCCCCCGAAGCAAGCTACTACACAAGGGTAGCTTGAGAGAAACACAGCCAAGGCTTTCTTGGCTTTTATCCTTTCTGGCCATTAGTTACTTTTGCTGAGACATTATTCTTTAATCTTGTAAAATCTGTATTCTCTACGATGTAGGACAATTTCAGACTAAACTTACGATGCAGGGATTTCAGCCAGCTCCTACCGTAGGGAATCCAAAGCCTTGTCTCTGGCTAACACAGTCTTATGGCCCCTCCCGTGTGTGAACTCTGTCCCTTGTCAGCATGGAAAAAGATACAGAAGATTGACTGACTGTCACCCTTCTGCTCCCCAGAGTGGTTTCTGAAGCCACAGAAGTTTTCCAGTCTTATTTTATAGGTTCTCCTTCTTTACGTCTTTAAATATTTTGCACTTAATTTTTTTTTTTTGATTTTTCGAGACAGGGTTTCTCTGTGTAGCCCTGGCTGTCCTGGAACTCACTTTGTGGACCAGGCTGGCCTCGAACTCAGAAGTCTTCCTGCCTCTGCCTCCCAAGTGCTAGGATTAAAGGCATGCGCCACCACTGCCCGGCGCACTTAATTTTTTTATTCTATTGTTGTATGTGATAAAGTGTTCACTTGCTGTATACATGTGTACATGTGTGTCCCTGATACTTGCAGAAGGCAGGAGAGGACCTCGGCTCCTCTGGAAATGGAGTTAGAGGTGGTTGTGGGCGGCCATGCGAATGCTGGGAATCAAATCTGGAACAGCAGCCTGTGCTCTGAACTGGAGCCACGGTCTCGGCTCCGTGCTTCTTTTTAAAAACTGTATGTGCATACATTAGTATGATTCTAGCAGCAACCCTGGGGCACAGACACTGTTTGCCACATCTGTTTTACAAAAGAGAAAACAAGACAAGTGGACCAGTGTCAGTCACACTGTCAGAAATCTGTAGAAATTGGACTTACCAGTAAAACGTGGAGGAGGTTGGACTGTCATGGACTGGATTGAGTAACCTAACAGTTCCTAACTTGTAGTACTTCCAAGGGTGACTGGGTTTGAAGATAAATAAGTCTGTGAAAAGGAAAGATAAAATGAGGTATGAGCTGGGATCGGTCTGGTGCCTGTTAAGGAGAGGATATTACACAGGTAGAAGAAAAATCACACAAAGACAGAGAATCCAGGCATCCACAACCTGCAGCCAATTCAATTCTAGACTTCAAAAGAGGCCGACTTCAGAAGCAACCAAGCCTATTGCATTGTTACCTTGGCCTTTGGGCCTCTATGACTGTAAGGCAATAGAGCTCTCTTGTTTAAGGCCTCTAACTTGTGGCACTTTGTTATGGTAACCGCAGCAGAACACCTGCCGACTTCACATACAACCGGTTCTAACCTTCTCTTCCAGTCAGCTCTGGTATTTACAGACGTCTAGCTTGCTCGGTTATTATTATCTGATGAAAAAAATATTTAATTTCCATACTCTGGGACATATTAGGGGTAAAAATTTCACACATCTTCTTTTAGAATCTGTGTTTTCTGTTTTTCTGTCATTTCTGTTTCCCTGTTTGTCACCCTTCATGGGAGGCTACCTCACGTGTTTTACAGTTGTCATATGTCACCTCATCTTTCAGGCATGATGAGTTGTTCTTGCTGGTTACAGAGACTTCCCCCATCGTTGCCTCTTCTCATTTTTTAAGACTCCCAAGACTCTCAAATATCTTTCTCAGCTTCCATGTTGGGATTTATGTTTATGATTATCATGAGTAGCTGTGGGTTAAAGGTGGGGTCCTGCATCCACTTGGGGCTTGGGCCACTAGGCAAGGCGGAACGCAGGAATTTTTTTTTTAATTTATTTTCTATATATATTTTTTTTAATTTACATTCCTAATGATTTCCCCTTTCCCAGTTCCTCCCTCCCCAAAAGTCCCATAAGCCCTCTTCTCTCCCCCTGTTCTCCATTCAACTCCCTCTCGCTTCTCTGCCCTGGTATTCCCCTACATCCAGTCTTTCCAGGACCAGGGGTCTCTCCTTCTTCTTCTTGGAAATCAATTGATATGTGAATTGTGTCTTGGGTATTCCGAGCTTCTGGGTTAATATCCCCTTATCAGTGACTGCATACCATGTGTGTTTTTTTGTGATTGGGTTACCTCACTAAGGATGATATTTTCCAGTTCTGACCATTTGTCTAAGAATTTCGTGAATTCATTGTTTTTAACTGCAGAGTAGTATTCCATTGTGTAAATATACCACATCTTCTGTATCCATTCCTCCGTTGAGGGACATCTGGGTTCTTTCCAGCTTCTAGCTATTATAAATAAGGCTACTATGAACATAGTGGAGCATGTGTCCTTATTGCATGCCGGGGAAACCTCTGGGTATATGCCCAGGAGTGGTATAACAGGATCCTCTGGGAGTGTCATGCCCAGTTTTCTGAGGAACTGCCAGACTGCTTTCCAGAGTTGACTGCACTTACCCCACGCTGCTGGGGCATGCCAGGCAGATCTGGCTATGAGAAGCCTCAGGACCCCACCCAGGGTGTGGGGGAGCACAGTCTCAGGTCCCTGGGGACTGCACAGAGATCAGGGCCAACGGGTTCTCAGACTCTTGGACACCCCAGATGCCACTGGATGCAACGGAAGAGCTGAGAACAGAGTAGGGGGCCACATACTGGATCTAGCCCAGGGCTGAAGGGGAAAAGAGGGGAGCTCTGGCTGGGTCCTGTGAGAAGGAGAGTCTTGGCTTGTCCAGGGGGCGTTTGGCTTGGTGGAAGCCATGGCTGGGAGTGCTGAGAGGTGTTCTGCAAGAAATTGGGGGGCTGACTCTTTAGACAAAGGCCTATTCCATTGCTCTCCATGGTGGATCCCAATGAAAAGAGACAGTCCATGGTTTTAAGTATTTATTATCATGGTGGAGGATGGTGATGAGTAAAACCGTACCCCACTTTCTCAGGGCGGGCCTGAGGTTAAATATCTTTTGCAGGGAGGGATGTCTGGGAAGGGGAGTTTATTGGCTAAGGCCTTCAGATCTTTAGGTACCTCATTAAAATGGAGATCTGTCTTGAGGCTACAGTGTCTTGGGGGCTTGGGGGCATTGCCCTTACTTGACCAATGGCCACAGACCTATGGAGAGCTGCTGCCTTGGGTCAGGGGCCTGGTGTCCAGAAGCATGGCAAAACACCTACTGTGCCTTGCAGGGGGTCACCTGCGGAGTCACCAGGGTTTCAAACCTGGCTCAACCAGAAACCAGGCTGCCTTTTACTGTCCCAAAAGTAGCTAAGAGTTAGACCCTCATATGCAGCTCCAATGTTTGCTTCTATTTCCTGTAGGTAATTCTAATTTCTCCCCACAGCCTGGGACATTTTTTAGCTTCTGTACTGTTAAGTCCTTTGCAAGCTTCCTGTTGCATCCTGCAAGGTTGAGATGCTGGTGTTCTTGTGGGCATTTATTTAAAACAAATAAAAGGAAGGGGTGGCTCCGTGAGCAGGACACTGGCCGTGTAAGCGTGAGGGCTTGAGTTCAGAGCCCCAGAGCCTGTGCAAAGCTGGACGTGGGACGTGGCAGCATGCATCTGAAATCCCAGCACTCCTTCGGTGGGATGGGAAGCAGAGACAGAATCTCTGGAAGCTTGAGGGCCAGCTCGCCTGACTTATGCACTGGTGAGCAACAAGAGACTCTGCCTCAAACAGCATAGAAGGTGAGGCCTGACACTCGACGTTGTCCCCTGACCCTTATTCACATGCCACGGTACACGCATGCCCATATTTACACATGAACATGATCTCACAGATACACATACACCTCATGTATGTATGCAGATTTGAAAGAGAGAGAGAGAGAGAAGGAGGGAGGCAGGGAGGGAGAGACAAAGAAACAGAGAGAGGAGGTTATCTAGAAAGATGGCTCAGGGGTTAAGAGCACTTGCAGAAGACCTGATTCAGTTCCTAGCATCTGCATCGGGTGACTCACAACCACCTGTAACTCCATATCTAGGGGATCTAACACACTCTTCTGGCCTCCAAAGACACACACACACACACACACACACACACACACACACATGCATGTGGCATACACAAAGAGAGACACATAAGTAAACCTTCAAATCAGAAAAATAAAGCAAGCACAATAGAGATTATATATAATAGTTCACCAGGGTAACTACGGTTAGCTATTCACTTGTGGCACTTGGAGGCTGACCTTGCTTTTGAGCAGAAACATGTCTTTATTACAAAAATTTATAACCAGCATCTCGGTGTGTTTGGGGAAAATATATGTGACCTTAGGTAAACCATCAAACATCTGTATATCTGGCTTCCTTATCATAAGACAATGGAGATTCTTAGATAAATTCATTCACACACTTATACCTGTTTGCTTATACACACGTGTGTGTTATGTGCTAGGACCCACATATGAGGAAGAACACGCAGTCTTCTCTCTTCACCTAGGTCTCCTTATTGAATATTATACTTTCTGAGTCCATCTACTTTTCTCTAAATTTCATTTTTCTTCATACCCAATAATATTCCATCTTGTGTATGCACCCATGTTTTCATTATCTCTCCCTCTATTGGTGTTGGTGGACATTTAGGTCACCCTCATTTCATTGCTATAAAATAGCAATAAACATGGATGTACAAATATCTGTGAAGTAGGATCTGGAGTTTTGGGGCATATGCCCAAGAGTGGATTAGGTAGGTCAGAGTTCTTAATTTTTTGTTTTTTGATATGAGTGTGTATTGATGAATTAGTGAATAAAGGTGCATTTGATAGTGAAAGTGTAAAACTCTTAAGTGAAACCCTACAGCCATTCTAAATGAATAAACGTTTGCTGATAAATCTATATCTATGTCTCATCTATGTATATATCTGCATCTCTCTCTTAATATATGGAGAGAGAGAGAGAGAGAGAGTTTGAAACTGGGCAAGTGTTTGAGTGACTTTTAATCTAGCTGCCATGTAATATTTGATTTTTAAGTTAGTTAGAATATGCTTTATTTTTGCAAAGAGCAGGGATGAGTGGAAGAGAGATTACTTCCTTCCAGCTTTCAGTGACAAAACCAGAACCAACATTTGTGGCAATTGGATGTCATACTAGGCAGACATCTGAGATTCAATGATGCCCACTTCCTGCATCCGTGCCCTACTGTGATATGTGGGCTGTACCTAATGGCTGCTCTCTGACAAGCAGAGCATGGCAAAGTGATGGGATGCCACTTAATGTCACTTCCATGAGCATATCACAAAAGTCTGCGGGGGGCTGGGAGATGGCTCAGCTGAGAAAGTGTTTGGCATGCAAATGTGAGGACAAGATTTAGGTCCCCCAGAACACAAAAGCAAGGTGAGCCTGAATGTTTCCATGTCTCAGTAGGCAGAGACAGTGATCCTCACGGTCTAGACTAGCTGAAATTAACTAGTTCCAAGTCTAATGACTAACCCTGCCTCAGTAAATAAAGTGGGGACTCATCAAGAAAGACATCTGAGGTCAACTTCAGACTTCCATGGGTGAGTGTGTGCTCACATATCACACACACACACACACACACACACACACACACACACACACACACACACAATGTGCCTGCCCTGGGGGGAGAGAGAGAGAGAGACAGTGAGAGACAGAGAGAGAGAGAGAGAGACAGAGACAGAGAGAGACAGAGGAGAGAGAGACAGAGAGAGAAAGAGGAGAGAGAGAGAGAGACAGAGAGAGACAGAGGGGAGAGAGAGAGAGACAGAGACAGAGACAGAGAGAGACAGAGGAGAGAGAGACAGAGAGAGAAAGAGGAGAGAGAGAGAGAGAGAGACAGAGGAGAGAGAGAGAGACAGAGAGAGACAGAGGAGAGAGAGAGAGAGATCTATCTTCTGGAATCTTCTGCAGTCTCAATGAAGTGTCATGGCAGAGAGGCAAACAAACAAAACAGCAGGGTGTCCAGCAGGGTCCAGCAGGTAACTAGGCCTTCAGTCCAGCAATCCCCAAGGAGGAACACAGACCTGCCAACAACCCCATGAGGCCTTGAAGAGGAGCCTTCCCCACACAGCCTTGTAAAGAGGAGCCCTGGCCCTCAGCCACCTTGCCTCCAGCCAGTGAGAACCCCTGACCAAAGAACACAACCAAGCCCTGCCCAGATTCCTGACCCACAGAAACCCAGATTACAAGTGTGCCCTGCTTCTTGGCAGTACAGGTTGGGTTAATTTATTACCAGCGGTAGGTCACAAAGACAATAGCTCATATGAGGCTTACATAAATATGGACAGTGTAGCTATTAATGTCGATAAATGAAAGCAATGGGTAAGAGCCAAGGTTTTGGTACCAGCCTGTCTGGGTTTAAATCTTGGAGCAGCTTACTATCTATGTGGCCTTGGGCAAGATGATCGATGTCTATAAACATATGTATCTTTAAAATGGACCTGATTCTCAGCTTGTAGTGAGAGCTCAGGGCTACCCAGAGAGGTTATGCAATCTGCTTAGTTCAGTGCCTGCCAGTAAACACCCAGGCAGAAGGAAGCCGTCATTAATCATAATTCACTGTAATAGTAACAATTGATTAAGACCTCTCGCATAGAGCAGCTGGTGTCCCCTGTCAAGCTAAGCCCTGGCGGCCATGTAAAGAAATGATTAGAAGCGTTGACTTAGTCGGCAAAGTGCTTGGCATATGTGCACTAGGACTTGAGAAGATTCACAACCATCACATAAAAAAGGGCATGGCAGTGTGTTCCTTTTATCCCCATAAGGGAAGGTTGTTGAGACAGGAGGGTGCAGGTAAGATTTGGAGGATGGCTGATAATGTAGCCTGGCTAATTAGTGAGTTCTGTGTTCCATAAGACAAAGATAACGGCAGAGAAAAATAAGAGAGAGACCTGACGTTCACCTCTGACTTTGTGTGTGTGTGTGTGTGTGTGTGTGTGTGTGTGTATACACATACTCACACAAAAGTGACCAGAACCCTAGAGGACCATAAACACGTACCCAATCTCAGACTCAGGGATGGGTCAGTCAGTTGTAGGGCATCCATTTTTAGTGAGTTTCCAATATTACCTTGCAGCCAGGAGCCGTTCTGGTCATGTCAACCCGCACCTCAATGGCACCTCCCCTCTTGCCTGGCTTCTAGGAAGGTGTGTGGCTGCCTCCCTGCCTGGGCTCAGGGCACCCAGCAAGGTAAACACCCAGACAGGAAGTGCCTGTCCTAGGAATGGGGCCAGCTTTTACCAAGGCAGGTCTGAAGGTCACGAGTACTTCCCAGGGAGGCTTTTCCAGCCTGTAGTTCTCAGGAACAGGTCAGGAGATTGTGCCATTATGTGGGGACACACAGACCTGCACTGAGGTGCCTGGACAGGGCGGAGGATGGGAAAGGAAGAAACTGAAGCACTTATGAGGGGGCCCAACTCCCAGGAACTTCTGGCCGGCAGGTGAGCAAAAAAATGTGTATTTTTTTTTTAAATGAAGTGAGATCAAGGAAGCGGTAGAATAGAGGTCACTCTGGGTAAGTGCAGAGCATTGCAAGCATTGATTGAGAAAGAACTAGGAAAGAGAAGGCAGCCAGACTATCAGTGGGAAGGAGAACTTAGCTACCCTTGCAAGATTCCAGCAGTACCTATGAGGCCCTGGCTGTACCTGCGAGCTCCCGGTCCGTCTTGGCTTTGTGACTCTCCCTGCCGGGCATGTTTCAACATCTGTGAAGCATGAAGCAGGGTGGTGATTCCTTTCAGTTCCTCTACCCTCCAGCTGTGGAGACTAGGGAGACAATGCAGTACATAGGACATGTCTCAATACCTCACAGGGCCCTGTGCAACAGCATGCAGGGCCTATTGCCCTAACCCGATAATCTCAGAGAGGCAGAGCATCCTGTTAAACTAACTGCAGAGCCCTCCAAGAACAGGCCACTCCCCATGGTGATCGCTGTGGTTGTAAATGTAGATTGTGAAGTGGTGTGATTTCGGCGTGTTTGTTGTTGACTCAAACCTCAGGGTTATGGAGTGCTCTAGGGGAGGAGACATCACAGCTATGGAGTAACAGTCCCTGTGTTGCTGTTCCACTGACGTTGCTTCTCCTGCTCAGGGACCGTTTCAGGACAAAAGATCTTGCCCTCAGAACCCTACAGATTTGTGTGTTTGGTGAACATGAAGCCAGAGTATGATGTGATTCTGTTGGGGAAACTCAGCTGGATATAGCAATAGAAGGTTCTTATTTCCTGTTTTGACCAATATATGGGACATTCACGAAGCCATCAGCTGCAGGTAGCTGGACTTGGGATTCCATAGTTTTGGCTACTCTGCTGTCTCAGCTAGTGACCAACACCTTGTTGTCTTGAGAGAAATGGTTGTCTTAATGCAGAGAGACATTAAGGCTCTGGTTGGGTCCCCTGCCTTGTTTCCTTCTCCTCTCCTTTTCTTCATCCTGACCCACATTTGATGTTACTTAGCCTCAGAAAGAAGAAGCCAGAGTCTCCTTGGAGACTCCAGCATCCTGGGCCATGAAAATGGACAACAGGCCATCTTCCTTGACCATCCTCTCAGGCCACTTTTTGACCAACCACAGATTTTCATGGACATAGTCTCCAGGATAGGGAAGGAGTCCTCATAGGAAGGCCAGTGGATTGCAGACTTTACTTTGTCCATTGAGGTTCTGGCCTCAGCTCTCCAAGCTCACATGAATGGACAAACCACCCAGTCAAAACTTGTGACTGTCTAAGAATCCCAAAGTGGCCAGATACAGCCACTCAGCCTTAATGGCTCCACTAGACACAGGAGCCACTGTTTGTCCCAAGAAGGCAATGAGCCTGCCAGATCTGTATCTGACATTCCTTTTCTACCAGTAAGGAATTTACTGTGACAGGGAGAGGTGGTGTGTGGGGTACGTAATCTAAACACTGAGGGGGCTGAGATAAAAGATTTAAGGCCAGTCTGGGTTATCAAGCGAGACCTTGGTGTGTGTGTGTGTGTGTGTAACTTAACTGCTCTGGTATTCTGAAGTTACTCATTAGTACTACCTCAATTCATTTATTCCCGTATTGGGATTATCAGGAATTGTTGAACACCTGCACTTGTGAGTCTTGGAAGGAGAGCCATCAGGCTGGTAGAGGAAATGAAACAGTTCTGTGCCTCAACCCAAAGGCCAGCTGGAAGCCCTTCCCTGAGCAGTGCAAAGGACATGGCTTCACTCCAGGCATAGCTACTGGGTCAAGCCAACTGAGGGTGTTTTTCCATGGCCCCAGGAGAAAAAGTCTATGCAAGGCAGCCCAGGCTCCAGGATGAATTTTCCCCTGTTCTTGGCTTTGGTGACTTTGTCACTCTAGCCATGAAAGAAGTCAGATCATGGACAGGAATTCAGCCTCCAGAGCAGAGAAAATGCTCAGGGAGACACCCAGTCTGTCCTGTTTCCTAAGGGTAGCAGCAGTCCCTGTGGCCCCACTGCCAGGGACACCACAGTGAGTTCGAACATTAATGAGAGGTTTTTCGAGACAGGGTTTCTCTGTGTAGCCCTGGCTGTCCTGGAACTCACTTTGTAGACCAGGTTGGCCTCGAACTCAGAAATCCACCTGCCTCTGCCTCCCAAGTGCTGGGATTAAAGGCGTGTGCCACCACCACCCGGCTATGAGAGGTCTTTTCAAGAATGTCCCGTGGTGAGCTTCTGTTGAGGAAATAGCTGATGGGTTGGCTGTGTGCACTTGAAAATAAGGCAACTTCCCATGCTCATTCTAGCTAAATGCTTCAAGTTCCTAGGGATGAGGGGTTGGGGTCTTAATGAATAGAATAGGAAGCTCCTGGGGGAAGCAGAAGCCTATGTGAAGGATGCTTGGTGAATAGGATTGCTGAAGTAAGGGGGAGGGGGAGGTGTTCCTATCCATGGGACTCACGGACTTAGGGAGGGGCTCTGTACATGCGGGGAATGTGCCTCCCAGGAGATAGACCCTTCAGCTGCAGGCACAGCAGGCTGACTGTGCCTTTGTCACTTTCGCCTCTTTGGTAGGAACCACACGCATCAGTCATGGTGTCTACCATAGATTATAGCTTGAAATACCCTCTATGGAGATCCTTAAAGAGCCCCCAAATGCTTTGCTGGTTCATGGTCTAATGAAGGTGTCTATGGACAGAGAGTCTCCAGAAGTGTGGATCTGTTGGGATGTTGGAGTGTAACTCAGCCGGGAACCTGAGCTGAGGGTGGGAGCTTGGGAGATCTCCCGATGAAAGCTCAGATGCTCAGGGAAAGCTCAGATGCTCAGGATCTTCCTCGTTTGAGTCAGGGAGGCACGCCTGCTAACTGGCTAAGTAAGTGTCCCCTGAGGCTCTCCATCATGATAGGCTGAAATTCTGAAAGGGGATGGCTTTGGTTATACGTGAGGCTATCAGCTGCTGGTGACCGCCTCTACTTCAGATGGGACTGGGGATAAGAATGTGGCCTTCCTTCCCCTCTCTGGTCCCTTACTCAGGGTTCCCAAGCTTCTCTTGTTCCTTTCCAGGTACTCTCCAAATGACTCGTTTTGGAGACTCTCTGTCCTTTCTAAGGCTTGCCTTGGTCATGGTGTCTCTTCGCAGCAGTAAAACCCTAACTAAGACAGTCCCTCAACTATTCCCAGTTTTTAAAACCTCGGTACAGGATCTTATTTCATCCTGGATATTCTCTAGTTGGAAATCAGGGGAAGTGTGGGCCATGTTTCAAAGGAAAACATTCCTGGGCAAATACTAGGACATTGGACAGAAGCCTTCATTTCTGCAGAGCTCCTTTTTAGGAAGTCACCTTTGATTCTTACTGTGATTCTCAGATCTTTTGTTTTTTATTTTAAAATGGTGTCTGGCCCTGGGACAAGTCTTCCTAGTTGTCTGGAATTATCAGCATTGTTGCCTGCAGTTCCCCAGGGGTTTCTGGCCTCTTTGGAGTAGGCTCTGAGTCAAAAGCAACATCTCTTGCACTCAGCCATCCTAGGCTACGAGCTGAGCTCAAGACATGACGAATTTCTAGTGTAGGGTTCAAATGAAGTTGTGCTGAGGCTCACAGAAAATCAGATCTGCCTAGTTGTCTTTGGGGTAAACGTGGCTGACGTGTGTTTGTTGGAGGCAATGTCATAGAAACTGACAAAATGAAGACTCACAGGAGGTGGGCCAGAATCTTGTAAGATAAATGGCTGGATTGGTGTCATGCAGAGTGAGGCCCTGTTGTTCCATTTGTGTTTGACAATTTGTGCCATTTGTCCCCCTGATCAGTGCCTGCTGGAGCCCCATAGCCAGTTAGAGCTGGAACTGAACACTAGGTTGCCTAGTAGGCACCAGCTGTGGAGGTTCAAACCAACCTCTCGTAAGCCTGGGGTTTAGCCCTATCTTTGTCCTTTTCTGAATTCTCCTGTCATCTTTTTTTTCTTTTTGGAGACAAGGTCTCATGTATTCTAGGCTGGTATTGAACTGGATATATATCAGTGAATGACCTTGAACTTCTGATCCTCTGGCTTCCACCTCTGGAGGGCTGGGATCCCAGGACTGCATCACCTTCCACATCTGCTTTAAGTACCACTGGGGATTAAACTCAGAATGCAGCGCTTCATGAATACCCGGTGAGCATTCTACCAACTGAGATGCACCCCAGGTCCTCTCCACCCTTCTGCAAGGCTGTGTGTTCTTGGTGGCTGTTGGTTTTAAACTAAAGATGGCAAGAAACGGTTGAGAAACTAGGCTCTGAGCTATGTTGCCTCAGCCTGGCAGCCTTGATTTGAACACCAGCCCCTCTTACTTCCTTGAATGAGTCAGTTAACATCTCTGAGTGTCCATGTTCCTTTCTGTAAGAATGGCAGAAGCAGAACAGGGACAGGTACAGCGACTGTACCGGATTGTCATTGGAGTTTGGATCTGGGTCAGGTGCTTCCAAGGTTTTGATGTATTTTAAAAGAATGAATTAAAGGCAGACAAGATTTTCAAAACAAGGAAAATGTATTCAAAACAAAGAAATAATACAGTTTGAATACATTAATAGGACTGACAGTGGGCCACAGGAGTGAACAAGTATTCAAAAGCTCCCATTTAGGGCTTCCTTTGATGAAGTTCAAGAGAGGGAGGAGTTTGGTTACTAAGGTGTATAGCACAGGTCTTTCTCTGTTTTGATTGACAGGTTTGGATTATGTAAAATCTCTGCTCACAGTGCATATCCTTTCCCAAAATTCATCTGATTTTAATCATATGGTATGCATGCCCAATTAATTATACATAAGCATAGGATGGTTTGTATGTGCTCAGTCCAGGGAGTGGCATTACTAGGAGGTATGTTCTTGTTGGAATAGGTGTGACACTGTGGGTGTGGGCTCTAAGACTATCACCCTAGCTGCCTGGAAGGCTTCTACTAGCAGCCTTCAGAAGAAGATGTAGAACTCTCAGCTCCTCCTGAACTATGCCTGCCTGGATGCTGCCATACTCTTACCTTGATGATAATGGAATGAACCTCTGAACCTGTAAGCCAGCCCCAATTAAATGTTGTGCTTTATAAGATTTGCCTTGGTCATGGTATCTGTTCACAGCAGTAAACCCCTAACTAAGACAGATGGTAAACAGGGAATTCTCCCTAAAAGCTCACTCAGAGGACAAAGTTCACCTTATTGTGCATATACCCCAAACTAGTCTAGGTCAGAATGTACTCCCTAATCTTGTGTCAAGACATAACTGAGCACTGTTAAATGTGTTCTAAGTTTGACAGTTGTTATGAGGAAGAAAAACTTACTCCACTGTTCAGAGAGAGCTAAGTGTGCATCTCAGTGCAAGTAGGAGTCCTGTGTTCATGTCAGGCTGCTAGGAGCATTGCTCAGAGAGTGGTATGTGTGCATGTACCTACAGGTAACAACAGTGTTGGCTGCTAAGTGTATTATTAGCAGAGATATTAATTAGTGTATAGCCCAAACCTAGCAGAGTCCCAAGTTACTAAGCTATTCCCTAGGCTCGCCTGTCTTTGGACATCCAAGTAATGTCTGTCTTGACAAAGAGGTGGTCTATGCACCCTGGCTCTGCTAATAGAGAATAAGGGAAAGAAGTCTACAACCAGACAGATGCTTGAGGACCCCAGAGAAAAGGATGCCCTTAAGTGGGTAGGCTGGTGCAGGCTGGTGCAGGCTCTGCCCCCCTCATCTTTAAATGACAGAAGCTGGAGAAGCCCTTTTCAGACCTCCTAGTGGATGATGAGTCAAGGATAGGACCAGGTGTCACAAACTGTCCAACCTTGTATCTGAGGGACAGAGGCCCGAGTGAGTAGAGGCGATCTTTGACTGCTTTGGTGATGGGTCCTGGGCCTGCATGGTTTCCCCATGGACTCTGTCTGCTTGGACTGTACTCAAGACACTTGTGTGAGCAGGGAAGGTAGAGGTTTGGAGAACAACCTCTGGGTTGGAGAGACACCATGGAAGGGGTAAGGCAGTAGCAGCCCTGGGCCAGGAGCAGGTGGTGCTGCAAGGTAAGACTGAGCAAGGAGCAGCAGTCCACATCTGGGGCCTTGTTACCATGTTGGTAGCGCCCCACGCAGTCAGATGGGAACTGACTTCCCCCAACCCAGCAGGAAGCAAGTATGCAATAAAATTTACTTAAGTTCCCTCTGGTTCCAGGGAAGGGGCTATACTCAGCCTCAGATTCCCTTTGGCAGCATAGCTAAAGGAAGGAGAGGAGAGGGTGAACAGAGAGGAGACAGAAGGACCAGGGAGGGCCTAGGAAAGGCATTTTTAAAGTTGCCAGTATAGAAGGTAAATAAATGTGGTGGTTCAAACCTGTAATTCCAGCACAAGGCAGAGGTGGGGGTGTGGAGCAGGGTCAGGGACAGAGGCAGGAGCAGGGGCAGGGATAGGTGTAGGGGCAGGGGCAGGGGCAGGCGCAGGGGCAGGGGCAGAGGCAGAGGCAGAGGGAGAGGCAGAGGCAGAGGCAGAGGCAGAGGCAGAGGCAGAGGCAGAGGCAGAGGCAGAGGCAGAGGCAGAGGCAGAGGCAGAGGCAGAGGCAGAGAGATCCCTACAAGTCAAAAGGCCAGACAGGACTGTGTAGTAAGATCCTAGCTCAAACAGACAGACAACAAACCAAAACTATGACAAAACCCAGAAAAGCGTATGATAAGGAGGGGGAACCCAGAGATAGTCAACAAAGTACTTGCTGCATAAGTGTAAGGACCTGTGTTCAATCCCCAGAACCGACATTTAAATAATAAATAATAAATAAATAAATAAATAAATGCTTGTTTGTTGTGTCATGGGCTTGTAATCCCAGCGCTGTGAAGGCAGAGATAGGCGGCTTGTTAGTCAGTCATCTTAGCCCACCTAGTGAGTTCCAGGCCAAAAGTCAAGGGCCTGAGTAGCAGTATCTGAGGTTGTCTCTGGCCTGTACATACACATACACACACCCTCCTGCCCACAGGTACACCCACATCTCAGTTGTCAGCAAGAACATGACACAATGTGTTTTATTGTGAAGGTCTCAGTGTGGACATTTTCTGGGCCACCAGGATATATACTGGTTTTCTGTCTATTAGCCCTGTCTCTCTTCACAGTGTCTGAATGAGAAGGTCCTGATGCCTGGAGGGCTGTCCTAAGGTTGAAGAGTGCTTCCTACTCAGATCAGCCCTCAGTCAAGACAGACAAGTTGGAAAGGACTGGTCAAGGCTGGACAGGGATGGAGGGTGCAGGCTCCAGAGAGGGTGCAGCCTGTTCCAAAGGAATGCGCAGATGTGAAAATTCCAGGAAAAAAGAAAAGAGGCAGGTGGACAGGGGTCAGAACAGAAGATTCTCCCAGGATTGAGGCAAAGAGGCTGGGGAGGGAAAGAGGAAGCAACAGAGGCAGGGCAGGATTCAAAAAGGAGAGGCTGAACTCCCCTCACCTCCTCCTCCAGTTTCTGGCTTTCTCAGGGGCCTTTGAGATGTGACCAGCAGGGACAGGTTGAGGCTGGATGCTCTGAGTTTTAACACATTTCTGCTGAGCAAAGGATACTTGCTGGAGAAAGGAAGTGTGCCGGACTATAGATCATTGCTCCCAACCTGAGAGACAGCTGTTCTGGGACTCATCCAATAGATAAAGGTACCCGGCCTCCAGGACCAAGTACAGGGCTCTCAGCATCTCAGGTATGATTTGGCCAGCATTAGTATTTTAAAGCTCACTTAATAACTTCTGATTATGTGTGTGTGTGTGTGTGTGTGTGATTATATATATGATTATATATGTATACATATCCTTCCCCTTGATTCTGTCCCTCTAGAGACTCCTGGCTAAAACAACCCCCAACTTTAAGAAAAGGGGAGTTTATCTGTGGATTTAGGAGTTGAGATTTAGGAATTGGAACTTTGGGGGATATACATACCTTAAAAAAAGTAGGGATTATAATTCAGAGACACAGGTGTAAGAACATCAGGGAAAGCACAGTTTGGACTCTGAGGAGGAACAGGGGTTGCTTGACCAAAGAAGACACAGAAAAGAAGACATCAGCAGAATGGCCACGCCCACAGACCCAGAGTCCCACAAGTTCTGGGTCTGCATGGCAAGCCTTGGGGTATAGTGCATTTGTCCAGGGTAGGTGTACCAGATTCTGTCACAGGTGGAGGGACCAGAGCTGTGATTTGTGGGTCCCTGCTCAAGGACAGTCTCCTGACTCTACTCTGAAAAGCTCTTCCGTGTGGCTGTTGTCGTGATTCTTTTTCCTCTTTTGTTCACATTCCCGAATGTTAATCATTTACTTCCATTCCTTTTCTATGGTTACAGTCCCAATATTTGTCTCCTCAGAATTCCCTTACCTAACCCAGAGTGAGGCGGGCACAGAGATGGGAGTCTAGAGGGTATTTAGTGTCAGATGAGGTAAGGATGGTAGATGCCTATGCTGAGAACAACATCCCTCTAAGAAAAAGGGAAAAGCCCCCCCGCCACGACCACCACCATACTCCGAAGGAAAGTCACGTGATGAACAGGAGGAGACGTCTGCTCACCATAGCCCCACCATGCTGGCCTCCTGACTTCGAGATTTCAGCCCTCAGAGCTAGGAAGCTGTACTTTTCTGCTAAGCCACCAGGTCCTATATGTTTTTGTAGCAGTCCTGGTAGACAGACACCAATATTGGTCCAGACATTGTCAGGCCTCTATGAATCCTATGGAAGTCCTGATGGATGAGTCCCAGCTACTCAGATAAGCAAACTGCCCACCCTCAGACTGCCAGGAAGACCCAGTGGGGGAGGCCGTTCTCCATCCCCTCCCTGTGTGGACATGGGAAGTCCACCATCCAGTCTCAGTGGTCTTCTCTGCAGTTTACAAGCCCAGCAACTCCTCTCTTTGGCAGGGACAGCCAGCCTTGCCCACCAGTAGGTGTGCCACTTGCTAAGGGCTGTGGCCTGAGGTAGCTGCTCCTTAGGCCTGATTCTTGTACCCAGCTCACTCCTCCTGTGGATCACACCCTGTCCAAGGGTGAGAATGCACAGAAGAGGTCAGGCAAACCCTGCTAGCCTGTAGCTCTTTTTCTTTTCTTTCTTTCCTACTTCCTTTTTTGTTTTATTTTATTTTGTTTTGTTTTGACCAGATCTGATGTAGCTCTAGCTGGACTCAGCCTGCCCCTGCCTCTTGAGTGCTAGAATTAAAGGCATGAGACATCATATCCAGCTAAGCCACAGCTTCCAGAACAGCCTGGTCTACAAAGCCAGTTCCAGGACAGCCAGGACTATACAGAGAAACCCTGTCTTGAAAACCAAAACAAAAGGAAGGAAGGAAAGAAGGAAGGAAGGGAGGGAGGGAGGGAGGGAGGGAGGGAGGGAGGGAGGGAGGGAGGGAGGGAGAGAGGGAGGAAGGACAGAACATAGGCAGTTCCAAATGCTGGCTCGTGCCCTTATCTCAGCATGTGGGAGGATTGCTGTCAATTTGAGGCAAGCTTGGGCTACCGAGAGAGTTCTAAACAACCTTGTGTTACAGTGTAAGACCTAGAAATTAACAATGATTAAACCAAAGAAACAAAACTGGAGAGAAGGCTGAGTTCTCCTCTGCCCTTCTGCCTTCAGTTGAGAGGAGCTTCTGCCTTCGGCACGTCCACAGGGGACTGGCTCTCAGTCCAGCCATCCAGTGCTGAGACAGAACACGTTTTATTCTGGTACAAATGGAATAATGGAGGGCCTCTTATCCCTCGATTTATTTTTTCAAACAATCTTTGCACATTATATATATATACATACACATATTTCACCGTCTTTGACTCTTTCCACACAGAGACATAAAAATAATTTAGGTAAGTGGACCATTTGTTTAGCTGGGAAGATTTGTTTAAGCCTTGCCTGTTCAATGAAAGAGGCACCATGATCTTTCTTAATCCTTGAGCTATCACTGCATAGACAAAAGGAAAAGAGGCCAGAGGAGGGCATGTTCATATTTGGGATGATGGGGAAGCCAGGAAATCTCTGCTGGCACCTGGAAGAGAGGGACAGGCCAGTCTCATTAGGAGACACACTGGTGCTCACAGTGAAGGATCCATGCTGAACCTGGTATCATGAGCTAGGTATGAGGCCTCTTCCTGCATCATGGGTGTGAATCACCCATGGAGACCTGTCCCCAAGTCCTGCCAGGGCATACTGAGGGGAATACCCTTTTCTCTCCTCCCCCAGTCTCAGGGGGATTAGAGATCAGAGGAAGATGAACAGGCTCATTCCACATCCACCAGCCTACAGGAGAAGTAGCAGGGGACCGGCCTCACCCAGCGCTCTTTAAGCGTGGCGGGCAGGGAGGCATTCACAGACACACTGCACCTGCCTTGGGCTCCCACATCTAGATCACCCAGGGCTCCCTGGGTGGAGGGGCTGCACAGTGTGGAAGCAGAGAAGGCTCTGGAACCTGATGGTCTTGTCCTAGGTCTCTGGCTCTGACCTTTGCTCTCTGGTAAAGGCAACTAAACTTCCTCAGCTGGAGGAGTCCCCTCCCCGTCCTGTTTGGGTAGCAGCTGCTCCTTTGTGCTGCAGCCTGGATTCTAATTCTGCCTCACCCTCTCCCCAGCTGTATGATGTTAGGCAAGTCCATGAGCATCTCAGAGCTTCAGAGAGAACCCATGAAGGCCCCTGCCACATCCTCCAGTTGTAGTGAGAGGCAAAGGAGTTCAGTGGACAGTTCCGGCAGCCAGCCAGCCTTGGAGATTATGAGGTCTGAGACTTAGTGCTTCCTTTCCAGAAGGTTCTGTCTTGGTCACCACCTTCTGACCCAAGTTGCCACTGTTCTCCAAGTTGGTGACAATGTCACTGGTGGGCAATTTTTGCTGTCTATGACAGGAACTTGGAGCCTTCTGGCTATGGTCTGACCAAATTATACCTGGAAATCACTACCACAGGTTCGCATACTCTAGAGAGGACCTGGTTTGGCTGATTAATGACAAATCAGGAGTCCCAGTCTCCATATAAGGGGGCACAGCAAAGTTAAACTCTTTTAGCCTACCTGCAAAGACCAGTGTCACAGCAGGACTCTGGTCGGGTCTCCACCTGGTTCAGAGATGCCACTTGGTTAATATCAGAGTACAGAAGTCACCTCCAGTGGAACTCTAGGTTTTGGGATATAATAATAGTAATAATAATAATAATAATAATAATAATAATAATAATAATAATAATAATAATATCAGAGAAACACAGTTATAACTGAAGCCAATACAGTTTTGTTTCTTGTTTTATTTATTTATTTGTTTGTTTGTTTGTTTGTTTTAAAAGATACCCCACAGGGGAGGAAGCTGAACAACTCAACTTGTTCTAATGCACAAACAATGGGGAGGGAGGTGTCATACATTTCACAGGACCAATTTTTTCCCTTCTCATTTGTATAACACAAGCTTCTCCAAGCACGCTCTCTGTATTAGGTGTAATTCTATAATGATTTTACACACCATGTTTCTTCACCATCTATCCCAGTGAGTTTTAACTTGATACAACCTAGAATTAATTATCTGGCAAGGGAGCCTCCACTGAGGAATTGCCTAGATCAGATCTGCCTGTAACCATGTCCGTGAGGAATTGGTTTGATTGGTAACTGGTGTAGGAGGGCTCAGCCCACTGTGGGTGGCGCCATTCCCTGGGCAGGCGGTCCTGAACTGTGTAAGAAATGTGTTGAGTCTAAGCCAGCTTGTGAGCCAGCTAGCAAGCAGCTTCTCCCATCGTTCCTGCTGCATTTCACTGACTGTGAAGTGAGTTGCTTGGACAGAGGTAACGTGGGATGGAACTGCAAGCAGGCTTGCCTTGTGTTTCTGACTTGACTTTGATGTGGAATTACACATCGCATAAACTCTTTCTTCCTTCATGTTGCTTTTGGTTAAAGTATCACAGTAACAAGAATAAATTATAACTGGGATTAAAGGTGTTCGCCATTGGGAGGTAGAGGTAGGCGGATTTCTGAGTTCGAGGTCAGCCTGGTCTATAGAGTGAGTTCCAGGACAGCCAGGGCTACATAGAGAAACCCTGTCTCAAACCCCTCCCCCCTAAAATAGAATAAATTAGAACAATACAGTGAATCTCCATCAGAGGCATACATTTTTATATTACAATGAGCCACAGGTCACTCTGTGCACATGCCAGGAGCTGAATGTAGTGGGCCTGTTTAGGTTTTCCAGCCTTTCTCTTTACTGACCCTTTTTTTTAATTATTTCATATACTAATTTTTAAAGATCTTTTAGACCTCACTCTCTACCTTCCTGCTTTCCTGTCACATGCTGCTCCTGAAGGAGGCACAATGGTGACAAGACCAGGCTGCTTTTTCCAGACAGAAAGATCTGCCCCTGAGGACTTCTCAGACATTCTTACTCTGGGGCTCCAGACCAGTATCCCTGAGTCAAAACTCTGTATTAACTCTCCAGAGGACTCCGAGAGCACCAAGGTGAGAGCCAGCTCCACAGAGATCGAGAACCAAGTATAACCAGGCAACTCACAAGCATCGCTGCATAAAGTCCTCAGGACACAGAAATCCTTGCTGTAGGCAGTCTTATCCTTGAGGCCAGGGAGGAGACACTGGGAAACTTCTGGAAGAACAATTTTGATTGCCTTTGGAATCTGGGTCTGGTTTTTCCTGTGTGTTCAGCTATCAGTAAGCATTCAGCAATCTGTACACAATGTGGCACCGTGAGCTAGTGGGCTAAGTCCACTGACTAATTTTTCATTTGTTTTGGTTTGGTTTGGTTTTTGATTTTGGTTTTTCAAGACAATGGTTTGTGTAACCCTGGCTGTCTTGGACCCCATTTTGTAAACCAGGCTGGCCTTGAACTCAAGAGATCCTCCTGCCTCGGCCCCCCTAGTGCTGGGATTAAAGGCATTCGCCACCATGCCTGGGTCCATGACATTTGTTTTAATGTTAAAAACACACAAGAGTACATGGCAAGTGCAGGCATGCCTTCACCCTGAAGCCTAATCACGGGGAAGGACCTAGGGGCTCCCCCACATGCTCCAGACACTAAAACGCTGGGCATTCTTTCATCCTTGACTTAAGCATTTTTCCCCCACAAATTTAACTAAAAATGGCCTAAACAGATGACAGGCTAGGCTGGCTAATTAAAACCAGAGAGAAGCTATTAACTCACACAGCTCAAACTAATGCTACCATTTTTGGTAAATGTGTCTGCCTTACTCCGTCCGTGAGGATACCATTTACAGAGGAGGGGGAGGCCCTCATTCAGTCACCAAAGAGGGCATTCACAAACTTCATCCCAGAGCAGCCTTGCTCAACCAGTGGGTGGTGACCTCTCCAGGAGGGTGGTGTCAAATGACCCCTTCACAGTATCAGATATCAGATGTCCTGCATATTAGATATTTACATTACCATTCATAACAGTACATTCATAACATACAGAAGTAGCAATGAAAATCATTTTATGGTTGGGGGCCACCACAACATGAGGAACTGTACAAAAGGGTGGCAGCTTTAGGAAGGTTGAGAACCATTGTTCTATTAGGGTCCCATCAAGGCAAGATAAGGAAAATCACAGAGACCGGAGAAGAGAAAGGAGCCCTTCTCTCTGAAGTCTGGTTGAAGCTTTTCACACAGGGTTTTGCATACTACAGAATGGGGGGCAGAGGGCTCTATTGTTCAGCTGTGGGATGGAAGAGACTCAGATCAGCTCCTTATTTTGTATTTGTGCCTGGGTCTCATCAAGCCCAGAATAACCCAGAACTCCTGATCCTCCTGCCTCCACCTCCTAGTGCTGGAATTGCAGTTGTGAATACCCAGATTAAACCATTCTTTTGAGGAAAATCTTGGCCCTGTTGAGGGTTCGTACTCCTCCTTCTCCCATGCTCTGTTCAGACCAGCAGCTCTCTTGACACAGAGATGAGCTGTAGTGGTTTGAATAGGTTTGACCCTCACAGACTCATGTGTTTGAATGTTTGGTCACACAGGGAGTGACACTATTCACGGGGAGTGACACTATTAGGAGGTGTATCCTTGTTAGAATAAGTGTGTGTCATTGTTGGAGGAAATGTGTCACGGTAGGGCTGGGCTTTGAGGTCCTATGCTTATGCTTCGCCCAAGGCAGAAGAGCTTGTCTTTTCCTGGTTGCCTTCAGAACAAGATGTAGAACTCTCTGCAACTCCAACGCTATGCCTGCCTGGGTGCTGCCATGCGTCCCACCATGATGCTAATGGACTGGACCTCAGAACCAGTAAGCCAGCCCCGACAAAATTTCCTGCTTTATAAGAGTGGTCTTAGTCATGGTGTCTGTCCCCAGCAATGGAAACCCTAACTAAGACAGAGGCCTCCTGTGCAAACTTACCTAGGAGCTGCATCCCAAGATAATCACCACCAAACACTGGCCAGACACTCTGCTCCAGGGCAGAGAGAGGTCCCATCCCTCCTTCCAGGGCTCCTCTAAGATTGCTCCTGGATTGGTCTTTTGCAAGCTTGTATTAACCCTCGTTTGTTCCTCTATGATAGTTAAGCAATGGTAGGCCCTAAGAGAATGACATAGTGGGCTTGTTCAGGGATTGGCCAGGCAGACGTGAGGGGTGGCACTCGCTGGCTCCCGGCTTCACACTCAATGCCATACTCTGTTCCTGGAACCTTGTACCACAAGATTTGGGACCTCTAGATTCTTTAAAATATTTTGTGCTTTGAAGACACTCTTTCAGTTCCTTTGGAACTTATTTGGGGACGTTGGTTTTGTGGATTTAAATGATTTTTTTTCCACAACTGTTAATCCATGTTCTAAACTTTTATTGATGTCTTTTTTTTTAAATGACAACCTAATTGAGGTTTCATACAATCCACCCATTGAAAATGGATAATTCCATAGCTATTGTATAACTCTCACCTACTTTCTGTCTCTGTGGAGTTTCCTGTCGCCAATGTGTCACCTAGATGCAACCTATAATGTGTGGCCCTTTGTGAACGGCTTTCTTCATCTGACAAACTCCGTTCCTGGATCATTCATGATATAGAGTGTATCAACACTTTTTATGGCTTGAGAATATTCTACTATATAGGCACACCACTCTTTATCTATTAGTCAGTTGATAGACACTTAGGGTATTTCTATCTCTCACAGTGTTGACTCGTACTGCCACAAACATGTGCATACAACTTGCATGATATGGCTTTTTGAGGAACTCCATACAGTTTTTCATAATGGCTATATGGATTCACTCTCATCAGCCACAAGTGAAGGCTCATTTTCACCTGCACATTTATCTTTTCTTTTTGTTTTAAGATTTATTTATTGTTATATGTAAGTACACTGTAGTTGTCTTCAGACACACCAGAAAAAGGCATCAGATCTCATCATGGATGGTTGTGAGCCACCATGTGGTTGCTGGGAATTGAACTCAGGACCTTTGGAAGACCAGTCAGTGCTCTTAACTGTTGAGCCATCTCTCCAGTCCACATTTGTCTTTTCTTTTTTTTTTTTTTTAGATTTATTTATTATTATATGTAAGTACACTTTAGCTGTCTTTAGACATACCAGAAGAAGGCTCAGAACTCATTGCGGATGGTTGTGAGCCACCATGTGGTTGCTGAGATCTGAACTCGGGATCTTCGGAAGAACTGTCAGTGCTCTTAACCACTGAGCCATCTCACCAACCCCACATTTATCTTTTCTAATGGCCATACTAACTGAGGTACATTGGTTTCTGGCTGTAGTTTTGATTTGCACTTTCCTGGTGATTAGTGACATTGAACATATATCGGTTGATCATTTGTATGTTTTCTTCTAAGAAATGTCTACTTAAGTCCTTTGCCCACTGTCTTAGTTAGGGTTTTATTGCTGTGAAGAGACACCACGACCACAACAACTCTTATAAAGAAAAGCATTTAATTGTGACTGGTTTACAGTTCAGAGATTAGCCGGGCAGTGGTGGCACACGCCTTTAATCCCAGCACTTGGGAGGCAGAGGCAGGCGGATTTCTGAGTTCAAGGCCAGCCTGGTCTACAGAGTGAGTTCCAGGACAGCCAGGGCTACACAGAGAAACCCTGTCTCAAAAAAGAAAAAAAAATACAGTTCAGAGATTTAGTCCATTATCATCATGGCAAGAAGCACGGCAGCATCCGTGCTTTCTGCCATGACATGGTGCTGGAGAAATAGCTAGAGTTCGACATCTGGGTTGTCAGGCAGCAGGAAGAGAGACACTGGGCCTGGCTTGAGCATTTGAAACTTCATAGTCCGCTCCCAGTGACACACTTCCTCCAACAAGGCCACACCTACTCCAATAAAATCACATCTCCCAATAGTGCCACTCCATATGAACCTACGGGGCCATTTTCATTCAAACCAGCACATACACTTTAAGAAGCTGGGCTATCTGTCTTTCTGCTGTTGTTCCTGTTCTATTGAGTTCTTTGATGCTTAGAATAACAACCCTCTGGCAGTGCAGAGCTATGGTAGTTTGAATGACTCTAATATGGTTAGGTATTTGAATGTCTGCTTCCCAGTTGGTAGACTTGTTTAGGAGGGATTACGAGGTGTGGCCTTGGAGGAGGTGTGTCACTTGTGGCTTTGAGGTTTCAACAGCCTACACCATGCTCATCCTCCTACCCATCCCTCCTCTAACCAGCAACTTGTAGATCAGAAGCAAGCTCTCAGCTACCACTCCAGCACCATGCCTGCCTGCCCTCAGGCTCCCTGCCATGGGAGTTGTAGGGTAACCCTCTGAAACTATAAGCAAGCAATTAAATAAGTGATGCTTTCTTTTTAGAAGTTGCCTTGGTCATGGTGTCTCCTCACAACACCAGATCAAATCCCTTCCTTTCTGTGAGTTTTCCCTTTGTTCTGCTATTTGTTGCCTGTGTTGCAAAGAAACTCATCAGTTGGATCAAATCCTTGTGGTGTATTTTTGCTTTTGTAACCTGTGAGTGTGTGTGTGTGTGTGTGTGTTTGTTTGTTTGTTTGCAACTGTGGGAGGAAAGGTTTACTTCGCCTAAACTTTCACATCACAGTCCATCATTGAAGGAAGTTAGGGCAGGAGCCAAAGCAAATTAGGAACCTGAAATCATGACCTGATGCAGAGGGGATGGGCAAGTGCTGCTCACTCGCTTCTTCCCTTTGCTTACTTTACCGACTTTCTTATAGAACCCGGAACCAGCAGCCTACGGTGAACTGGGCCCTCCTATATGAATCACCAATCATAAAAATGCCCTACAGTATTAGTAAAAAATTAAAACACAGATGCCACTTGGGTATAGTTGCTAAACAAGCATAATTTTTAAAAGCTGTTTTGTACTGAGGCTTACGGAGAGGACTGTAACTTGGCAAAGTGGGTTAGTGCTAGAGCCAGGTAGTCGGGCTTGAGTTCTAATCATGGGTTTCCCACTCTTGTGCTGGTTAGTTTTTGTGTCAAAATCACTGGAATCATCTGGGAAGAGAGAACCTCAATTGAGGAATTATCTCCTTTAGGCTGGTCTGTGTGTGTAACCTGTGTTTCTAAGGTCTGATTCAAAAACTCCTTGCCCAGTCCAGTGTTGTGCCTCATTCTGCTGTGTCTTCTTCTAGTATCTTCGTAGTTCTACATCTTCTATTCAAGACTTTTATTCTCTTTTAGTTGGCAATTTGCAGTATAGACTGAGAGACAGTGTTCAGTCTCAACTGCACGTGGCCAGTTTCTCCAGCTCCACTCACTGAAGGGTCTTTCCTTCCCCCATGTGTGTCCATCGCACCTTTGCAGAAAACCAGCTGACTGTAATGCCAGATTTAATCCCAGGCTCTTAGCTCTGTGACATCTTTTTATGCCAGTACCATGGTGTTTTAGCTACTATTGCTTTATGGTATATTTTGAAGTGAGATACTATGATATTTCTTTCATTCTTTTTATTCAAGATTGATTTGACTATTTGGGAGATATACTGTTCTGTATAATCTTTTTTTCTGCTTCTGCTATTTTATCAGAAAATTACTGAATCTATGCACCACTTTGGGTTGTATGTGCTTTGATAAAATTCATTCTTTGAATCCACAGACACACATTATCTTTCCATTTATCTGTACCTTATTCAGTATCTCGCATGGATGCTTTACCATTTCTACTGCAGGGATTGTCTATCTCCTTAGTCAAATTTATCCCTGGATAAGGATTTTATGGATGTAAATGGGATTTTTTTCTCCCTAATTTGTTTTTCAGATAGTTAATGAAGTGTGCAGACAGGTTGCTGAATTGTATAAGTCGATTTTGCAGTTTTCAGCCTTATTAAAATGATTGACTAGTTCTAACAGCTTTACAGCAGCATTTTTAGGGATATTCTGTCTGTACAATCAGATCCTGGGAAAACTGGGACAATGTAATACCTTCCTTTTCAGACTGGAGGCCTGAATCGCTACAGCTAGGACTTCTAGCACTAAGGCTGATGTGTTGGGAAATGGCACCCTTATCTTTCTCCATGTCTTTAAAGAGGTGCTTTCTATTTCCTGTTCAATTCCATCCTCAAAAATGTTAAAAGCTAGAACCATTATGTAATGCAGAAAGCCTATGTCTGGGCATATGCACAAAAGAGATGAAATTAAGATGTCAAAGGAATGTCTTACTACATCGCTATTCACAAAAGCCAAACTATGAACCAACCTACATATTCACCAATATGTAGGCGCAAGATAGGGCAATAGAGACATTATGGGGATACATGCAGTGCAATACTATCCAGACATAAAAGGGGGTGTGTCCTTGTCATTGTGACAAAATTGGTTTAACATGAAGGATATTATGTGACATAGGTAAGCCAATCACAGAAAGACAGGCATCCTCCATTCATACTCACAAGTAGTATGCTAGCTAGGTTTTTGTCAAGAGAACAAAAGCTATAGTCATTTGTTAACTGTTAAAACATCCCCACTAGATTAGCCTGTGAGCAAGACTATGGTGCATTTCCTTGATTGATGACTGGTGTGGGAGGGCCCATCTCTGTGCATGCAATACCATCCCTGGGCAGGGTACTAAAGGATAGGCTGATGTATAAATCATGACTATAACTTTTTTCAGATATTTAACTTGCAAATAAAGATTGAAGACATACCATTCGATGATTCCATGCATGCATATACTGCCTCGTGGCTGCCATCATCAAATCAGTTAACTCGTCCATCACCGCTTTTGACTTCCTCTAGACCTTCAAGTGTTGCACATCTTATGACCAAGCCTATGCCATGGCAATATTTCCCCTTCTCTCATACCCAGGTCCTGGCACGCAACCACCCCTCTACCCTCTGCATCTAAGACTTTGACTGTTTTAGCTTCCACATGTGACTGAAAGATATTTCTCTTTCTCTGTGTGTAGCATCCTTTTCATCTTGCACAAAGTCCTTGAGGTTTGCCTGTGTGGCTGCCGAGAGCGAGGCTGTCTTTATTTGTGGTAGAGTATCCCGCTGTGTAGATGGACCACGTTTTCCCTGTCCACTTATCCATCAGTGGCCGCTGTAGGCCCAGAGCAACCTTTTATCTTTATAAATTGACTCAGGCATTTTGTCACAGTAAGGGAAAGCTGGGGAGCATAGCTTTGTGACCTTGACCCTCCAGCAAACAGAGAGGATTCTGGGAGCTTTCCTGATCTTTCTCGTGGACTCAGCTTCTAGTTTCATTTCCTGACGCCTCCTGTCCTGCCTCTTCCTTTAGCCTCTTCTGCTTCCACCACCAAATGCAAACACTCATCCCTCCAAATCCCCAAATCCAGAATTTCCTAATCTCAGGCTCTCTGAAGAGCTGATTTCAAAAGCTCAGCATCTGCAGTTTTTCTGTGACTGTAACATTTTGAGGGTTTTATTGTTGTTGTTTGAAGTTTTACATTCTACAGTTTGCCTGTTTGACCTCCTGCCAGCCAGGCCTGTAGGCTTCCTCCCTCAAAGCCTTCTCCCAGGCCTTCCTCCTCATCTCCCACACTGGCTCTGCGCCCTTGGACTTCAGACCCAGCTCCACTCAGCCCCACTCTTGCCAACAGAGATGTCTGGTTTGGTCCAGTTCTCCGGCTTTGTTTCTTCTATCCTGCAGTACGCTGGCAGCTCAATTCTTTTAGATAGGAATCCATTCAAGCTTCCTGGACCAGCTCACCAGGAAGAGATACTGTGCATGCATCTCTTGTCTTGCATATGAATGTCCCCTCTGTTGCTACTCCACACCATTCTGTAGACTACATGGACCTGTAACAGATAGCAGCTAGGCAGTAGGTGCTAGCAGAGACTAGGGACTGGGATGTGGCTTGGTTCTTAAACCTCAATGTGTTTAATTTTCTTCACTAAAAAGAGACATTGCTTGCATTAGAAACTAGGATTAGGGCTGCAGTGTGACTCAGGAAAGAATGCTTGCCTAGCAGGCTGGAAGCCTTAGGGTTTCATCCACTGTGGAGCAAAACTCAAAGTACAAAGAAACTACAATTTCTAGGAGAGTATTAAATGAACTGTTGGAATAATTCCCATTGAAATTTTCAGGTCACATTCTGGTTAAGGCTCTGGACTAGACCTTGTCACAACAAACAATGTTCAACTTCATCCTCTGCCAAATGTATTGTCTGTCTGTCTGTCTGCCTGCCTGCCTGTCTGCCTGTCTATCATCTATCTATCTATCTATCTATCTATCTATCTATCTATCTATCTATCCATCCATCCATCCATCCATCCATCCATCCATCATCCATCATCCATCCATCCATCCATCCATCCATCCATCCATCTATCTATCTATCTATCTATCTATCTATCTATCTATCTATCTATCTATCTATCTATCTTCCCCCCTCTTTCTTTCTCTCCATCTCTCTTATCCCTTTGCCTCAAGGAAAACTAGTGTCTATTCGTCTATTCACTCCCCTCCTTCTGGAGCCAACAAGCCAACAAGTACTGCTTAGAAAGGTTTTCCTGTGTTGTTCCCTGGATGCCTTCCTGGCTTCCTTCCTCAGGTGTCTGCCCAAGCGTAGAAGAGTTCCCTTCCCGAGCCAGCAACCCCACCTCACACACCCTAGAGAGTCTCAGCTGCCTTCAAGCATCAAGAACACCTTTTGCACTGTCTGGTCTTGGTTGTGAAAGACCAGACCTGTTTCTTACCCTCACAGCTCTCTCTGCATCTTCCCTTCTACCTCCCAAGTCCACACTGAGCCAACATGACCATAGGTCATTAGTAAGGGCTTTTCCCACAGACAGCTGGCTGGCTTCCAGGCCATACAATGACCCCCACTTCAACCCCCACCCCAGGTTTTTGTTTCCTCCCTGTTCTGGCCAATCCCCCACTGCTAATACCCCAATCTCTAAAGTCCAGCTTTTCACTTTCCCAGACTATTTCCCTGGGGACGTTTAATTCCCTCCGGTCTTTTGTTCCCCGAGATCCATCAGCCTTCTTTCTGGGTAAGGTCCAGCTCTGTCCTTTCTCTGGACACCAAGGCTGTGTGTGTGGTACACAGGACACAGGGCTTCCATCCAGAACTCTATCCTGGAAGGGACTTCCAGCCATACTGCAAATGTCACTTGCTTCTTTTTCTGCAACCTAAAAGTTTCCTGTCAACTCCCAGACAGGTTTAGCACCGTCTCCTCAAGCCTTTGTTGTTGATAGCCTAGAATAAACCTACCTTTTACTTGTGGGACAAAGGACAAGAATGACCATTTCCCTTCCTCTTGCCTGAGTCATGCTCTTCTTTAAGACTACATGTGCTCCCGCATGGTCAGCATATTGTTCTGGGTCCCCTCTGAGGAGACTGCTGAGGCCTTAGGGTTGCTCACTGAACGGGCACCCCCTGCCCCGCCACCCCAGCTCCTGGTCTTCCTTGGATGGTTTGTGGGCATAATTTGAACAACTGACAGGAAGATGTCTCCCACCTGGGATCTCCCTTTGTGCTGAAGCCTCCTGTGACCCGTTCTTTACCCAGTTCTTTCCCTGGCAGCCTCTTGCTCCTTCTGGTGGCCCCTGTGATTCTTGGAGGCTGAGCCTCATCTTTTGGGGCTATCTGACACCCAGAGTGTCCTACTGCAGAAGGAGTTCTTAAGTGCTTTGTGTGACTCTGCTGAAGGCCCTCAGCTCTAGGGAGGATTTGTCCCTACCTCTTACTCCCTGTTGAGATGGAAAGCGGTGATAAGCTGACTCTGTGTCTTGCCTCCTCCTCCTTCCAGCCCCAGCCCTCCACTTCTCCAGCCCTCCATCCGCCTCTGACCTGCCGGTATTCCCCACACCCAGGCATCATGAAGGACAACAGCAGGCATAGCTCACTTGGTTGGCTTCTGCATCTCATATCTGCTGCAATGCTGGGGTTCTGTCCTCTAGGGCTTTTCTCGAGGGTGGCCCACAGGCTGGAAAAAAACAAATGTACACAGAGAACCTGTCATAAATGCAGTCTGGGCTCCATCGGGACTTCTTAGGTCAGAATCTGGCTTTAAACAAGAGCCCAGGTGATTTCTTGGGGAGTCTAAAGGGATCTGGGTCAGGATTCCTGTCTGTTCACTGGGTTCCTTCATCTCACAAGCTGGCTTTACATGACACAGCCAGGCCTGCAGCCAGCTCCCTGCCCCACCTATAACCGTCTCTCCAAGAGTCCTGATCTCCCAGGCCTCTGACTCACCAAGGAGGCCCTGGTTCACAGCTCAGCTCTGAGAGCCTTAACAGTCACTTTTGACTTGTGGCCTCCAAGTACCAAGGCATATAAATGATGGCCACTCCTGCCTCTGACTCCCCACACCTGCTCCCCCTCAGGGACTACATTCTCCCCAACTGTGAGTCAGACACACCAGTTACCAATGGTATGGCCTTGGACCTGCCACTAGTGTGTGCTGGAGCTGCAGCTTCTGCCTACAGGGGGAAATTAATGACTATGGACCTCACAGGGTACTTATGGGCCTAACGAAGGTCATTCACGGACCCACTGTTACTGTTCCTGTAGGCAGCAGAGGTCAACCATGCTCAGCAGGGTGCCAACAGCAAACCAACCAATCCAAGTCCTATCTCTAAGGAGCAAGGAACAGGGAGGAATATAAGGATGTGTGTTGTGTCCCAGGCCAGCAGGCACTCAGTGAATATTTGCTGAGAAAATGGAAGCTCCTTCCTCAGCCCCTCATTACTTCCATTCACAAATCTCTACCCAGAAGTCAGTCATACCTGGATCAGAAGGACCCAGGGCTCAAAGCTACTTATGATTCTAAGGGAAACTTCAGATGATCAAGTAGATGGGCTGTTGGGCTTTCTAGCAGTTAGTGAGGTTCCAAACTTGGTCCTCTCTTGCCTGCACCAGTCTGCCAGTGAGGTATAAATGAGATTGACTTCCATATAGTTTTATAGATATTCCTCTTTTGTTCTCTGTGCCCCCCAAAGATGGTAGGATAGATGGAAATATATTTTCCCAGAGTTCACAGCTCCTGTCTCTTAGAAGAACTGGCTGGAATGGCTTCTGATCTATCCCTGGTCCTTGTCCTTATAGAAACAACCATTGTGGCACCCTCAGCTTCCCTAGATCACAGACCTTTAGCCAGAAAAGGTTGTAGAGCATAAGACTCACCCCACCTCCACCTACCTCCACCCCACCCCCACAGACAGTCTCCTGGACAAGAAACTGAAGCCTGTCTCTCCCAGGCTGTTAAGGCAGCTGGATGTAGAGATTTGAACCCAGGGCCCCTAGCTCAGACCCCTTGGCCTAAAGTCCTGAGGGTGTCCACATGTCCATAGCAGCCTGCAGTGAATACTGATGACCAGCAGTGACCAGCCAATGGTGGACAGATTTGAAAATATGGATCAACAGGACGAAGAGGTCACCTGTCACCTAGCTTTACTTCCATGGCCATCAGGAAAAGACAACCAGGAGGGAACCTTTGCTGACCATAGTTACCAGGGACTGTTAGGGGATGCAAGGGAGCTCACTGGGTTAAAGGAACTGTATGTTGATGGGGTATCCCATGAACTGTGCACATTGGTCAACTCATAACATACAGTCTAAAAACAATACATTTTTACTCTGTGTAAACCTGGTTTCAGCTTGTAGAAATGCAGCTTGAAATGACATCTAAGCCAACTTTTCTCTCTGTGGCTAAATACCTGAGAAGAAGTTAACTTAAGGGAGGAAGAGAAGTCATGACAGCAGACATGAGCGTGAGGCAGCTGGTTGGTCATATGGCATCCACAGTCAGAAGCAGAGAGCAGAATGCTGGCTGGCTTAGCTCGGTTTCTCGTTTTTATTCAGTCCACGACACCAACCCATGAATGTTGCTCCCTCTATTTAGGGGTGAGACCCACACTAATCTAATCTAGATAACCCCTTGCAGACATGCCAGAGGTTTGTCTCTCCTGTGAGCCTGTCAAGGTGACAGCTGAGATCGGGCCCCAGCAGTGATGTCACAATCACATTGGGATCATTGCTCGGGACTAAGTAAGTACAGTCAGGTACCCAACCTGCAGCAATAACTGGAAGAACCAATGTGAGATGAGGCAGGCCTGGGGGTGGGGAGGAAGTTAGGTTTTTGAAGAGGTGCCTTTAAAGGGAATGTTGGGGTCCAGACCTCTTCCGGTCATTTCCCTTCATCTCCCAGCAGGTGAGCAATTTCCTTCCCTAGTGCTCCCACCACAATGTGCTGATTCAGCGCAGGCCCACGGCAGCAGAGCCAATCAACTATGGATTCAAATCTCTAGAATTAGGACCAAAGAGATCCTTTTTTTAGATAGGGTTTCACCATGTATCCCTGGCTCCCCTAGAATCTAATTTGACATATGAACCATTCTAGCCTTGAACTCACAAAGATCCACCTGCCTCTCAGGTGCTAGAATTAAACGTGTGTACCACCTCACCAGCCCCCCCCTCTCAAAGATTTATTTATTTATTATATGTGAGTCCACTGTAGCTGTCTTCAGACACACCAGAAGAGGGCATTAGATCTCATTACAGATGGTTGTGAGCCACCAAGTGGTTGCTGGGATTTGAACTCAGGGACATCCGGAAGAGCAGTCAGTGCTCTTAACTGCTGAGCCATCTCTCCAGCCTGCACCCAGCTCTTATAAGGGCTTGATTTTTGTTATTTTGTCATAGCAACAAAAAAATCAAACTGAGACAAGTGTAAGAATAATGACCTTGAAGCCAAAATGCCCATGTTAGGGCTTCAGGATCCTGCCCAGTCAGAGAAGAAAGATGGCAGCTAGGAAGTCAGTCCTACTATGGACTCTCCTTAACCTGACACCCTGAAACCAGCACTGTCTAACCCAAAACTGGCCCCACCCACATCTCTGACAGGCCTCACCATCCTGTCACCCTGGCTACCAAAACTAGCTCTGACTGGTTTTCCCCTGTGAGTCCTCATTCCGGATTCCTTATATTCCCTTCCTTTCCCAGACCCCGGTTCAGGTAACCACCCGCCACACCTTGCCACACTCTGTCACACCCTGCCACACCTCAGCATGATCACTATGACTTCAGACTTCGGATGCTGAGATCTTCTGGATCAGTCTCTTCAAGGGCCTGCAAAATTCAGAATGGCTTCCACGCTGTACCACACCTAGACATGCCTCTTCCATCCATCCCCTGGGATCCCCTTCTTCTTGTCTCAGATCCAGCTTTGAACTGAACACACAGCCTCAACGGAGGATCTGGGGTGGGAAGAGAGGCAGTGCAGGCAGGAGAAGAAAAGAGATGCCAGGATAGGTGGGTACCACTGAATCCTCACATGTCAAAGCCCTCTACCTCCTCCAATGACCAGATATTTTGTCCCCATGCAGCTGCTCCTCTGAACTGCCAAGTCCCTGCCTTATATTTAGCTGTGGTTTTCATCCCAGACCCTACTTCTGCTCCCAGAGGACAAGGAGGCCTAGTTGTTCCTGATTCACTGATTCCTGTCTCCCTGTCCCTGCAGCCTGAGCACATATTCTCCACTACAGAACCCTGGCAGGGTCCCCTGCTCATCTGGTTTGGACAGATGCTTTGCTCATTAATTCTAATTCTTGTCCGTGGCTCAGGGACACGTTAGCTTTTACTATGGTCACAGTTGACCCAGGCTGAACTTGATGCTATGGGAATCATCCCTTGGTGCTGCTGGAGTTGGGGTTCCTCTACACGTTGATAAGTGTCATCCCTTCTGAGAACACTTCTAAGGGATGGAACATGAGTGATCCAGCCTCAGTGTGGTCTTTTAGCCACTCAACAACCTTCTCTGGACACCTGAGGTAGTTGCATTACACCTTGCTAGATGGGGACCTCACAGTATTTTTGTAGATCAAGAAATGATGAATAGTAGGATAGCCAGGGCTATGTAGAGAAACCCGATCTCATAGATAGATAGATAGATAGATAGATAGATAGATAGATAGATAGATAGATAGACAGACAGACAGACAGACAGACAGACAGACAGACAGACAGATAGATAGATAAATGTAAAAATAATCTAAGTCAAGCATAGTGGTTCACATCTTTAACCCCAGCACTTGGAAGGTAGAGAGAGGCAGATGTCTGTGAGTTCAAGGTCAACCACATACATAGTGAGACCCTATATTGAACACAAAACAAGCAAAAAAGGAAATGGTACCCAGGGTGGAAGTGGCAGCCCCCTCTCCCCCCCCATTCCAATGCCTGGCTTTGTTGCTCTGAGGTAGGTCCTTCCTCAGCGAGTCCCTGCCTCCTAATGTCCCCTATGCAGCTTGCATCTGCTTGGTTATGTGTAGACATGACTGTTCATAGAATTGCAAGCAGACCTGCAGGCAGGTAGAGGCAAATGTGATAGCCCTCTGCATATGATTCCAGTGTGTGGGCTTCAGGCCTCAAATCTTGCCTTGAACAAATCCTTTCTCCATCTCTAGGGTACCCCTAGCTCAGCTGCTACCCCGAGGACAAGGTGTGCAGTTAGGCTAGAGAGAGAGACTGGGTAAGAAAGAGTGTGTGGGCAGGTCCTGTGTACTGTTCCTACTGTCCCCGTTTTGTAGAACAAGGTGTGAAACTACTTAAGTGTTCCCGAGTCTCTGACCCACACAGAATGCAAAGGCAGCTCTGACCCATGACCCAGCAAACAGCCCCTGCAGACACAGCTTCTGTGAATGACTTTGGCACCCGTAAAGTCTCCATGGCTTCGCTACCCAGGACATTGTCCCACCAGTGTGGTACCCATTCTCAAAAGACCCCCTCAGGTCCCTCACTACCTCAGATCCCTGTCCTGGAAGGAGGTTCATGTCAGAAGGGAGCTGTATAGTCCTGGGTCACTCTACTGCATCTCTCTCTTCCGGTTACAAGTGTCTTAGTTTGAATGATATGTTAGACAGTTGCCCTGGAGGGAGATAGCCCTATTTGACTCCAGCCCATGGGATGAATCTTCTTATATAAAGAGGCCACTAGCCCAGCTGGATTTGTGGGGTTCAACTTTGCTCAGACATAAAGGGACCCTTGTGAGACATATCATTGCCAGCACTTCCCCTTGCCCTGTGCCTGCCTTCCTGCATCTGCCCCAACTGTCCCTCCCTCTGCTCTCCTACAGTTCTCTTGCTATCTGGTGCTCTCAGTGTCTAGAGTTATTCAGGAAATATTTACGTACAAGTTGGTTACACAAACCACTTTAAGCGTTCTCCTTAAAGCACTGCCTATGAATGGGACAGGCAAGCCTCAATTACTCAATGACACATGACTGCTTCCAAATGAGCTGTTTGCACCGTGATTCTTATTGGCAAAGATGCAATTGCTGGGGTGTGCAGATTATCCCAAATCTCATCAAACCGGAGTGGAAAAGGATTCTGTGCTCTGAATGGACCACTTAGTCCAATGACTCTAACTGATAACCGTTCTCTGCTCATTCTAAAGCACTGAAAACTGATGAAGTCAGGGAGGTTGCTGACCCCAGCAGTCCTGCTGAGAAACCATTGGGTCCATTGCCATGGAGACCAAAAACTCTGAAGACTGGGGAAAACCTCAGAGGAAATCAGCGAGCAGCTCGTGGAAAAGCAATCATGGCCCAGCTGAGATGAGGCCTGCGTTACCTCTGGAGAACAGGGAGGCGCCTGAGACTGGCGAGGAGGCTCAAAACGAAGAGCCCCGCCGCCTCATCCCGATCCAGAGGAATTCTATCTTCAATCGTACTATAAGACACAAGCACAAGCCCAGGAGCCTGTCTGAGCGGAGAGCCAGCAACCAAGCAGGTCAGT
Organism: Tokudaia tokunoshimensis; assembly: GCA_036184795.1. NCBI lineage: Eukaryota > Metazoa > Chordata > Mammalia > Rodentia > Muridae > Tokudaia > Tokudaia tokunoshimensis. Next base: position 89,144,172 of record BTHU01000016.1, on the reverse strand, counting down.
AGCAGGGACGCCTGTCACGTGAGTTATTGACACCCAGAGTCTCATTAAACAAAAGGCACTGGAAACGGTCAGGGATGGACCCAGCAAGGTGGAACACTTGAGGTCATTATCTAAGGTATTCACCTTCCCAAAGTCTGACATGTCCTCTTCTGAGAAAGTGTCACCTCAGTGTCATACATGACAGACCTCTCCTGAAGAGAGGTCTGATAATAATTAGTATATCATTTATCAGTGTATATATGTATGTGTATATACATTCTAGTAGGAAGTTGGCACTGTCCACGCCCTGAGTCATTTGGGTACACAAATACTTCCTATTCTGTTTCTGTGAGTGTTGGGGTTTCTGGATTCATGACTGTAAGTGAGAATAAAGCTTTGCGGTGTCTTTGCAGTGAGACCTCTGACTTTCTCATGTCGGTTCTGGTCACATTTCATCTGCTCAAAAATATATATTTGTTGAGTAGAATAACGTTCAGAAACTTTTGACAGTGGGGCACAGCACAGCTGTGGACATCTTTCCTCGAGGCAGACCACAGAGCTGAGAAGGATTCATGCTGGGATCACAGAATATGCAATAGCTTTCCAAAGCCTGGGCATGACAATTATCCTCAGAAAGTGTGCTATCCTTAGCATGTTAGTGGTACAGCTCAGCTTTGGGACCAGAGGCTTTGGTGACTATTCAAAAAAATATTCATTAAACTCTATATTGGGTACTTTGCAGCCTGAAGCCAAACTACTCCCAAAACACATAAAATTAAAATTTACACATGTGCACACACACAAGCACATGCACACACACAAGAACTGTGCAGCCCAATGAAAATATAATACATATCCATCACATATGTCATTTTACATCTTCCAGTGGTCGTATTTTAAAAAGTACAAAGAGGGACTGGAGAGATGGCTCAGTGGTTAAGAGTACTTGTTGCTCTTGCAGAAGACCAGGGTTCAGTTCCCTGCATCTACATGGTAGGTCACAACCATCCAAAACTCCAGATCCATGAGACATGGCACCCTTTTCTGACCCTTGTAGGCACCAGGCATCCATGTAGTGCACAGGCATACATGCAAGCCAAATACCCACACACATAAAAGGAAATAAATAAATCTAAAAGATTTTTAATGGCGAAGAAATGAAGTTTGTTGTAGTAGTGTATCTTATTAATTATAACACTTCCAAAATACTATACCTATACATATAGTTAATAAACAGTATAACATTTATCAGTGATAAAATAAATCTAAAAGATTTCTAATGACAAAGAAATGAATAGTTTATTGTAGTAGTGTATCTTATTAAATATGATAACACTTCCAAAATATAGTATACCTATACTTATATATATCTACAGTTAATAATTAGTATAACATTTATATATATCTGTAATCCCAGGACTAGGCAAAGGACTGAAAGTTTGAGACTAGCCTGACTACTCAATGAGACCTGTCTTTAAAAAGTAACTTATCAGTGAGCTGCTTTAGATCCTTTGTGTACACTGCCTTTGAAACTTGTTGAGCATTTTATGGCACAGCCCTTTGTGTTAACTTGCCAAATCATCACTGGAAATAAATACTCGATCTGGATTTAGATCTCATAAAATGTACAGTCAAAAAAGTAAATTTACATACCCAAATTGTTCCAAATATTCTTAGAAGTTTCCCAATCATCAAACTGCCGCTCTGTTTGTACGTTTGGGTTTAAATTAAGCCGAATGAAATGGAAAATGTATTTCTACAACCACACCACCCATATCTCAAGTATGCGAGGGCTTCATGTGGATAGCGGCCACCCTACTGGACAGAACAGGGGTGCCGGACACAGAAAAATACATGTAGTTGCCAGATCTGGGGTCACAGGGGTCTTTCCGTGGTGGGAGAAAAGGTAGGTACATTCATCTGCTCTCCACTGTGATAAAATACTCAAGATAGATCAACTGGAAGGAAGAAAAGTGTGTTTGGGCTCATAGCTGCAAGAGGGTTCAGTCCAGGAACGTCGGGATCCACCACTTTGGCCAGCGATGAGGCTAGGTATCTAGATGGTGGTGGAAAAGTTCGGTGAAGGAGAGTGAGGAAGAGGGGGTCAGAGGAAGAGGGAGAGAGGGAGGGTCTAAGAAAAGATAATCTATATCCCGAGGAGATTGCCCAATAACTGGCTTCTTCCCCAGGCCCCACCTCCGTCTGCGTCCACCAGCTCCCAATAGCGCCACCAGCTGGAGACAAAGCTTTTAACAAGTGAGCCTCTGGGAAAGTCCCATCCAAATCCCGAGGGTGGCACGGGGCTGTGTCCGAGAGGAGGGTGAAGAAAGAAACAAGTGAATCCAAAGAGCGTTTGTAGCTTCCCTGAGGCAAACCTGGGGGCACAAATGGAGATGACAGCAGGGTCACTTCCTTCCCTGTCACCAACATGCCCCTCGTGCTCAGCCCACAGGTAAGTCAGTCTCATTAGATACAGGTTGGTGGTTAACCTGACTCCTCACTCCTCTCTGAGTTAACTAACCATAGACACCTGAGGTTATCATAGTTATAAGCTGGTATCATAGTTATAAGCTCCATTGCAGTGACATCCCAGGTCATCAAATACAGCACAAGACATAGCAAATATCCCTTTGGGGAAGGCGAAGAGTAGTCATCCCACTCTACCTTCTTCTCAGGATGACAGAACTGTCAGTCATAGATTTGCCTGAAAAGGGGAAGATGCATATTTTCTAACTTGCTCCGTTTTTTAAATGCCACAGATTTGCCAAAAATGGCGAAATCTGTAAATGAACGGTTGGACTCCAATCTGCCCCAAGGTAGACTGCCTCCCTGGAGAGCACCAGCACAGAGGGACACAGGAGCACAGGAAGCCAGGTGAGTCATGATTGGGACTAAAAGGCATGGTAGGCATCTGTACCACCAAGTCTCAGAGCTATAGGATGCCTCTTGTCATTTTAGTCGTTTTGTTTTGATTTGAGGCAGGGTCTCATATATTCCAGGCTGGCCTCAAAAATCACTATATAGCCAGAGGTTAGTGTGTATGTGTATGTGTGTGCGTGTGCATGTGGGTGTGTGTGTGCACGCACACGAGCACCCATCCATGTATCAATTTGAGTATAAGCAATTTTCAGAAGTTTGTCTTGCAAGAGAAGCAAGCACTTTTGGTTGTAGGATATTTGATCGCACTGTGAACCCTGAGATTGTGTTATTTACTGGAAAAAAACTTATTTCTAGTTTTGGTGTGGCTCAGCCCTTAGCACACACCTTTAATCCCTCTGGCTGGAATACAGACTCACCCTTAGTACACACTTTTAATCCCAAACAAAGGAGCTATAGTTAATTTGTAGAAAGAAGCACCCATGTTTGAAAGTGATGCCTAATTGAGTGGCAGACAGTGACAAACCAGAGAAAGATTTGAGAGAATAGGACACACCCAACTCTCATAAGAAGAGAGGAAAGGGAAGCTACTTAAGAGAGCGGTACAGAAAGAAGCAGGCAGTTTTGCCGGGAGAGTTATACAGAGACAGGTCGAAAAGAGAACAAGCTAGACACAGGTAAAGACAGAACAAGCCAGAGAATGAGAAAGAGGCGGAAGATTAGAACAGATTGCTAGAGTTACTTTGAGACCAAGCAAAACAATTCAGGAGAGGCCGAGAGAAGCCAGATTGAATCAGTCAGTTTGGAGAAGAGTTTCAGTCAGAAGAGCTGAGCTGAACCAGTCAGCCAGAGCTCAAAACGAACAAGACAGGGTGAGCGTATTCAGCAGCAAGTCTCAGAGGCTAAAACCATTCTAGGCCTAGATAAGACTGTATGGAGGCTACAGCTTCCAGGGCTAGGCCTAGGTTAGCAGACGGAGGCAGTAAGGCTCGGAGACAATTGCAAAAGGAGAATAAAATTTACGCTTACAGATTTTACCTGCTGAACCACGACCTGGAACTCCTGATCCTCCTGTCTCCATCTCTCTTGTGCTGAGATTCCAGATGTGACTCATGTGGTGCTGGGGAACAAACCCAGAGCTCCTATGTGCTTGACGAACACTGGCCCGAGCTCACAGCTGCTTACTGCTCTTACAGTGACTTGACTGCTGGTGTATTTTCAATCCACTATTTCCTTTTGCATAAAAAAAAGTGATCTATCCTCTCACAATATAGGCACTTGGGGATGTTACATACACCAAGGAATAGAAAAGGAAAATTATGGTGCCACAACCTTAGAGAGGTTTTAATAAATCGCACATGTGCTGGGTCTTTTTCCTATGGATTTTTTGCTTGTTTTTCACTCCATAAGACAGAGCTTACTATTCAACTTTTTGTTGTCTATTCACTCCTGTGTTCTAAATGGTTTTCTACACATGTCTGGAACCAGCCAGCCAGACTGTGTGCTGTAGTGTCATGGGATTTCAGAGTGTTCACTGAGTTCTGGCTTGTGGGGTATTTGGATATTCTATCAGTTAGAATTGAATTTAGCTACTTGTCTTAGAGAGAGTTTCGATTGCTATGATGAAATACCATGACCAAAAGCAAGTTGGGGAGGAAAGAGTTTATTTGGTTTACACTTCCAGGTGACTCTTCATCATGAAAGGAAGTCAGGACAGGAACTCAAGCAGGGCAGGAACCTGGAGGCAGGGGCTGATCAGAGGCCATGGAGGGCTACTGCTTACCGACTTGTTCATATGGTTTGCTCATCCTGGTTTCTTACAGAACTCAGGACCACCGCCCAGGGATGGGCATCATTCACAATGGGCTGTGTCCTCCCTCATTGATCACTAATTAATGCCCTGCAAGCTTGCCTGCAGCCAGATCTCATGGGCAGATTTTCCTAATTGAGGTTCCTTCCTCACAGTGGGTGCCTATTTGGTTCCTCTGTAAAAGAAGTCTGAAGATCATGACATAAGTTCCTTCATGCCTTCAGGGACCTAGGTTCTTTCTAGCATCTCTGTCATCTGTTAAAATGACTGCCAGAGCTCCAGACATCATGGCTACAGGTCAGGAGGGAAAACGGGAGGGGCGAGGGGTTCTGTTAACTCTACCTCCGCCTTTCTTTCTAAGTGGATTCTTTGAAAACTGACCAGCGGACCCTATTTGCATCTCATTGGCTATTCTTTGGCTCAGTGGTTTACATTGTCTGACACTTCCATTTGCAAAGGCCGCTGGGAAAGGAGTTGTTCCATGCCAAGTCCAATTTTCTCCCTCTGCGCACTGGTTTTCACTTTAAAGTGTCGAGGTTTCACAGCAACGCTCTAATTTGTATCTGCGTGCTGACCATGAGGTTGAGTGTGTTTCTATGCATTTACTGGTTCTCCACTGACTTTCTTTTGGGTCATTTGTATATTTATTTTTACATTTGTAATTCTTTATATGTCAAATTAAAAAAAACAAAACAAAAAACCAAAACGCATGGCCAAGCCAAGCATGGTGATCAGGCCTGTAATCCCAGGACACAGAGGCAGGAGGATCACAGTGGATTCAAGGCCACTTCAGCCTACATAGTGAGTTCCAAGACAATCTGGGCTACAGAGTGAGACCTGGCTCAAAAAAATCCAAAGTAAATCAGAACGTTCTTGTCCCGAGGTGTACACTGCAAGCATTTCTACCCCTGTATCATACTTTTCTAGCATTATAAAGAGCGTGGATTTTTAATTTTGCTGACATTAGCTTGTCAATGGTGTTCTCCTCTGGCTCACTGTTGTGCTTGCTATTTATCAAACACCTGACTTCCATAGAGGTTCATACCCCGAACTCTCTCAGTCCATATGGCCACTAACCCAGCTGTGTTAGTGCCATTACGTGAACGGCCTTCAGCTCCTGTCAGTGAGTGGTGTTTTGTGCCTTGTCTTTTATTTACTTTTTCTATTTCTTTCTTTTTCTTTTTCTTTTCTTTCTTTTTTTTTTTTAGATAGGGGTCTCACTATGTAACCGTGAATCACTATGTAACTTGAATTCACTATGTAGTCTAGCTTCACCTTGAACTCATGACATTCCTGCTTCAGCCTTCTAAGTGCTGGGATTGCAAGTATGAGCCACTGTGACCAATTTGTTGATTTTTTTTTAAAGCTCCACACTATGAGCACACAGGTGGGTTTGTCTCCAGACTTCTCATCGGTTTTACTGACTACCCTTATGCCAGAACCACACTGTCTTCAATTCTGTAGCTTTGTGCTTAAAGTCTAGTAGTGTGAGCCCTCCTACATCATTCTTTTTAAAGACAGGCCCGACTATTTTAAGTTTTGTGTTCCCATATAAATTTTAGAATCAGGATGTCAATTGCTACTCTCAAAAAATATCCAGTTGAAAATGCATTATCCTTCCAGGCAAATTTGGGGATCCTTGACTCCTTAAATTGTTTGGTCCATGGATACATCCTAACTTATTTAGTTGGCTACACCCCTCTGTTTAGATGCTTTAAAAACTAAGCCAGTAATTATTTGTAGGTCTAGGATGCATTTAATACATATTTTTAGTTATTGTATGCATTGTTCATAAATGCATTGTGTTCTAGAGTTTATGTGTGCTCATATGTATGACTGTATGTGTGTGTGTGTGTGTGTGCTACAGTGTTTCTGTGGAGGAGAGAGGACCACCTGGGGTGTTCTCACTCTCTACTGCATTTAAAGCATAGTCTCTTGCTCACCACTATGTAAGCTGGGCTAGCTGACCAGCTCACTGCCCTAAGGTGGTGGCTTACAGTGAGCTTGCAAGAAAATTTGTCCCTAGCTATTTCTTGCTTCTTATTTTTTTTTAAAAAAATCTATGTTATGTACTAGTATTTTGTATGTCTGTTTCTAAATTATTTACTGATGAACAAAACACTTTGGTAGTACATACAAATCCAGTTATCTTATCAGATGGGGAGAAGTAACGAACTCTTACATATTCACCTGGTGTTCCGTGATATTGACAGATTTGCTTATTCTATTTTTTTTTTATGTCACTGTCTTAGTTAGGGTTGCTATTGCTGTGACAAAACACCACGACCAAAAAGCAAGTTGGAGAGGAGAGGGTTTATTCAGCCTATACTTCCACATGGTTGTTCATCACCAAAGGAAGATGGAGCAGAAACCTGGAGGCAGGAGCTGATGCAGAGGCCATGGAGGGGTGCTGCTTACTTGCTTGCTACCCCTGGCTGGCTCAACCTGCTTTCTTATAGAACTCAGAACCACCAGCTCAGGGATGGCACCACCCACAATGGGCTGGGTCCTCCCCCACTGATCTTGATAGTTGAGAATTTGACCCACAGCTGGATGTCATGGAGGCATTTCCTCAACTGAGGCTCCTTTCTCTGTGATGACTCTATATTGCGCCAAGTTGACACACAAAACCAGCCAGTACAGTCACTTAGGGTTTTCTAAGCACTGAATCTTACCCTCTGTGAATACAGTCTCATTTCTCATGTTTTTCTGTACTCTCCATGACTCTTGTTTTTCCTGACCTATAGCACAGGCGAGTAAGTCCTTGACAGCAATGCTGAATCAATATAGCCACGGGAGACATCTTTGTTCATTCCCTGGCACAGGGTGCTTTGATTGCAAAGATCAGAAGAAACCCATACAAACTCACTCCAGTAATTAATTATAGATAGATCCCAAAGAATCTAAGTCTAGGAAACTAAGCCTGTCTTCACAGGAACTGGAGCAGCACCAGGAACCAAAAACACCCAGTCAGTTCTCCTCAGTCTCTTTTTAGACAAGAGAATTCTTCTCCCTGTTTGCCCATAACCGAAATGGCAACCATTGCCAAGATAACTTTTCACCTTGACCTGTAAAGGGAGAGAATTCAGTTGTCTACCTTTGGGTCAGGTATCTACCTCTATGCTGATTAGGTAAAGGAACAGGGGAGAGGATTAATGGGCCCATCCCCACATCATCCGTAGGACCTGGGTCTGCAAGACCCAAGTAGAGGGACTAAAGAGATGGTTCAGTTGTAAGGAAACAGTTCATTTCAAGCAGCCACAAATGGTGGCTCACCACTACCTGTAACTTCAGTTCCAGGGGATCTGATCCCCTGTTCTTGCATCTGCAGGTATCCACACATATATGATAATATATATTCACACCAATACACAGGCTCAGACACAAATCTTGAAAGAAAAAAAAAGTCAGGGAGAGCCAGGCAACCCTTAGTATATCTAGTGTATCTCTTAGAGTCTGGATCTCACACGAGAGAATACTAAAGGAAGTAAAAAGCCACAGATTGAGGTAGGGACAGGAGGGACTCTGGGCTGCAGACCAGAGGACTAGAGGACTGGGGTCTTCAGAATGGCTGCAAGAACCACAGGACTTTAGTCTCTGAAAAGCTTGGGTGGTATTGGTAAGAGGCATGCAATACTTCATGGTCAGTACCTACCCACCAGGTTCTAGAATTGTCTGCAGCTCAGTCAATGTAGGAGCATTCTTCCATGTACCAAGTCACAGTGATGCTGGGCGAGGTGGCCGGAAGGAAGCACACTGCTCCTTACAGAGAGACGCTGGGATCGTGCTTTATTTGTTGAGCTAACTAGAACACATCACTATTAGAATCAGTGTTGTGTGACTTTTCCAAGGGAGTAAATTTCTATTCACTGTAGAAACAGAGGGCAAAGGTAGAACAAAGAAATGATTCTGCCAAGTCCAGTGTGGTGATCTCATGAGTTTAGTGGGGTTACTTATAGGAGCATGGATCAGAGGTTACTTGCAAGAACACAACAGCATCAGGCAAGAACATCACAGCAAATCCTATCCCAGCGTGGGCAACAATTCACAAAACTGCCTTGCTGGAGTGCCCCATGCAAGCTACACCACCGAAGGCTCCCCTAGTTCAAGCCAGCTCCCAGCCATTGTTTATTGCTTACGTACTTTGACTAGGTGGAGTCAAGTTCCGTGACTACCAACCACTGACCCATCTCAAACATAGCCACTGCTGTGAATTCTCTAGTGCCACTAAAGACTCAAGTGTGGCACTGTGAGTCTGAATTTCTCGAGCTGGACAAGGACCAGGTTCCATATTGGAAACTGTTTCCATGGAAACACACAAATGGCACAAACAGTTACTCTGGGGGCGGCTTGTTCATCAGTTCTTGCTCCAGTTGTTGCTACAAGAGAGTCTTACAGTAACAAAGTTTCTTCAGTACAACTAAAGTGTAAACAAGCCCCGAGAGACTTCAGAGGTAGTATTAACTAATTGCAATGCAGAAACTTTTCTTAAAAAAAAAAAAAAAAATTCCTTTTTCAGCCAGTACACTGTGGACCAGGGGTGGGGATCGGGGTGGGGCTGGAGTTAGGAAGACTGTTGGAGTAGGGGCAGAGTATCAAGTGTTAAAAGACAAGCAATTTTGGACACTGATCAAATATTTCAAGATGCTAAGAAATGATTGTTTATTTCCTCGGACACTTTTAAGGTATGACAGTTATTTTTTTCAGCCTTGTGTAAGTCTTTACATCTTTTGGAGAGACACCCTGGAATATTTCAAATGGGACAAGATGATGTTCAACATTTGCTCCAAAATAATGCATGCTGAGGAAGCGGTGGGAGGGTGTAGAGATGAAACACAGTCCTTGAGCAGGTCTGTTGGGGCCTGACGTGCATGTTTGAGACATTCTTCATACTTCTCTGTCTACTTGAGTGTATTTGAAAATCTCTGTAGTAAAAAATTTGTTTTTTTTTAAATTAGGTTCATTTTGGAAGCTTTTTAAATTGATGTTTATTTGTTTATTGGTCATTCTGGGCTAGAACTGGTGTCTGCTCAGGGCACTGGGCTACATGCCACATCCTAAAGCTTATCTGGGGGAAAAAAAATTACAAAAAGAAAAGAAATTGGCACAATTTTTCAGAGAAGCTACCCACGTCACAAATCCCTGACGCCTGTTTTCTTATAGCGCCCATAACCACCAGCCCAGGGATGGCACCACCCACAGTAGCCTGGGCCCTCCCCCATAAGTCACTGAGAAAATACCCCACAGTTTTGCCTACAGCCAGATTGTATGGAGGCATTTTCTTAATTGAGGTTCTCTCCTCTCAGATGACTTTAGCTTGGGTCAAGTTGACATAAACCATCCAGCACAGAGCACTTGCCAGCCTATATGCCTTATAGTTCACATTTCTACTGCCAACTGAGGTGATAACAATTTGCCTGGCAAGGGACATACAAATCCGCCTTCTCCGTGCCATGTGTCCAGTCAAGTTCATCACTGGGCCTGCCCCTTTCTGTGGACCTCCAGAGAAGGATCAGAAGATCCCAGGCGCTCAGCTGTGGAGACTGAAGGGAGGGAGGGTTTCACCTGTGAACGTCTATTTTTACACTGTCTGTGACATTCCACACCCAATGCTGGTAATTTCATATACTTTTGACGGCTGTGTCTTCTTTGCAGAATTTTTAATCTTTTTTTCCTCTTCTTGATGTTGAAGAGACATGTTTACCCTTTTCCACAAGGCCTTAGAGATCTAGGCTTCAGAAGGTCAAGTACCTCTCTCTCAGGTGTGAGCCTGGAGGTGAATGAGTCTCTCTGGCTGTACCTTAAGCCAGGGGTGGTAGGTGAACAGACAGGGGCTGAGAACTGCAGTAACTCTAATGGAAAGTGCTGGAAGGCACAGCCCACCCATCCCCTTTGCCATGTAGTAATAATGACACAGGCTAGGCAGAAGCTCTGTGGTAAATACTGCATAATGCGGGCATGCTGGAGCAACCCTGTGACCCCAGCACTCCAGAGGCAGGAGAGGGAGCAAGAGTTCAAGGTCACTCTGGACTGCACAGCGACTCAGAGGCCAAAAGCAAGCTAGACAGTGGTGGAACTTGCCTTTAATTCCAGCACTTGGGAGGGCAAAGGCAGGTGTATCTCTGCGAGAGTTCAAGGCCAGCCTGGCCTACAGAGTGAGTTTCAGTACAGTCAGGGGAGTGGGGAAACAGCCAAAAGCATTTCCTGGTAGAAATGTTCTTGTGAGGGTAAAGAGTAGAAGGCTAAACACAGCTTCCATATTCAGAGAACCCATTGTTTTTTATCTATCCAGATTGAGAATGGAAATTCCAGGAAAAACTATACAAAACAAAACAAAAACTCCAAACCCCAAAATAAACAAGCAAACAACAACAACAAAACAAACAAAAAGCAGGTGACCCCTACTACTGAAGAAAGTTTACGACTTTGAAAGTGTTAGCAATGTGCTGAAGGATTGAAAAAGGAATGTTCTAGTAGTCAAGGGTCCCACCCATGCTGCAGTACACAATCAATAATGAAGCCCTGAAGCCAGAATAGCCTGGATGTCCCTGTCTCATCAAATGGCACGGCTCTTACAAATGTTTCATAACTCTGAGAATTATAAGCACATTTCTGGCTCTTGTTGGTGTCCCTCTGGCTTTTTAACAGGGTCTTATGTAGCTCAGGATAGGTTTAAAGTCAATATGTGGCTAAGGATGACTGTCTTAATCAGGGTTTCTATTCCTGCACAAATATTATGACCAAGAAGCAAGTTGGGGAGGAAAAGGTTTATTGAGCTTACACTTCCATACAGCTCTTCATCACCAAAGGAAGTCAGGACTAGAACTCAAGCAGGTCAGGAAGCAGGGGTTGATGCAGAGGCCATGGCGGGGGGAATGTTCCTTACTGGCTTGCTTCCCCTGGCTTGCTCAGCCTGCTCTCTTATAGAACCCAAGACTACCAGCCCAGGGATGGCACCACCTACAAAGGGCCCTCCCCCCTTGATCACTAATTGAGAAAATGACCCATAGCTGTATCTCATGGAGGCATTTCCCCAACTGAAGCTCCTTTCTCTGTGATAACTCCAGCCTGTGTCAAGTTGACACACAAAACCAGCCAGTACAATGACCCACAGGTTGCAGGACATATGTAGGACAGACATTAATTTCGGATGTCTTCCTTAACGTCCCTCCATTGTCTCTCAGTAAACTGGAGCTTACTAACTCATCCAGATTCCAGGAACCCTTCTGTCACTGTCCTCACCACCCTCACCCCACACTAGTATTCTAGGTATATATGGCACACCCAACATTTTAGGGGTTCTGGGGGATCGAACAAGTCCTCATGCTTACTCAGCAAGCACCTAACCAAGACATCTTGTCAACCCTTCTTGCTGTTGATTTTGTTTATGCCTCAAGATAGGGTCTTACTATGCAATCTTGCTTGGTCTGGAACTCCCTTTGAAGACCCGACTGGCCATGAACTCATAGACCTCCACCTGCCTCTGTGCCTTGGATTAAAAGTGTGCACCACCATGATAAGCTGCTAGCCATATTTTTATAGACCTGCCCTAATCATCAGGCAAACAATCCTGAGGCTTTAGCCCCACTTTCTTACCTCCTCACCTACCCTAGAGCCCTGCTAAGGCCCTTCAAGGCTTCATAGCCCATATCTTGGAGGACTTGGGTCTTCTTCCTGTGCTGTACCAGGCATCTGGGTTACATATAGGAACCAGATCATTTCCCCATTTCCTCCAGCCTTTTCCTCTTGTGGACAAGGAGCTATGTTTCCAACTTTGTGCCTGCAGCCTGTGGTGAGAGACCCATTAAACACTGACACTCGGAGTTCCTTGTTCTGCCAACTACAATGATTCTTCTTGTAGCACAAGAACCCATGGGAGACTTTCTTAGTTCCCCTTTGAACAATGTCTTGGGATTGCTGCCCTGTGTTAGAGATTTGGGAGAGTGCTGTAGAGACCAAAAGGAACAACAAACATGGCCTGCAACATCCTCCTGGTGGTTCCAGGGTTCAGCCTGCACACTGAGTCCTAATAGGGAATACAACCTCTTCCTATTTCTTCTTTTTTCTCTCTGACTCGAGTAATTGGTGCTGTCAGTCCTGGATCCCGACACTGCCCGTCATGCAATTGTCAAACCTCTAAATTAAGACCTTGACTCTGCGGTGTAGAATAATAACATGCTCTATTTTGGCTGAGTTTAACGACCGTGCCAGGATTCAAGTCTTGCCAGGTTGCAAGGTCACATGGGTGCCAGAAAACCTGCCTTGCCCTGGCCCGGAGAGAGCTAATTGTGTATAAGAAAAAGAAATGAGATTGTGCTCCACTCAAGACAGACCATTAAATAGCAGGTTTTCAGAGGGCCACAGGAGGGACCTAGCATACCCAACTCAGCTCACAACTCCCCTGAGCAGGTTAGAGAGACACCCTGCTCCTTGGAGTGTTCCCAAGTTGCCTTCATTACCTTTCTAGCAAAAACTAAAGAAGCATGCAGAAGGCGACCTTAGTTTGGCACAAGGGCCTTCCAGCCATGTATTCACACCTAAGAGCAGCAGCCAACCATAAGACTGGATGGAACTTTAGTGACTGTTCTAATAACAGTAAGACCTGAAAGATATCAACCCTGGCTAACTCTGCAAGGCAGTGTGTGTGTGTGTGTGTGTGTGTGTGTGTGTGTGTGTGTGTGTGTGTGGTGTGTGTGGTGTGTTCTCGTGGCAGCCCAGGGAAGGGCCTGGTTGGTGGTGAGGAAGGCTGAGGTGACAGAGACTTCCTGCCAATGGCAGGCACTTGAACTTGGACAAGGAGCCTACAGCTTTACCCACAAGCTTGTGAGAGGCTGAACCACTAGCTTCATGGTCCACAGAAGCCAATGGAGAGAATAAATGCAAACCTTTGGGCTATTTTTACAGTGATCAATGAACAATACATTGGTAGTATTTTCTAGAAATTAGAAATAAAAGGTGATTCTTTATAAGCAAATGATGCCGGGTACTGTATCTCTTAGGGCTCTGCTTCTTCCTGGTCCCTGTCAATGGGATCCCTGCAGTTGACTGTCCTCACAGCCCTTAGACAGGGACTAGCTTGCTGTCCACAGTCCATATCTTCACAATAGGTGGGGATGAACCCTGAAGGGTCGTCTGTGCTTTCCTGGGAGCAGCTAAGACCAGGACTTCAAGATGGTATCCAAGCAAGGCTTCTTTCCCCTGTGCCTGCCTCACACCCTCATAGGCTTCTGGAAGTTCTGCCTTATTGAATCTTTTGTCCCTGGATCTCATAGGAACCTGACTCAAGACACACCTGTATTGAACTCTACCTCCTCGAATATTTTTTTTTTTAGAAAAGCATTATCAGGTTCTGAAAGATGCTCTTCCATTCCTATAACTAGATCAAAGATGATTCTTGAACCAAGAAAACAGAAGCAGATAAATTCAAATATGTAATCGATCCAATTATTTTTTAAAAAGCATTTGCCAGGCCACTGAGAGGAGTGACCACAAAGCAAAATTCTTTTTGTTTTGTTATTTGTCTGTTTGTTTGTTGTTCTTTTGTTTTTCAAGACAGGGTTTCTCTGTGTAATCCTGGCTGTTTTAGGATTGGGGCTGGCCTTGAACTCAGAGATCTACCTACCTCTACCTCCAGAGTGCTGGGATTAAAGGCATGTGCCACCACACCCAGTTAACAAAGAAAATTCTTTAGAGACCTTTCCAGAAGGGCCTGGGAGAACCCTCAGAATCTGACTCCTCTCAGAATCTGACTCCTGGGCCTAGGGACGGTGGGCTTCTGAGGTCAACCATAGCCACATGCGAGGCCTGAAGCCTGACCTACTGGGGCTTCACAACAGTCATTTGGTTAATAATAACTTCATCCCAGAGCTTCCAGCAATGTGAAGTCATCAACTGTGGCCCCTTTCATGTCCCTCTGAAGCGTGTTGACTTAATCACATATTAATGAAAAAGAAAAGGCTTAACAGACCAAGAAGGTCTAGGTTTGATAACAACAGTTTCGGGGTCACACTGACTCTGGCAGTTTCCCTAATCTTGTCACTGGACCTGGCTGTGATGACTCAACAGAGGTCTCTGCAACTCAGCTACCTTGCCAGCACAGAGGCAAGGGCTGGACCACAAGACCTCTGAGGTGCCCTTCTCTCCAGTCTTCACCTTCAGGATGAGTGGGGGCGATGAAGGATGGATACTACACAGCTGGACCACAGCCCACGTCCAGCATGCATCAAACAGTTCCTATCATTGCCTTTCCCTTTGTTATGTGTCTGTCTGTCTGTTTGTCTGTCTGCTTGTCTGCCTGCTTGCCAGCCTGCCTGTCTGTCTGTCTGAGACAAGACCTTGCTGTGCAGCTCAGGCCACATTGAAATTGGCTATGTAGTTGAAGCTGGCCTTGAACTTGTAATATTCCTGCCTCAGCCTCCCAAGTGCTAGCCAAACAGCCATGTGCCACCCTACCTGTCCAACTTTGCTCTCTTGATTCAGAGTCTTAGAAACTAATTCCTTTCCAAGGAAGTGGGTCATGTTAAAAATGTATGTAAAATATTCATGGAAACAGCACAACACACTGTGTTTACAAACCCGTCAGAAAAACGTAAACATCCAAAACTGGCAACCAGAAAAAAGACATGAAAAGATTATTCGCCAGACTACAAACCAGCTTCACGAGTAAAGAAAACCAAAGCAAGACATTGATTTCATTGAGCAAACTGGCGCTTCAGAAACAAAGCTCTGATACTGAAAGAGCACTGTGGAGAGACTAGAGATTAGGTACAAACTGACTGGAGCTGCCTGATGTCTGAATGTAGAAAAGCAGTAAGAACTGCTCCTAATCTTTAACTAAGAGGCGGAGGAGATGAACTGCTCAGAGGCCAGATGTGGAGGCTCAGCCCTGAGATGCTTCAACTGACCCAGTTGTTCCCTGGAGCACCCACTGTGGAGGCTTTGTACTGCACTGCAGACTTAGCAGAGAATCAAGGGGACAGGAAGCAGCCCTGCTTTGTGGGGCCTGTGTTCCAGTGAGCACTGGTACCCATGGCTCCTGAGTTTATCTGGGAAACAGGCAAAGCTCTTCACCGCTCATCCCTGCTCCCTCTGCATACTGCTGGCTTGACTGGCAGTGTGGTCTCTACCTCAAAGGTGTCATGTCTCTAGTCATACCTCTAACCCCAGTTTTGATTTTTCGAGGTGTCGAATGAAACCCACTGAACCACAGTCCCTGTCCTTCCCTGACTTTTTGTTAATTTTTTATTATATTGTGTGCGTGTGTACGTGTGTGTGTGTGAGTTCAAAATACCTGCAACTCAAAAGGTACATTCAGGAACGTCTTAGTCTGTGTCCTTTCTGCTCTGGAAGTAGTCATTTTTACTAGTTATACCTGGGGTGTGTGTAGGGAGGGGTATGAAGATATACATATCTAAGAGGTGATTTTAACATTTGTTTGATTGTTTATGTGTGTGCACGCATATGCCAAAGTGGGCCTATGCAGGTCAGAGGGACAACTTGAAGGACTCAATTCTCGCCTTCTACTGTAGGTCCTGGGGACTGAATTCAGGTCATTAGGCTTGTAGCCGGTGCTTTTACCACTGAGCCAGATCCTGAGTTAACATCTTCCGACTCAGTTCCGTTACAACAGCAGCTGCACACATACACTCTTTCCCACCTTGCTTCTTCCGCTCAACCCTGGAAATCAGCTCCATTTGGTGACCCCTTTCTCACGCTCATTTCTACAGCAGCATCGCACTTGGTTGTATGAAGCTATACAGTTTGTCCAACCAGTCTCCTTAGGTGGGGATTAGTTTCTAACACAGAGCGCCAAAAGACGATGCCACAGCGAATTAACTTTGTGCAAGTCTTGTTCCGTATTCTAGGATTAAGTCTTCAAGGAAAATTCTAATATAGAATTTCTGGGATAAAAGCACAGATGCTTCTAGAAGTTTTTGCTCAGTTCCCCTCCATAAAAGCCTGAATGATTTGTCCTCAAAACCGAAGGGTGTGTTGGTGCATACTTCTCAGAGTTTTGCTTTCATAATCACAATAGATTTCAATGAAGAAAATTCCAATTGTCCTATCTTTAAGAGGCTGGAGTGATGGCCACCCACAAGGAGCACAGGGTGTGCCAGACCAGTTCCAGAGCTTGACTGGAGACAGGGCAGGCAGGCTCCAAGGTGCTCTTGAAGGATAAGGAATTTTCCACTCTGTGCTGTCATTTTTCTGACTCACCCCCGTGGAGCAGACTTGTCCCTCTCCTGGGAAGAACCCATCACTTTGTAGAGGACACATAGATGCTGACAGCTGAGGCGCCTTCCTCAGGAACAAATGACAATTCCATTTAGACTGTTCTTCTCCCAAGTCAAGGATCTTCCTCTGAGACCCCGCCCCCCTAAAATAAATAAGAAGAAAGGAAAAAAGAGCCCTCTATGGGTCAGTTTTTTAGCTTGAGCAAAGCAGAGAGAGCTAAGCCGTCATAAAGCAGAACCACTCCAAGGAGCAATGTTTTAGAAACAGCAAGAACTTAGCATGAGGCATGGAAAAAATAAGACTCCGCTTAAAAAGAACAGAAAGTGGCCAATGGTCAGTCCTGGGAAGGAACCAACAGGCAGCAGGGAGAAAACCAGGAGTGGAATGGCAGCTCTTGTTGGCAATCAGATTTTTGTCCCTGGGAAATAATAGTGTGTTAGCTAAAGGGACTCTTTGCTTTCAAGGAAGCCAGGAGGAGAGATCTATCCTTGTGAACAGGCTAGAACAGGCTAGAAGGAAAGGGCTTGTAGGATGGTGTTTGTGGCTGCTTTGCTGAGGGGTATTAGGAAGGCCCCCTTCCCAGATTTGCCTTAATCAGCAGATATATAAGGAACCTGGGGGGGAGGGGTACACCAGGCACCCTGCTCGGCAGCCCAGGAAGGGGATAGAATGAGTCAGGCCATCCCCCCGCGCCCCCCCCCCCACCACTGTAATCAGTGTATTAGGGGAGCAAGTTAACTTTCCAATCAGAAGAGATCAGAGCCCTAAGAGTCCCCAGCTCTGTCTCTGGAGCAGCAGACAGGGGCTTCCTAAGTGGGAGGCATCTGCCCAGCTGTAGGAGGAACCTGAGACTGGGGTGCTTGAGGACCCCTCCCCCCTTCATTGGGAGACAGTGAGCGCCTGCTCTGGCTGAAATGGAAGCAGCCTTCTGATTAGAACTCCTACACTAAAATTTTTGGAAAGAAAAGGGCAATTTCTGGAAAAAGGACTTTTTTTTTTAAACCAGACAGATGAGCATATCTGGTAAGTACCTTAACACTGTGGATGCCAGGAAATAGCTCACTGTAAAATTTGGCTTCATGATTCTCTGGAAAAAAAATTTTTTCAGAGATTGATGGATGTGACAGATTGAGATATTTTTCTCAGGTAAATTGAGAGACTTGGAAGCAGCCCCACCCCTTCCCAGTTCGTCGTGATCGGCGAACTTTCAATTCAGCTCTAAATTTAGGAACATCAAAAGGTTGATGTTGTTTTAAAGTAACTTTTCTCCTTATTATGTAAGTGACACATTTATTATAAAGAAAAAGATTTAAACACACGAGTACAAAGAAGAAAATTCCCTCAGAACCCATGCAGCCAGCTACAAGTACCGTAAAAATACTTTCTATGGTTGTTCTTGCAGCCCCCACCCCCAGGAATTCCTTTATTATTACTGTGTGTGTACTTGCACACATATCAAGTGCAGGGACAGGGCCACACACCACCTTCCACCATTTAATTTAGTCTTCAAGCTCCTTGGCAAGTGTCCTTAGCTGCTAAGCCATCCCACTGGCTCCTCCAAAGGTCCTTGTATTTAAAAAGACATATACATATTTAAAAGTCAACCTATAAGCAAAATAAATTGTATGTAGCAATTTGTGCTTATAATCCAGCACTTGGGGGAAGGTTAAAGATGAAGAACACCAAGTTCAAGTCCAGCCTGGGCTACACTGTGAATTCCAAACTAGCAACGGAGTATGAGCCTGTCTATGAAACAAAATCAAGCCAAAACAGACACCATAACACTTGCTTTTAAACTATAAAGTCATATAAGCATCTATATATTTTATTAAGATATATAGGCATCTTTTCAGATTATTAAGCATTATTCTAAAATCATTCTAACCGTAACAGTATTCCATCAAACAGATATGTCACTGTTTAAACAGTAAACTGGGGCAGAGGAGAGTTGGTAAAGTGCTTTCCATGCAAGTATGAGGACCTGGGTTCCAACCCTCAGCACTCATGTGGAAAGCTGAGCACAGCAACTCTGGGCACAGACAGGAGGAACCCTGGCCCTTGCTGATCTGCCGGTGTAGACTCATCAGTGAGTTTCAGGTTCAGTGGGATTCTGTCTTAAATAGATAGATGATAAATAGATAGATGATAGATAGATAGATAGATAGATAGATAGATAGATAGATAGATAGATATGTGATAGATAGATGATAGATAGATGATAGATAGGTGATAGATGATAGATAGATAGATAGATAGATAGATAGATAGATGGATGGATGGATGGATGGATGGATGGATGGATGGGTGGGTGGGTGGGTGGGTGGGTGGGTGGGTGGGTGGGTGGATGGATGGATGGATGGATAGATGAATAGATGAATAGATGAATAGATGGATAGGGATAGTAACTCAAGAAGTCACCTGCCATTGACCTCTGGCTTCCATACACACATGGATGAGCACATGTATGCATATGCACACACACACACACACACACACACAGTCAATCTTCAGTAACTGGATATTTATGTGGCTCTAACTGCTAGTTATAAATAGCATATCCTTGCAGCTATTTCTTTTGCACAGACATAATAGTTTTTTGGATATATTCCTAGAAGTAGATTGTGTTCTCCGTAGAGCAGGAACAATCCCAGATTTGCAGTGCAGAGTTGCCCAGCTGCCCTCAGGAAGCTTCACCCACCCAGGGGCACCCATGCTTGCCACAGCAACGAACAACTCTGCATTGAAAAGCCCTTTGTTATGTTTCTGAAATGCTTTTCGACGTGCGACACTTTTTCTTTGAAACATCTGCTTACAAAGCTTTGAATTCCAGGAAGGAGAACCATTTTCTCAGCCTGATTTGAGGCAGACAAGGACCTGGGACTTAGCATTTTGATACTGCCCTCCTCCCTAGGTCTCTAACATAGCTCATCGCCTTCAAAAAATGTGCTGATCTTTCTACAAGACCCTGAACCCTTAAGCCCTGAGCAGAAAAGTCAAAGAAGCAGGATAGTAAGAGCAAGGTGGATGCTTCAAAACAAAATTAGAAGTTACTCCAGGGCCTGTGGCTTGTTATTTAAAATTCAGCTATTGGCAACCTTTAAGCAAGGATTTCTAATGATTCATTTTCTTAACTACATGCCATCTTTTCAAGTTTACTTTAGGAATGGGCAGGGTTTTTTCTCTCTTACTTCATACCTTAGAGAGTAGCTCAGTGTAGAGGGCTTGCTGAGCCTGGGGCTTACATCCCAGCACCAAATAAAACCCAATGCTTGGAGCGTGGAGGCAGAAGGATCAGAGATTCAAGGTCATCCTTGGCTACATAGCAAACTAGAGGCCCAGAAGCCCAAGAGAATTTTTCCTGTACTGTGTGAATGCTTCTGATGCATCTCCATCTCTATGAATTGTGTGTTTGCCCAAATGACAACTGCGATGTCACTTTCTATTGTGTGCTGGAAACTATAGCTTTCAGCAATCTGAGTCTGAATGGGATGAGCATATAGTTCACAGGACAGTTTCAAATGAGTCCTTCTAACTGGCGGGGAGTGGTTTGACTAGTCTATTTAAGCCTCCATCAACCTGTGGTTATAACCTACAGCATAAATCATGTACCTCTAGAGAACTCCTTCATCTCATCCTCAACATGTCTGGGGAGTTACAGGACCCATTCTTTCCTCATCCCCTGCTTCAGGATTCTCCTTCTGGTCAAAAGCCTGAGATATCACCCACAAGCAAAATCCCCATATGCTGTATTTTATAGGTGTCTTAGTTAGAAATATTCCAGAGAAACCCATCTCTTGGGTCCTCCCTTGTTTACCCCCATTTCAGGAAAACACACCAATGGTATAGCATCTCATTTAGGAGTTTGAGGGAGAGCATACATGGGGTGTATCTCATAATTGAAAATACGGGCACTGGTCCCCCTAGGATTCTAACAATACCAGGGACACATGAATAATTAAAATGCCTTAGAATATCCAATACTTGGCCAGCCAAGTGTCAGTCTCCATGCTGTCCCTCATGTTTGAAAGTGCAGCAAAATTCTTGGCCACCTCTTACTGACTCAGACAATGTACACTCTATGCAATATGAAAGATGTCAGGCCTGCTTCCCACAGCTGCTGAAACCCACCCATAGCTCAGAAGATCTTCCTGTGATGGGCAAGGTCTTGTTTGTGTCTCCTCATCCCTTCCAGCCTTTCCCCTATTTGGCCCAATGCACAACCTCTCCCCATAGCAATCGTGTTGAGACAGGTAAAAACCAAAGCAAAGGACTACTGAGAGGAACCACATCCATGTGGGATGGCTTCAAGGGCTTTTCACAACAAATCACGCTGCCTCCTTTTGGCTGGAGAGCGGAGCACTCATCCTTGGAGCTATCAACTCCTTCCCAATAAAGTCAGTGAAGGAGCCTTTGGACAAAGATACCTAAGATGCAATGCAAGCCCCACTGGTGTGGCACCACTGAAGAGGAAAGCCTAAAGCCAGGCCTCTCAGCACACACCTAATTGCATTCCTTGTATTTACTGATAGTCTCCCTCAGTGGCCCCATGGTGTGCAGGAGACAGGGATTGCAGAGTTAAATAACACTGTCATGACTCACAGTGATCTCCAAGAAGTTCAGAGGTATCAGAAGGTACTAGCAGAGGGAAGGGCCCAGATGTGGGAGCTGTCAGAAATTATCCCACCGCCATTAGCTTCAATGGGCATTGATATTACCACACACTGAATTGACGGCAAGGCATTGGGGAGTCATTGAGGGAAACAGGTGTGGGGGATGAGTAAGCTGGAGGAAACCTACCTGGTGGGTGTCTTCGGGAGAGATAGAAGCAGAGGAAAGAACCGGGGGGGGGGGGAGGCTGGTAGGAAAAGTGGCTGCTGTACTTTAATGCAAACCCAAGGGCTAGCCACGAGTCCACCAGGGGTCTGCAAGTCCAGTCTCAGCTTGAATAATTTGCTGGAAGCACTCATACACTCCACAGATGGCTGTTAAACTCACATTGTGGTGGCTATCATAAAAGGGCGCATTCAAATCAACAGAGGGACCGAGATGGGTGGAGCCAAGGGACTTTCTCACACAGATAAACACCCATGGTCTTCTCTTCCCCGTGGAACCTGGGACAGTGCTAACTTTCTTGGGCAAAGAATAACAATGTGTATATGAAAGAGAAGGAAGGAAGGAAGGAAGGAAGGAAGGAAGGAAGGAAGGAAGGGAGGGAGGGAGGGAGGGAGGGAGGGAGGGAGGGAGGAAGGAAAAGTCCAACCAAAGGACCTTACCTGAGCCTTGGGGACACAGGAACTTGATAGCTACTCAGAAAGCTGACCTCAGTTTTAATGCAGGTCAGAGGTAGTGTGCTTGCTTGCTTACCATACAAGAGACCCTGGGTTTAATTTACCTATTTGGAAAAACAAACTGTGGCTCCTTATTCCACAAAAATCATCTTGACTTACAGTGGTGTGTGTGAGCTAGTTACTTTTCTGTTGCCATAATAAAATACCCTGATTAAAAAAAGCAACTTAGGGGAGAAAGGGTTTATTTAGCTCACAGTCCATCACTGTGGGATTGTGCAAGCATCAGCTGGCCACATCACATCCACAGCCAAGAGCAGGGAGTGAGGACAGGAGGAGAGTAAAATCATTCAGGCTCGGTACCCAGCCAGCTTCCTCTATTTTCTTACAAAGAATCGTGGGCTCACTTTCAGATTGGGTCTTCCCACATCAATTAGGTCAATGAAGACAATCCTCCGTGGGCCAACCTGATCTAAACCATCCCTTCCTAGGACTCCCTTTCCAGGTGATTCTTGGGTCTAGTTGAGAATTAAACTACTCTGGTTTCATCTCGTTTGCTGTAATAGCACACTGACAAAAGCAATTTGGAGAGGAAAGGATTTTTTTTTCTTACACATCCAGGTTATGATCCATCACTAATAGAAACCAAGGCAGGAATTCATGTAGGAATTTGAAGGAGAAACCATAGAGGAATATGGCTCTCTGGCTTCCTCCCTGCCTCATATTTAACTAGCTCTTAAGGACCAGGACCACCTGCCTGAGAAATCCTGCTGCACACAGTGGGCTTCACCCTCCTACATCAATTAATGATCAATACAATCTCCCACAGATCTGCTCATAGACCAACGAGACACAGTCACTTCCTCAAATGAGGCTTTTTCTCACAGATGACTCCAGATTGTGTCAAGCTGACAATTGAGGCACTAGCTGTCTTAGTTAAGGTTTTATTGCTGTGAAGAGTCACCATGACCAAGGTAACTCTTATAAAAGAAAACATTTAATTAGCGCTGGCTTACAGTTTCAGAGGTTCGGTCCATTATCATCATGGCAGGAATCATGACAGCATCCAAGCAGACATGGTGCTGGAAGAGTCAAGAGTTTACATCCTGATCCAAAGTCAGTAATAGGAGACTGGCTTCTACAGGCAGCCAGGAGGACACTCCCTCTTCTGAGCTGGGCAGAGTTTGAGCACCAGGAACCCTCAAAGCCCGCCTACACAGTGACACACTTCCTCCAACAAGGCCACGCCTCCTAATAGTGCCACTTCCCACGGGCCAAGCATATTCAAACCACCACACTAGCCATGACAATCGGCTTCCAAATCTGCTGTGAGTCACCAATGAGACCTGGAGCTCAGAAAGCTTTAAGATGTCTGAATGCTGAGGCTTGCCATATAAAGAAAAAAAAAACAATGCTTGTAACCTAAGAGAAGACATAAATACCTCTTAGACAAACTGTCTAAAAATGCTATTTCTTTTTAAAAATGTATCATAAAATTATTCACATACATGTAGAGAACCTACTGTGTGCCAGCCAGATAGAAACATCTGAGATATCGCTTAGGGCTTTACTCTGTGAATGATTCAGAGCAAAATGTCAGTGAAGTAGAGATTTTAATAACAGCCTAATAAGCCCTAATATGATGGGAATTAGAACATGGGGAATTTAGCTTAAGGTTACACGTCTCAGAACTCAGTGAGTCTCTAAACTGATTTTATAATTAGGAGCATATTTTTAGCTTATTTTTCAACTGGAAGATTTTATTATATTCATGTTAATGTATGTAATTTCACCGTGGTATTTTTGGATTTTTTTTTAGAAAAGTTGAATCTCTTTTCTTGGGTGCAGCGGAGTGTGAAGGTGACAGCTCCCATTTCGTGTCACATCAGATTCAAGGGACAGAGCCATGCAAATCAGCAGGCCCTGCTCACTGCCATAAAATGTTCTTCCTAGGGATACCTGGTTCACAGAGCACCACGGGGCCGAGTGGCCACTGCTGGTGATAAAGGGGAGGGGCCTGGAGGGGGACAACCTTCCACACAGTTGTCTCAAGTCAAATAGTGGGTCCACTTTCAGGCTGGGTCTCCCCACATGAATTAAGTCACTCAAGATGGTTCTCCATGGGCCAACCTCATCCAACCCTCCCTTTAGACTCTCTATCCAGGAGTCTTGGAGGACATCACCAAAAGCCTTAGAGGAGGGAATGGTTTTTAACAAGCCTAGTAAAGTATGCACCCAAAGGCCTGGAGAGAGATAGCGAACCTTGGGAGGCTGTGACTTCAAGAGGAGACTGACCTTTGCCTTCAGGTCACAGAACTCCAACAGCAATGTTTAAAACCAAACCCCCAGCTCAAGAAGAGGACCCTCAGTGAGAAAGACTAATTGAGCAAAAGTGTTTTTAAGTTATTTTTATTTATGTTTGTATTGAGTAAGTGGCGTGTGTGTGTGTGTGTGTGTGTGTGTGTGTTGTGTCTATGGGAAGGAATTGTTCCGTCTGTGTGTCTGTGCATGGAGGACAAAGGTGGACATCTGGGTGTCCTGGTCTATCTCAGCTGTGTTCCTTTGAGGCAGGTTTATCAGTGAACCTGGAGTTAGGCAGGCAGCGAGCAAGGCCCAGAACACCTGAGAGGAAGGATTTTTTTTTTTTTAATGCCAATAATTTATTGATCGGAGGTCTGTACACAGGCAAACCTTACTGTGGAAACTAAGACACCAGGGGCTCTCCCTACTCCTCCTTCAGGATGGGGAGAGGGAGGAAGCCTTGGGAGCAGAGGACAAGAGGGGATACAGCTGAGGGGGAGGGCAGGTTGCATGGTGTGAATCGACGTTTTCTTTAAGGAAAAAATTATAACCATCTATTTACACCCAGGGAGCCAGGGAAGGGAAGAGGAGATGGGCTGGGCTGGTTCTATTTACAAGGGACGTGTGTGTGTGTGTGTGTGTGTGTGTGTGTGTTGGGGGGAGTGGTAGCCTGGGGGAGGGGAAGGGGCCAAGGGGGTAGAAGGTCCTCATACCCCCAAACCCCATCCTGAGGAAGGATTTTTAACAGTGCGTATACCAAGGAAAAAGAGTTTGCTCTGAAGGTTTGGGGGGGAAACCAATGGACATTTAGTAAGCCCTTAGCACATGCAAGGATGCACAGAAGTCGAGGCTAGCTCTCAGGCTGACCCTGGGCTAGTGACAGAGCACAGCACATAGGCTAGGGCAGAGCTGACTCTACTCCAGGGGTTCTCAACCTGTGAGTTGCTACCACTTTGGGGGGGGTTGAATGACCCTCTCACAGGGGTCACGTATCAGACATCCTGCATATCAGATATTTACATTATGTTTCACAGCAGTAGCAAAATTACAGTTATGAAGTAGTAGGGAAATAATTTTATGGTTAGGGGATATCACAACATGGGGAACGGTGCTAAATGGTTGCAATGTTAGGAAGGTTGAGAACCACGGCTCTGCATCTCTAAGGACACCTACATACATAGACATAGTTGTGGCCTGGGCATTACAAATCCTGGTGGGGCATGGGTACAGACCATGGAGAGCCACAGCATGGGCTAGCCCCCGACAAGCAGCAAGGCAACATTGCCACTAGGTGATCTCAAGGTAGGACTAGGCCACCTCTCCAGTGATGTGCAAGGCAGAGCCACAATCCAGAGAGAACCATGCCCAAGCCTCAGGAACTTTTCTTTGACCAGATGTTTTAGCTACTGCTCTTGCTTCCAAAACAAAATCCCCAGCAAATGCCACTTCAGGAAGGAAGGGTTCATTTTGGCTCACAGTTCAAGGGGCTCACAGTTTGAGGGTGCAGTCTAAAGTGGTAGGGAAGTCATGATAGGCCACAGGAGTATGAAGCAATTGGCCACACTGCGTCACAGTCACAAAGCACAGAGATGAACGAAGTGGCCCAACCAGCTTTCTCTTTTTCATTAAACCTGGGACCTTGGTCCATTGACAGAGCTGCCCACATTCATGGGGAATCTTCTTTGTTTCTGGAAACTCTTAGGTACCTCCAAAGCTATGTTTCCATGGTGATTCTAAATCCAATAAGCTGACAATGAAGATGGGCCATCATATCAGGACTCTGACATGTTACCTCTTTCTTCCCTTCCGTAACTAGGGCATTGATTCCCCCCCCCCGTCCCAATATTATATTTAGAGGGGTACATCATGTTTGGTTTCAGATGAGAAGCATTACCAGAGGATAAGCCAGGTCTTGAGTCTTAACCATAGTTAACTCGTTATTGTTGGCTTTTCTTTTTCCCCAGGAAAGGGCATCCAACCTAGGGCCTTGCACTATACCACTGAATTATCCTCCCCACAACACTTGATATAGATAATACTTTAAGGTTAATGATGGGAACGGTTAAGACTACTGTGTTGTTTGGATTATGAAATGTAGTTTGAGTGTACACAAATAAATTTGGGATGGGGGAGGCTCCAATGGGAGAACACTATGGGTTGAATATTTGTATTCCCAAAATTCACATGTTATTAGGACATGAGGCCTTTGGGAAGCTTCTACAAAGTGAGGGTGGATCCCTTACAAATGAGATTAGAAAACCCTGGGGAACACCCTCTCTCCCTTTCTGCCAGAACACAATGAGAAATCAGTAGGTCTGCCATACCAGAGCCCGCCCAGCCACAGCTCAGACATCAGCTTCCAGAGCTGTAAAAGGTAGGCTCCAGCTGTGAAGAAGCCACCCATCTCTGGCAGTTCATCATGGCGGCCAGAGCAGAGCCTAGGAAGGTAGTGATGAGGAGGACGGTCATGGAACAGGCAGGGTTGTAAAGGGAAGGTGTTGTTGAGTGTAGCCACGTCCAGGTGGAATCACCAACACACGTGCAGGGCTTGGGAAAAAAAAAACCAACCAACCCGGGGGCTGTATCTCAACTCCCATAAGGCCTTGAGAGAACTGTGTCTCGGGAAAGCAGGGGTGAGTTGCAGCTTCAGAATTCAGGGGGTTTTCTGCCATCTCTAATCCTCTTCTCTCACACCGAGTCAGGAAGAGATGGGGGATTATGTCAGCTCCTGCAACCTGGGAATGGCAGGTCCTTCCTGCTTTGCTTTCTTTTCTGTTGCTGTGATGGAACACCCAGACCAAAAAGTAATTTAGGAGAGAAAGGGTTTATTTTAGCTCAAGTCAAAGCAGGAAGTTGAAGCAGCCAGTCACAACACATCCACAGTCAAGAACAGAGAGATAGCAACATATGCGTGCTTACACCACTTAGCTCAGTTTTTTGTTTTGTTTTGTTTTGTTTTCTGTCTAACACCATTCACAGAAATGGCACAATCAAAGGTAGACTGGGTTTTCCCACCTTAATTAACCTAGTCAAGACAATTCCCCACAGACACGGCTGATGTAGACAAGCCCTCATTCAGACTCTTCTGTGGTTGTGCTGAGAGGCTGTGTCGAATGGCAATTAAACTAACCATTGCCCCTTCCAAATAAAACAGCCCTTCCTTCCCTTAAACGTCTCTGTTCCTCTCTCGTGGCCAGTGGCCAGTTGCACCTCCCATCGACTCACACAAGAACGCGCTCAGCTGTTAAGAGCACATGCTGCTCTAGCAGAGGACCCAGGTTCGGTTCCCAGCTCACACATGTTGACTCACAGCCGTGTAATCCCAGTAATTCCGTAATTTCAGTTCCAGTGGACCCAATGCCCTTTTCTGATTTTGGAGGGCACCAGGCAAACACATTGGTCACATACATACATGCAGGCAAAATACTCATACGCCATAAAAAAAAAAAAAAAACAATAAACACAGCTGCCTCAAACCCCCAGGAACCGGTTCCTTATAACCAATGCCCACAGGTGGAGTGTGGAGGGGGCCATACAGGGAAACACTGTGCCCCACCCTCACTCCCAGGTACCTACAGAACTGGCCACAGCTACTCTTGACTTGAGATAGTTCTCTCACTTACCCTGTTATCTGAGCGCTGTACTAGCTAACAAACAGTAGAGTGCAGATCTACTTGTGGGTAGGGAAATCCTACTACAGTTTCTGGGAACTTCCATCCTTCTCCTTAATTCTGTCCTGGCAGCGTTTGGGGGTCGCTGGGAAAGATTTGGTCCAGCAGAAAGACCCACTCAGGAGAGACGTCTGCACTGGGGGTCCCCCCTCTTCACCTGAGAGTCAAGAGCAGGAGTGCAGGAGAAACATCTGTTTCCTCTCCGACCGGGATTTGAGGGTATACATTCCCAAGGCATGATCTAGGAGACTGAACTGTAATGGGCAAGGAATGGGACAGAGGGTCGCCTCGCCCGCGCCTTCTAGAAACCCGGGGCGGAGCTACGACAAACGACCCACTGGCAGGAGGGGCAGACAGGCGGAGGCAGCTCTGTGCCCTCTATCCCGTCCTCTCCCGGCACCCAGAGGCCGCGGGGGAGGCAGCACTGCGGGGCTCCGGTCCCTGTGGGGAGTCACCGCCCCCTGGTCCGGGTGCACCCGGCCCCAGCGCCCCCACCTCGCCGCCGCCGGCCTCGCCCCCGCCGCGCGCGCCCCGCCCGCCTCCCCCGTTGCCGTGGCAACCCCGGGAGCCTCCAGGCGCGCGCTCGTCCGCGGGAGCGCTCTACAGCGGCGGCGGCGGCAGCTCCGGCTTCAGCCGCGCGCTGCGACCTCGCTCCGAGCCCGCGCGTTGCCCCCGGCAGGGCCCTGGGCCCCCCGCGCGGCCCCCCACCGGCCCTTGAGCCTACGCCGTCGCTGGTCCCCATGGAGCTGCTGGCTGCAGCCTTCAGCGCCGCCTGCGCCGTGGACCACGATAGCTCCACCTCGGAGAGCGACACGCGCGACTCGGCGGCGGGACACCTGCCCGGCAGGTGAGGAGCGGCTGCATCCCGGCCCCCGCGCACAGTCCCCACGTGCTCCCTCCCACTCGCGCTCCTGGAGATGTTCACGGACCCCAGCGGCCTATCCTGGTCCTCGGCCCCCGGGCTCCTGCTGCCCCCCACTAACTCTAACCCGACGGACCATCCCCCGGGAGAGCCGTGCGTCCTGGTTCAGATCACTAGCACCCAGTCCCAACGCGGGGTGGCCTCCTGAACCACCTTCCTGGACGCCCAGAGTGTGCGCGTCCCGCCCTTCGCCCCTCTCTGCGCTCCCGGTCTCTGGGACTAGAGGACAGAGCCCCCAGTAAGGCCAGGGGGTGCGCGATGATTAAGGGAGTGGGGTGGCAACTGGCTGGCAGGACCCGTTGGGGCGGCCTTCCGCGTTGTGGAGCGGCCAGGGTACGCCAACTTTCCGACGCCTGCCCGCGAGCTCGAAAAACATGAAGGTTTGGGCAGACTGGTGTGGGAGTGAATCACCCCGTCGCGCCCTGGTATGGTGACAAAAAAGGGTTTGTCGGACTCGCCCGGTCCGGACACGTGGCGGCCACTGTGACCCCCCTTGGCTTGGAAGAGCTTAGGGGCAGTACCCCCGGCCAGCAGTCACTTGTGCGGACAGACAGTCGCCTCTTGCGATCTAGCCAAGGTGTGTCGTTGCTTAAAAATAAACAGCCCTCGCTCTCCTCCCTCTCTTGCAGCGAGTCATCCTCCACCCCTGGAAATGGAACCACACCCGAGGAGTGCCCGGCCCTCACCGACAGCCCCACCACGCTCACCGAGGCCCTGCAGATGATCCATCCCATTCCCGCCGACTCCTGGAGAAACCTCATTGAACAAATAGGTGGGTCCAGGGCAGGCAGCGACGCGTTTGGGCCATGCGAGCCTGCTGGCTTCCAGGGGACCCTGGCTGCTGGGCTGACTGGCATGCGGCTTTTGACATGAGTAGTTCTAATGGTGTCCTAGGCAGAACTGCCGAGTTTTATTAGTGCTGCACCACTGGGCTAATTTAGCCGGGACTGTGATTTATTTGTAAGGCTGAGTCTCACACTGCAGCCCTGCCTGGCCTGGAATTTTCTCAGTAGCCCAGGCTAGCCTGGACTTCCTGCAGGCCTCCTGCCTCAAGAACTTAAGTTCTAAGGTTATGAGCTTGAGACCCTACACTGGGCTTTAGCAGTGGGTATTGATCTTGATGTCTCTTGGAGAACACTCTTGGTTTCAGCCCTTTTCTGCAGAAAACGTTGTTTCCAGAATGGAGTAGCTGGAGAGAGGGAGGATGAAGCCTTCCTTGACCTCATCAGGGAGGTCCTAGGAGCACCTGGAAGATAGCCAGGAATTAAAGCTGTACACAGGAGCTCTGGGTAGAGCCAGGCTGGCCCTGCACTCTTTGCACGAGTGGAATCGAGAGGCAGGAGTGCCACCGGCTCCTAGAAGACTCTTTCCAGAAGGCTGCCCAGGGTGGCTCTAGGGAATAGCACTTGGGGGGTTGGGGTGCTGCTCCTCCAGAGGTGGGAGGAAGTTCTGTTGAGTCCTAGGAGGACTGAGGCATCCCAAGAGCTGAAGCATTTGCGCTTCCAAAATGCTACTGACATCAAACTATTTCTCATGTTACTCCCAGGGCCACCTGTGACTGGTTCCTGTTAATCAGGAAATGATGCTAGCTGCTTTGAAAATATTCTGGGATGTTGTCAAGGCCATCAACCATCTATTCTTTTAAATACAAATTTTAGATTTAAAAAAAAATATGATACGTAATGATTATCTTCCACTGCCAAACCCTGTAAGGGACACAATGTCTCCAGCATTGATGTGGAGCAGGCCCAACTGTAGAGAGCTGTCTTAGTGAGGCTACTCTTTTGAGCTGGGAGCCTCCTACCCTGGCCCTGGGAGGAGAGAGCTGGGGGCTGGTTTTGTCTCTGTGGTGCTCTAGCAGTCAGGCTGAGGATGCTGGGATGTAAGTGTGTTGTGTGTTGTCTCTGACACCTAACCTGGTGCTTGGCATGTAGAAATTGCTTGTTAAATAATAACTGAGTAGCTTGCCCTTTGCAAGGATTTAAAGGAGAATGCTTTCTCCTCAGGAAGATAGATGCTGAATGGTGGGGTGGAGAGAGCTTTAGTTGGAGGAGCTGGGGACTCCCCTTCTAACAGAACAAGGCTAACCCAGTACAAATCGTTTCAGTAAGAGAGAGAACAAAATCTTTCTGCTCTGCCTGTGTATCCCATAAGCAGGAGCCTTGACGGGGAAAGTTAGCATCCATGGTAAGGTGTGCTTACTGTTGGCACACATAGGAACCAACCATGAGACACTACACTGAGGACAGACGTGGTACGCGATAAACCTATTTCTATGAAAATTAGAATTCAAGACAAATACAATTGAAAGATTACAAAAAAATGGTGGTTAGACAGTTATAATCGTGGTAACCCCAGAAGGGTAGGAGCTGGAGTACAGCTGGTGTGGGAAAAAGTATGGTGTCCTTTGAATGTTCTAACAAGGCGTGTTTGAGTGTTTGGCTGGAAGTAGCAATATCCAGAAACAACAGGTCTTCAGCAATGGGAATGGTCCATCCTAGGTCTCCATTCCCTCTTTTATTTGGTTTTTGTGTTACAAGGTATCTGTTGTAGCTCCTGGTACCACATCTTCAAACCAAGGTCTGTAATAGCAGGAAGGATAGATACTTTGTCTTCATGTGTCTACTGGGGCTGGCTACTGTCTTAGTGTTCTATGGCTGGGAAGAGACACCAGGACCAAGGCAGTCCTTATAAGAGAAAGCCTTTAATTGGGGCTTCATTACCGTTTCGGGAGTGAGTCCATTATTGTCATGGAGGAGAAGCAGGCAGGCAGGAGCTGAAGAGGTAACCGAAAGCCACACCCTGACCCACAGGCAGGCAGGGAGAGACACTGAGCCTGGCGTGGGCTTTTGAAACATCAGAACCTACCCCCAGTGACACGCTTTCTCCAATAAAGGCCACACCTCTTAATCAGTCAACCAACTGGCAATTCAAATACATGAGCTTATAAGGGGGGGTCATTATTATTCAAACAACCACAGATTCCTTTTTATTTTAAGAGACCGTTAGAAGATATTCCCCATTTCTGTCTCCTTGGCTAGCATATTGATCTATCCCTGGCGTTGGAAGTCTCAGTATATTTTGTATTGCTGTGACAAAATAACTGAGTCTAGGAACTTTATACAGAACAGAAGCTATTTAGCTCACATTTTTAGGTGTAAGAGCAGGGCATCAGTTTCTGTTAGCCCTGGTGAGGGCCATGCCACACACAGGGAATGGTATCAAGGTGAGACCATGAGAGGGAAGTTAGAGAGGTCCAGGACCAGACAGTTGATTTTCGAACAATCTCTCTTGATCTAAAGCTCTGATGGACCGTTTAAGAGGAGAGGCCTGTGTCCATTAATTACCTTCTCTGAGGCCACACTCCACCATTGCTACAATGGAGACCAAGCCAAAGAGCACATGAGACTTTAGGGGGTAATGTATAAACAGTTAGATGTTTTCCCTCAGAGTTCTGCTGCCAGCCAATAATCCCATTTCCCGGTAGAGGTAGATCTGTGTCTACTGAGAGCTGCTCTCTCTGCCTCATGGATCATGAAAGAGTCCCACATGGCATGGGGAACAGTGAAGAGCCCTCCAGCCTCTGATAAATCCCATCCAAGAAGCCCAATTCCCCAACAGCCTTTCCTCCTAATGTTATCACATGGGCTTTAGATCCCCTCATAGGAATTGGGGGTAGGAGGGGGAATGCATCAGCATTCAGACCTCGGTCCCTCAGTGGCATCCAATGCAGGTACAGAACCCACCACCACTGGTGACAGCCTCCATCAGTCTCCGCCTCCTTCCCTGAGCACACAATGTCCAGCCCAGCCCTGTCCTCACCAGTGGAAGGCAGGGGTGGGAAGGGACAGGGAAGAGGCGGCGTCCACTGTGCGGCACTTTCAGAAATACCATTTTCAACACAGCTACCCACAGTGCTGGTATTTTTGTCTCCTACCAGCACATGCGCCACCAAGGAGTCTGGGGTAGTATTTGCCCGCAGTTTGCTGGCTGTGGCATAAGATGTAGTTTTTTGAGTCTTTAAAACATGCTAAGTTAGACGCTTCCGGTAATCATGGAGATGGTGATATTTTTTTAAAAGGTGTTCAACCACGACTAAGTACCCACTCTGCTAAGTCACACATTGTCAGCATCACTGGATGAGAATTAGCTTGGAGGGCTGAGGGGGCAGCAAAATGCTGGCCACACAAGTCTGAGGGCTTGGGTTTAACCCCTAGAACCCACTAAAAGCTAGGCATGCCGGCACATGTCTGTAATCCTAGTGCAGGGGTACATGAGTACCCCTGGGGTTCACTGGCCAGCTAATTAGTGAGCCTCAGGCCAATATGAAATTCTGTCTCAAAAGAAAAAAAAAATGAAAAGGACCCAAGGTGTCCAGTACCTGAAGAGAGACACATGCCCTACACATGCAAGCACACATGCATGAACATGCACACACATGCACACTCCAACATACACAGACATGCATGTGTGTATGTTGAACTGGTTCTCCTCCTTGGAGAGCATCAGCTTTGAGTGGAGTTTGGCTCGGACCCTGATGCTCATTAGCACCCCTTTGGCCAATGAACTACATGTCGCATTCTGCAACTAGGAGAACTATTAAAAACACAGGATCTGAATCCCCCGAAGTCAGGGCTGTCCTGCCTTGCTGTAAAGGCTTCATAATGTAGAGTCACAGAGTCACCGAGTGCCGGAAGCAAATAATTTAATCAGCGGGATAGATTTATGAGACTCCCACCAGCTACTGCAATTTCTCCAGCCGCTGTCAGGATTTCCACGGTGATCTGTTTCTCTTTTCTCCCTTTCTGCTCTTTGCGTACTTCCAAGCTACACTGAGAAGGAACCGTGCCTCACATCCACGCTGCCTCCACAGCGAGGACTTGGCAAGGATCCCACTTAACCTTATGCCTGGGTAAAGCTACATGCCAGTGTGTGTGGCTGCCTAATGGGGTCCCCTATCACCCCAGGTACACTTATACTTCTCTGTCACCCCAGCCTTCTGTTCCTCCCTTCTACCAATGATACCGTCAGACCATTTTCCAAGCTGGTTACTTGAATATTGTCCATGATCCAGCGCCAGCCAGCTGCCAGGGCTCATCTTCTACCTCGTATCCATGCCATGAGTTAGGGCCTTGGCTCTGCCCTGCCAGGCCCTTAATTGATGCCCTTGAAGTCCTGGGAAGTGCCATGGCCCCTAGTCTCCCTGCCAGGCATGCAGACCAGCATGCCTATCTGGGGTCTGCACAGGCCCCCAGGGCAGAGCTCTGGGGTAAACCCCCTTCTTCCAGCCTCTCGGCGGGCAGTGTCACATGCCCTTGTCCCTACCAGCCCGTGGGGATAGACTGTCCCTCTGCTCTGCAGCCAGAACGTCCCGAATGTTTATTTCTCTTCTTTCCTGTGAGGTGCTGTCTTTACACTAATTCGTCAGCACCCCTAGTCTCCCTCAGAGATTTGGGTCACATTTGTGTTGAAGTGCGATTGGTCAGGAATGGTGCCCTCAAGTGTGAGTGTCAGAGGCAACAGTTTCCTTTTGGGCTCATTGGTGAGACACTGATTTAACATGAAAACTCACAGCCATGCCCCATTAAAGGATGTACAAGCTTAAGTTTTAATACTGAATCATTCAAAACTCGGGGAAGGACCCTCACGGGATATTAAAACATAATTGGGATATTTTCATCAATTTTGCATGCATACCTATTAACACATCAAGATCTGTATTCTTGTTTTTTTCCTCTGTGTGTGTGTGTGTGTGTGTGTGTGTGTGTGTGTGTGTGAATGCAATTTTGAATCTACTCAGAGATTTCTTTTCTTGTTAAAAGAAGCTTACACATGCTGATCTCCCCCAGGAATGAAAGCTATAGGTGGTCTATTTGCAGAGGTGCAGCCTGCTGGTGTGGTACCAGGTGGTGGGGCACGCTGGCTTTCTTTGTGTGTGTGTGTGTGTTGGGGGGGGGTCTTCGCAAGGACCTCCATCTGACATCCTGCTCTTGTCTTTGTGGCAACGCTTTGATTCTAGGACTCCTGTATCAAGAATATAGAGACAAATCAACTCTCCAAGAAATCGAAACGCGGAGGCAACAGGATGCAGAAATACAAGGCAACTCGGATGGGTCCCAGGTTGGGGAAGACACTCCAGAGGAGGAGGAGGAAGAGGAGGAGGAAGAACTGGCCAGCCCCCCTGAGAGAAGAGCTCTGCCTCAGATCTGCCTGCTCAGCAACCCCCACTCCAGGTTCAACCTCTGGCAAGACCTTCCTGAGATCCAGAGTAGCGGTGTGCTGGACATCCTCCAGCCTGAGGAGATCAAGCTGCAGGAGGTAATGTAGGTTCCCAGGCTGGGGGTGCAGGGAATCTGAGGGACCCACTGAGGGGCTGAAGTCCTGGCTTGCCAGAGCAGTTCAGGACTGAACCGAACCTGTCTCATTTCACAGGTCACAAACCACCCAGCCACTTTCTGGGCTGATTCAATGCCCCTCGAGGAGCGTTAGATGTTTTGTTAGAGAGGGTGACCACCTTTCTGTTTTGGTGATATCGAAACACAGAACTAGTGACTGTGAAATATCTCCAGTGTTCTGTAAGTGACAGTCAGTTGTGTTTGTTCCCACATTGGAGGGTCATGTGGATCCTGGATGGTCGAGGATCCAAGAGATCCTTTGTGTAAAGGTCCAGGCCATCTGAGGTCAAGGAGTAGAGGCAGAGGGTGGTACAATGGTTGGTTGTAAGTGGGAAGAAATGATCAACTGGAAATTGTCAGTAACAGAAACAGGTAGCAAGTATCATTTGTTTGTTTGTTTGTTTGTTTTTAATGAATGTGAGTACACCCTTCAGACACACTAGAAGAGGACATCAGATCCCATTACAGATGTGGTTGCTGGGAATTGAACCCAGGACCTCTGAAAGAACAGTCCATGTTTTCACTGCTGAGCCATCTCTCTAGCCTGCAAGCATCTGCTTCTTTTGAGCAAGGATCTTGATCTTGTGAGTCTCAGGAATGTGTGGTAGAGAGGAGAGGATGGCCAACTGCAGAAAGCATGGGCAGAGAGAAAGAGGAAAAATATTTTTTTTTCTTTTGGTAACTTGCTCGTGTGTGAACTTCGTAGATAAAAGCATCAGATCACGATGATAAAACGGCTAATGACTGGAACAGAGTCTAGCTCCTGTCTTGTCATCCAGTTCAACACAGGCTCCACTACTGAGGAAGAGAGTAGCTTGAGGGACCACCTAGGGTTCACCTGTGCATCTTGTCTGGCAGAATCAAGTAGAAAATATATTTAAATATTGACAAGCTCCTTGGCCTGGGAGTCGTACCAAGACTTTGTCTGGGTGGTTGTTGTCGTTAAATGAAACTTAGAGGTCAGTTCATATATTTAAAGCTTTGAAACACAGTAAAGGTCTTTTCCAGCGTAAATAGAGCGAAACACAGAGGAGCCTGTCCTTTATATACCACACAGGAAGGTGACAAATGGTAAAGAAGCAGGACTGGGCAGAAGGCACACGCCTGTCATCCCAGTACACTGTGGCCAGAGGCAGGAAGATTTTGAGTTCAGAGTCATCCTCGCCTACATAGGCAGTTAGAGGCCAACCTGAGCTACAAGACAGCCTGTCTTAAAAACTAAAACAGAAACAAGAAGCAAGCAGCAAATAATAATAATAATAATAATAATAATAATAATAATAGATAAGTATGGAGGCTGAGCTCACACACACCCAGTTATAAAGGTAAATGAGCAACGGGGGACTCTCTAGTAGGTTAGAAAACCAAGCTGCCGTGTGATCAGACGTAGAAAATATTGTCAAAGGCCCTTCAGTGGGTTAAGGTACCACTTATTCCTAAATGTTTTTAAATTCCGTAAGTAGCCCACTAACACGCTTTTATTATCTTTTTCAAAAGCAGACAATACAACCGCCTTCATCGGGCCCCTCGCGGCTCTCAGCTGAATTTTTATGAAAACAACCCCTACCCTGCTGGGCATGAGAGCAAGGTGACCCTTTCCCACCGGAAGGCAGACTTCCAGGCCGCACATGGAAACCCTGTGTCAAAACGACCCATTCCCTCAGCACCCGCACCTGCTTGCCTTTTAAAAGCATTAAAGGGATATGACTGCATTGCAGTTAACAAGTGGCTTAAATAAGGATGGAGGAGCGCAAGAGACCAAAGGAGTCAGCATAGCTCACAGGCTATCCAGGGGCTCTGTGGACACAGTGCAGGGGTGGCACGGGGCAGGCCAGGCTCCAGATAACTCAGTCATGTCTTTAGTATATGCTTGTACTCTTGCAAGACCAAGGACACCTCAAAACAGTGAGAGTGCATCTCATACCAGTCTGAAAACCCCGAATCTAAAATGTTCCCAAATCAGAAATGTTTGATCACAGACATGATGCCATGTATGGGCAATTCTACACCAGAGAACTCTTTCACATGTAAAACTGTTGGAAATGTTTTATGTAAAGTTACTTTTAGGGGGCTGGAGTCACGGCTCAGCAGTTAAGAGCACTCTCTGCTCGCCTGAAGAGCTGGGGTTTAGCTCCCAGCACCCATAACAATCAGCTCAAAATAGCTTGTAACTCCAGCTCCAACACAGTCTTCTGTCCTCTGTGTGAGCATGCTCACACACACACACACACACACACACACACACACACACGCACGCACAGCAGATGCACACAAATTAATTAAATTTAAATTACTTTTTTAAGCTGTATGCATAAAATTCGTATAAACATAAGTGAGTTCCACAGTTAAACCAAGTCTCACTTCCAACACTGCTCATCATTTATATGCAAATATTCCCAAATCCAAAAATGAAAATTTGAAATCAGAAACTCTTCTGGTCCTAAGGGTTGGGGTAAAAATACTGGAATTTCACCCTGTTGCCAACTGTGAGAGAGACTGTGATCACACACATCTCTACTTCCAGTACCAAATCTTCACATGCTCTTTGATCCAACGATAAACAGTGTGTGTTGTTTGGGTATCTTATTTTTGTCTTTTTTTTCATCTTTCTCTTCCTCTTTTTCTTCCGCCTCC
>BTHU01000016.1:89076064-89101064 GCA_036184795.1 Tokudaia tokunoshimensis | reverse complement strand
TTTACAGATTGTAAAGATCTTAATGTATCCTTTCTCTTTTGACAATGGACCCTGAGATGTTCACATTTTATTTTTTGAATCAATGGCAAAGATCTGGTTTTAAAGTTTTTACCTGGGAACTGGGATTCGAACTCAGGTCCTTGATTTCACAATAAGCACTCGTAAACGCTAAGCCCTCTCTCCAGCCCCTTCAGATCTCTTTTTCAGTCTATATTGCTGAGAGAGGCAACCTATGGGTCCCGCCAATCGAACCTGTGACCAGAGCATCCCTGGTTCCTTAGCTACATAAGTGGAGGTGTCCATGGTCCCTTCATCCCTATGACAACCTCGGGTAAGCCTGAGTCTGAGCTGGTCCTAGAAGAATCAGGATTTAAAACAAAATTGTGTACTTCCCTCCGCTTCAAGCAGAGGCTGCCGGTGGGAAGCAAGCGCTACTGTGGAGGGATTTCTCCATTGCATTTCCTTTGCTTGCTCCGGAACCTTTGGGTTTTCAGTCACTGTTTAAGAGCAGGGAAGTTTGAAAAAAAAAAAAACTGATTCAAACTGAAAGGCTGGGAAGAAAGTGTGTCAGCAGGCAGTGCTCCGAGCTGCTATGAGGGTCAGCTGGATCTGTCTGTCCTGACCTTTGCTTCTTCCTGTCTGTCTGTCAGATGCTGGCCAGAGCCTCAGTTTGCTTCTTCTGGTGCTCTGGGCTCTCTCATTCTTCTAAGCCCCCTCCCCACTGTATGACTTCTTGTCTACAAGTGATGATGTCACTGAAATGACATGGCCTTTCCCTCCTTTTTTTCCCTCCATCTTTCTTCTCCCAGTACCTTCAAGAGACTTAAATTTACTGTCCTAGAGTTTTGCTTTTAAACTCAAAACTGTTCTTGAACTTCAAAAGAAAAGGAAAAAAATGTGTAGGGTGCTTTTCTAGAAGGGAAGGCAGGGGACTTTTCCAGAAGGTGGTGAGAAGGAATGGAAGGAGGCCACAGATCAGGGAGGAGGGATGCCCGGGAGGGTGGGGCTCTCCACCCAGCAGAACCTCGGCCTGCCTGGCAGTGCACACCTGCCACCTGGCCCAGAGAGGAATGAAGAAGTCAGAGGTGCCTGGATG
Organism: Tokudaia tokunoshimensis; assembly: GCA_036184795.1. Taxonomy (NCBI): domain Eukaryota; kingdom Metazoa; phylum Chordata; class Mammalia; order Rodentia; family Muridae; genus Tokudaia; species Tokudaia tokunoshimensis. Next base: position 89,099,968 of record BTHU01000016.1, on the reverse strand, counting down.
ACTACTGCTTTGGCTGCGGTGGCCTGAGTGTCCATTCAGGACCTTGTTTCTGCAAAGGGGCTTCTCTGATACAAATGGGCAGGCCAGATAGAACTAGGAAGGTGAGCAGGGCGTGGTGCTTTGAGCATCTCTAGTCGAGCAGAGACACACAGACACACAAGTGGAGTGACCTTGAAGGCTAGGCAAGAGGGGACAAGCCTTGTCCTTCTGAGGAAGGAGATGGGAGGGACCTTACAGCCAGCCACGGACTTGAGTCTGCTCAGGCATGGAAATAAGACTTGTATTCTATTGTTTTGGCTCCTCTTCTCATACCTTAGAGCAGGCTGTGTAGAGAGACCTGTCACAGAAACAAACTAAAGTTTAATTTGGATCAGTGTAAAAATATATAGTTCATATGTTGGAGAAGGCAAGATACCAGGGGAATGTGGTAGCTGGTCTGTACTCACAGTGTGTCCACAGTCAGGAAGCAAAGAAAGGTGGATGCTGGGGTTCAGATTGTTTTCTCCCTTTTATTCAGCCCAGGACTTGAACCCATGGAGTAACGCTACCCACATTAGGGTAGACCATCCCATTTCAATCAACCCAAGCTAGGAATTTTATCACAGACCTGTCCAGAGGCTTGTCTCCTAGGCAATTCTAGATCCTGTCAAATTGATGCTATTAACCATTACACCTGACTTCTGACCCTCATCCTGTCCCCTCTCCCAGAGGCAAGTCTGTTGTGAACATGTCCAGAGGGGTGGCACTTATTCAGAGTCCCCCTTTCACTGCAGGACAAAGCTATGTTAGACATAGAAAAGTCTATAAATGTACACTGGGGTTTGAGGGGCTGGAGCCCACTACAGAAGATACAAGACAGGGCTAGTTCTCACAGCCTGGCAGTGTGTGTGTGTGTGTGTGTCTGTCTGTCTGTCTGTCTGTGTGTATCTTTGTGTGTGTGCATGTGTGCATGCTCCTTAAATACATGAATAGGAACCTTCAGTTGGAGCCCATAACACTCACTCACCACCATCCTGCCTCTTGTCCTGTGTGCCCAGTATTGCTCTGAATGGGCATCGGCATCCCTGGGCATCGGCTTCTTGTCATCCTTTGCCTTTTAGCCCCAACTTCACCTCCTGAGTCAGATGTTATCTTGCCTTTCTGGCCAGAGGTAAAGCAGTACCCAGATGGGCAGTCATGCCCAGGTTGTCTCTCTGATGCTCTGTGGCAGGCTGGGCCCCCAGAGGTACGTGACCCTTACCTCTCACAGCCACCCAAGGCCCAAGCTGCCATTCTTATCTAGTTAAGCCGTTATCCCTGGGGCTGGGGTTCTGACCACCCAAGGCCAATGACTGTTGGCACCCTAGCTGCTCACAGCAAGCTGACATGTCTCAGTCCTCACCAGTGGCAGAGCCGCCTGGACTGGCTGTCCAGGAAACAGCAAGTATTACCCAGCTCTTAGACTACACAAAAGATCCAGGCAGGGCATCCTGTGATTCTCATGGTTCTTGGCAGCTAAGAAATGGGAGAGTTGAGATCTAAGAGCACCATTGAGGGATCACGCTGTGATTCATAAAATTTGGGTCAGTCTAATTGGGTGTTCTCTGAGGATACTATCCAGCAGCAGGGCTCACAAAGCAGCTACCAGGGAGGGAAGCTACGATGGTATCCAGCCTGACTAATTCATAAACTGTAGCAACAGCTGCCGAAATGTCTGTCAGTCAGCTTCTTTCTTTCTTTCTTTCTTTCTTTCTTTCTTTCTTTCTTTCTTTCTTTCTCTCTCTCTCTCTCTCTCTCTCTCTCTCTCTCTCTCTCTCTTTCTTTCTTTCTTTCTTTCTTTCTTTCTATTGATACGCACACACATACACACTATACATACCCACAAACATTCATACCTATACTCATTCCCACAATCATACTCACTCTTGGCTATTCACTCATACACACATTCTCACACATTCATGTGAATGCGCTCTCGAGCACATGTACACACACACACACACACACGAGTCACCTTTTCATTGATGTGATGAGATAGCTTAGAAGTAGAGTCCAGCATGGTGGTGCACATCTTTAATCCCAGCACTTGGGAGGCAGAGGCAGTCAGATGTTTGTGAGTTCAAGGTCTGCCTGGTCTACTTAGCAAGTCCTGGGGCTGCCAGGGCTACATAGAGAGACCCTGTCCCAAAGACAGAAGAGGGGGGATATATTTTGGCTCACAGTCTCAGAAGCTCTGGCCCATTGTCATTGCTGTGGGCTAGAGGTCAGGCTGAATCTCCCATGGCAGAAAGTGTGTCTTGGAGCAAAGCAGCTTACCTCATGTCAGATAGAAAGTAGGGAAGAAGCTAGGACAAGGAGGGAGCACCCTCAGGGACCTACTTCCTCTAACCAAGTTTCTACCATCTCACAAAACAGCAGTTGAGGACCAAGCTTCCAACATGTGAGCCTGGGTGGGGTGGATATCTCCTATCCAAACCACATCTGCATACTCTGAAACACACATGCTGACATACCTCACTACCTGATGTTGCCTGAGAGATGTCGATCAGTTGGCTCCTCTGAGGTATAGCTGCATAATGATATCCGGGGTGCTGTGATCATGTGATCACTTACAGGGCTTGGTGCTCCACCAGACGTAGCCGGTGTCCGAGGATGTGTACAGATGGCCGAATGGATGCCTAAGAGAGGAGCACTCAGGGCCTGGCTCCCTCATTTCTTATTTCTTTTAAGGTTTGTACCAGGATCAAACTGAGAGCCTTCCACATGGCAGGCAAAAACTTCACAACTGAGCTACTTCGTCTCCCCTGTAGAGCCATGTAAAAGGCTCGAGTGACTGAGTCAAAAGCAATATTGATAAGGAAAAGACAGCTACACTGATGTGGCAAGCTAAATAAAGACAAACATCCTGGCCAAGGAAAATTCATAGATGACTAACCACCTATAAATGGATAAAGGAGGTGGGAGGTTAGTGAATGGGCTCAGCCAGCATCGGCTGTATGATTCAGGACAAAGCCTGCTGCTGACAACCACAGCATAGCCAGTCCCAGCTGTCCCCAAACCCTGGTCCTCATAGTCATTGGGACAAAAGCTGTCGTCAGCAGGGTGAGGTGGGTACTTGCAAGTATAGTGGCAGGTGCTCTTCAGAGCCACGCCATCTGATAGGCAAGCCTCTTGTGTTGCTGTATGTGTTGGGGGGGGAGGGGGGAGGAGTGAATCTCTCAGTCTGTGAGGGAGCTGTCTGTAGTCAGTTGGGCTAGTTGCATGTACTCTGAGCTTGACTGCCTGGTTATCTTGGCATTCTTTGGAGAAATTAAATTTAGTAGCCGGAAAGTGAGTTAATAACATTTGTAGCAGAGAAGCTTCCAGAAAACTTTATGCCCAATGTGGCCTTCTTGTCTGTGATGGACACAAGCAGCTATACAAACCAAAGATCCCAGTCGTCATTGGGTCCCAGGACCACAGTTCGTGGCATCTTTCCTGATTGCTATTATCTCAAGTCAAGTGCAGACCAAGTACCTGGGGCCTGGGGTGGCTGTGATGTCTCTGTGGGTTTTCTTATAGTTGCTGCAAGGCATCTCCAACCTAAAAATGCATTCTGTGTCTCAAAGGGCCTCCCCAGGTTCGCTGGCTGGCAGGGCTTCACAGGGAGGAAGTGACTGGAAACATCCAGTTAATCCTGTTTTACTGTGATCCAACCTGGCACAAGTCCTAACAGCCGGGTTCTCTAATCAAAGTCACATGACTTTGAGAGCATTGCTCATGTGACTTTGATGAAACAGGACTGTCTACACATCCCTTTTGGGGGATCCTGAGGATTGAATGAAACGGTGTGGGAAGACCATTGCCCACCTCCACCACTATCGCCCAGGCACATGTGTTCTGGGAACAAACACCAGACTTCCCCCCTCCCTCTATAATTCCTGGAGCTGGAACCTCCACTGCCAGACCCCTGCTCATTGCTGTTGTCTGAGGACTGCTCTCACGTCCTGACTGCGCGGAATGATAGAAATGTACCCCCCAATACACACTCCCAAAGTGCAATACACACTTCCAAAGTGCAATACACACTCCCAAAGTGCAATACACACTTCCAATAGTTCAGAAGCTTGAAATGGAGATGTTAGCAGGCTGCCCTCCCGCCTGAGCTCCAAGGAAGAATCATTCCTTTGTCCTTCAGTCTCTGGCTATTCCAGGTGCCACCCTGATCCCCACCTCCATCCTCTGCATACCTGTCTCCCCTCCTTTCCTTTATGGAGATGTCTACAGCCATTTAATTTTGTCAACTGGCACAATCTAGAATCATCTGGATTGTCTAGATCAGGTTGGCCTGTTAGTATGTCTGTGGGGAATTGTTCTATTGTCTGTTGACATAGGAAGACCAGACTAAAAGTTAAGAGTACCATTTTCTGAGCTTGCATGAGTCCCGGACTGTGTAAAAGAGGAGAAAGCAAGCTGAGTGAGGGAACGTGATTCACTCTCTACTCTTAACTGTGGGTGTGACTAGCTGCTTCAGCTTCCTGTCTTGACTTCCTTGAAATGTCAGGCTGTGACCTGGAAGTGTGAGCGGAATAAACCTTTCTTAAACTTGATATTTTATCACAGCAACAGAAGCAAACCCCAACACCTCAGACTAGGGGTAGGACACACCCTGAATCCAGAAAGGTTTATAGTCTCGCCTCAAGACTTTCAATTTAAGCACAGATGCCAAGACCCAATTTCAAGGGTGCAGTTGCTGGTCCTGGAGACCAGGGAGCGAGCAGACTTTTGGAGGTCAATAGTTCAGCCTGCCCCACTGTCCCTTCAGGCATCTAAACCAGCCCTGGGTCAAAGGACAGTGGGGAGTGCCGACAGACAGCGTGGCCCCTGCTGGTTTGGGGGTAGGTTATTGACAAGCACTAAAGGCAAGCTAGCCAAGTTTTGAGTTCATGTTATTGGTAAGTCGACGTTGACACAGGAGAAAGGTACTCCTGACGGCTGGAGTAAAATTTTGTGGTTTTTTTTTTTCAAAATGAAAATTGCTTTTTTAAAAATTACATTATAAAATCAGATGTTAAAAGAAATAATAGAGGCTTACTGAGGATTTTTTTTCAGATAATTCAAAAGCTAAAAACGAGTAAAAGTCACCCAACACTCTACCCTTCCTGATGGGTATCTTGATCTATTTCATGTAAAATGGGGGTCAGGCAGAGTCCTGCCCCCTATTGATTTACTCTGCCCATCTCTACACCAATAAACTCAGGCCAGAGTCATCTTGGTCACCACATGGCTCTGTCATAAGGCCTGCCTCTCATGCTGTTTCTTCTTCTATAGGTTGTTCCCTAGCTTATCATTTGTCATTCAGGTGGCAGGCTGTGACAGTGTGCTTGCCAAGAATGAAGGGCTTTTTCCTTTGCACCCAGCGAGTTGGCTTCTGCCACACAGCTGCTGCCACAGGGTTCAGCATCTGCCTCTAAGGACATCCTCAGTTCTTCTTAGCAATCACAACAAGGTCTCCTCTGTGTGTCCGCAGGCCATGTTTGAGCTGGTCACCTCTGAGGCCTCCTACTATAAAAGCCTGAACCTGCTGGTGTCGCACTTCATGGAGAACGAGCGGCTGAAGAAGATCCTGCACCCGTCTGAAGCTCACATCCTCTTTTCCAATGTCCTGGACGTCATGGCTGTCAGTGAGCGGTGAGCACTGGGGGACCGCTTTCTTCCGTCTTCTCCGTGCCGGCGTGTGGCTGAAACCAGGGCTTCTATACCTTTGAATGTTTTGGCTTTTTACATAAACAGTCTAGCCTAATTGGTGAGCTTCAGACTAATGAAAGATTGTCTCAAAAGAAACCAGGGGGATGGCTCCTGAGGAATAACACCTGAAGTTGACCTTTGACTTCTGACCTACACACACACACACACACACACACACACACACGTGCACACACAAATACAAGTGTGCATACATATAGATGTAAGCCAAAAGGTCCATTGTCTTCTCCAGCAGGTTGGCCAGTTGGTACCCATGGGTCTCTTCCCATTAGCCTCTGAGACCTGTGCTTCTTTAATGGTGCTATGAGTTGGAGGACTCTCCTACCTGGTTAGAGTGATGTTGAGTTGAATCTTACGCAATCTATATGGGTCTTATGACAATGTCCAAGGTCATCTGGGAACGACTGCTCACCCAGAAATACCACAGCCTAAGCTCCCTGCAGGCCAGGGCCAGTGCAGCCCAGATTGCTGCTTCCTTCTCTCCTATGAGGCAACCAGCAACCTAGGAAAGGATGTGGGATCGGTGTTTCCTGAGGTTGGATTTGGGTACAGGAGGAAGTGAGCTCCTGTGGAGGAGGAGGAGGGGGAGAGGGGAGGAGGAGGAGGAGGAGGAGGGGGAGGGGGGAGGAGGAGGAGGAATTAGGATGAAATAGAAAGCACTGAACCAACTTCCCACATTCAGATTAGGCAGGGCGTGGCAGAGACATCCCTCCCTGCAGTGACGACGGTCACTCAGTGTCACGGTCACTCAGTGTCACGCGTGGAAGCCTGATTGCTCTTGCTGTCTGTGCATGAGCCCTCCAGCCGTCCCCTTTGCACTGACACCTGCCTCTCCTGGCAGCCATCCTATCCCCTACCCAGTAACTTCTAGGGGTAATGGCTCATCGATGCCAGAGCAACCCGTGAGACCTCTGAGCTTGCTGTTTACACACCAACTCCAGTTTTTATTTGAAAAACTCCACAGCAGAGAAGTAGAGACCCCCATGTTACACCCCCCCCATGCATTGGCCACTGGCTTAATGCATGGTGGGCATGGTGCCAGTCTAGATTCATCCAAACCCTGCCTCTCCTAGTACCCAGGGGACCGTTGTGAGACAAAACTTGATCACCATTCTGTTACGCCTACAAACACATCAGTATACATGTAAGAGATAAAGGTGAGCCTCGTGCCCTCTCCCTCCCCGCATACTTCTAGTGGTGTTATCCGCCTAAAACCACAGCCAATCCCTGATGTGTTCAGATGCACCACTAGCCTGCAGAGTCCCACCCACCGTGAGAGGGAGTACTGCTCTGTCCAGCCCGGTGCACTGACCTCCAGGCGCCTTCAGGTGCCTTCAGCCCAGCCTCTGCCTCTGCCTCTTGCAGGTTTTTGCTGGAGCTGGAACACCGCATGGAGGAGAACATTGTTATCTCGGATGTGTGCGACATCGTGTACCGTTATGCGGCTGATCACTTCTCCGTCTATATCACCTACGTCAGTAACCAGACCTACCAGGAAAGGACATACAAGCAGCTCCTGTGAGTATACCCTGCCTGGGCTCAACCATCCTTGCCTGGGCATTCCCCAGGGCCACACTAAGTCACGCAGTTTAGCCAGGTGGGTGAGAACATTCAACTCTAGCCTGTTCCCTGAGCATCTGTGTCACTAAAAAACCAGTAGTCTACCTGTGCTCCAGGGGAGTCATCCGATGCCTCCAGACCTGTGTCCAGAGCAGTCAGGAAATCCCTGTAGGAAAGAATGAATAGCTCCAGGAATGATCCAAGGTCTAGAACACTGGAAACATAGGTGCGAAATAATAAGAAAGCCAGCAGTGGGCATAAAGGAGCCTTGGCTGGTCATGTGTTGCATGTGAACTAGGAGCCAGTCTCCCATTTCATGACCTTGCTTTGGACCACAGGGAAGGGCTTCCCTTTTGGTACCCACCCATGCAAACGAAACAAAACAAAATGGAAGTCTCTCCAATACAAGAACCTATAGTGGAGGAGCAAGACCAGGTTTGCAGTCCCAGACACAGTACAGGTACAGGGGTCTCTGGAATGCCCTGAGAACAAAGGCAAGGTTGGGGGCCTCATTAGGACAGACAGATCTGCGCAGGTTGCCTGGCACAGGGCAGCAGCCACTGTGTGGAGAACCTGCGGGTCAAAGGTGGCAGTTCTGGGACAGTCACTAAGAAGCATCCCGCAGCTGGCACAGAGGGACAGAGTCCTTTGTGACAGAGTCAGTTCCCCATGGCTTCTAGGCTCTGTGGTAGAGCCAGAAAGGTTTCAGTGTGCACCGTGCCCACTGTCCAAATAGCACCTGGATTTGATGGCTTTTCTGTCAAGCCACATGGTTGAAGTGAGCATTTTAAACTTCGAGTATCCAGGCATTCATTTGGGTGTTTTCCAGTGACTATTTGGAAGGTGGTAGGAATGAGGTGCTATTTCTCTGATTAAGCAGCTAGCAGAATAGGTGTCCGTGTCTTGCAGTTCCCAAGAATCCCCAGGGTAGCTGGTCACCATGTAACTTTGCCCTGTGGGTGCAGATGGGGAATCTGCTCCCACTAGCAGCAGGTACAGTATGGGCTGCCCTGATGTCTGTTGCTACCCTGCAGTAAGTCTCTGGCAGTTGTCTTCCTGGTCTTCAGCAGCACTGGGCCACACGGCCAAGCCCACCTGTCAAAAATAGCCCAGGTTCTCCTGGCAGGTGCCTGGAGCCTGCTGTGGGTTGCACCTCTCTGTGGGTTTACCTTGCCTCGGCTTCCTGCCGGGTGAAGTCATCTAATTGTGTGTCTGATTCATAACCTTGGCTGCAATGGGACTCTTACCTTCCCACACAAATCATGCTTTGCCAAGTCTTCATGGTATATGGAGCCACTATTGTTACTTGACGTTTGCATGAACAGTTTATTTTCCATTTTAAAAAAAAATGAGGAGGGGGAGGGAGGAGAGGGTGGGGGAAGCATCTTCTATTCACACCTCCAGGGCCTGAGCTCAGAGACAGTCCCCTGTGTCTGGATCTTCAGACAGGAGAAGGCGGCTTTCCGGGAACTGATCGCACAGCTGGAACTGGACCCCAAGTGCAAGGGCCTGCCTTTCTCCTCCTTCCTCATCTTGCCTTTCCAGAGGATCACCAGACTGAAGCTGCTGGTCCAGGTGTGACCCCTGACCCTGGGCTCTACAGGCCTCCCCCGTCCAAGCCTTTGCTGCTTCTACCTCTCCACTAGTATTTTAGGGGATCCACTTGTTAAATAAGGGCTGATTAGGGCCCTATCGTGCTCCAAGCAATGAGGACTCAGCTATATTCCAGAAGGAAAGATTGGCAGACATAACCAGAAGAGTGGGCGTAGCTGTGGAGATTAGAGATGAGTTAACCCAGTCAAGGGTCCCTGCCAGGCTACTGCCAGTCGGAGGAGTCAAGACTTAAGTGAGGCTCCGCTTAGAGGAGCCAGCTGCATCAACATCTGGAAGAAAGAACACTCTAGAGAAACTGAATGTTCAAAGGTCCTGGGGACGCAAGATTCATAGGAGCGGGGCCAGCACTGAGTTCACAGCATGACTGGAAGGAATGCAGAGGTGTAGGCAAGAAGGTCGGGGTGAGGGTCTCAGGTTCCGTCCTCGCCTCATGTGGCTGACATTTGTCAGGGTTCACTGTGGCTGCTACAGAGGGCGAGAGCAGGCATAAGAGGAAAGGTGTCTTAGTCAGGGTTTCTATTCCTGCACAGACATCATGACCAGGAAGCAAGCTGGGGAGGAAAGGGTTTGTTCAGCTTATACTTCCACATTACTGTTTATCACCAAAGGAAGTGAGGACTGGAACTCAAACAGGTCAGGAAGCAGGAGCTGATGCAGAGGCCATGGAGGGCTTGCTTCTCCTGGCTTGCTCAGCTTGCTTTCTTATAGAACCCAAGACTACCAGCCCAGGGATGGCACCACCATCAAGGGGCCCTCCCCGCTTGATCACTAATTGAGAAAATGCCTTACAGCTGGATGTCATGCAGACATTTCCTCAAGGGAGGCTCCTTTCTCGGTGATAACTCCAGCTTGTGTCAAGTTGACACACAAAACCAGCCACTACAAAAGTAGACAGGGTTATACTTGGCCGGAGAAGCAAAGTTAACTGTGAACTGAACTAAACTGAAGGATTGGAGAAAAGACAATTTATAGGAAAAAGAGCAGTCAGTTAGCAAAGCCCCAGGACCATGATGACTGTCTCCAGTGACCACCCCAGAAGGGAGGGAGAGAGGGAGGGAGGGAGGGAGAGAGGGAGGGAAGGAAGGAGGGAGGGAGAGAGGGAGGGAAAGAGGGAGGGAGGGAGGGAGGGAGGGAAGGAAGGAGGGAGGGAGGGAAGGAGGGAGGGAGGGAAGGAGGGAGGGAGGGAGGGAAGAAGGGAGGGAGGGAGGGAGGGAAGGAAGGAGGGAGGGAGGGAGGGAAGGAAGGAGGATCTGGTGCCCTGGGTAAACACTATGCCTCACAGGGGACAGAGTTAGCCCTGCCTGAGTGACCAGGCCTCTGTGCTTTGCTCCTGAGCTGGTGGCTCTTCATTGGACCAGAATCTACAGGACCCCATGCCCTCGGTCCATTCAGTGGAGGCCTATGTGTTGCATCTTTAAAGCTGCACCTGAGAGATGATAACCACTACCAGGGAGGAGGGGGAAGGGGACGGGGAGGGGGAAGAGTGGGGTAACTCAGCTCCATCTTGCCTTCAGAACATCCTGAAGAGAGTGGAGGAGAGGTCTGAGCGTGAAGGCACCGCCTTGGATGCCCACAAGGAGCTAGAGATGGTGAGCCGTTTCCACCTGTGTGTCCCGGGAGCCGTTTCCTCTCTAAACCACTCAGCCTACTGACCTCCTCTGCTACGGTGATCTCTTAGCATTCTGTTTAGTTATTCTGAGGCTTACTTTTGCAATCCAGAAGAGTCACTGTGGGTACGGGGGGGGGCATTCATACCTAATGTGGCTTTGTCAGAGCCTCCTCTGCCATACCCTGTCCCGTTCATGTCCCCAGGTTGTATATGGAGGTGCTTGCCTAGCACTCTTTACCAACATAGAACTCTGTTGCAGTCCCAACGTCTGTTGCAGCCCATTGTTCCCACCCCATCCTCCAGGGTCCAGCTTAGATTGGTGTACATCCTGACCCAGAGCCCTGCCTAGGAGTGTCGCCAACTCCTGGTCCTCCTGAATGACTCCCTGTGGCAGAGATGGGCTGGCTGCAGGCATCAGCAGCGTCCTCTAGCCTTGTGTGCCTGTCAAGTGCTGGTTTGAGCACTTGGTCCCCACCAGTGAGCCCTACTGGGCAGCAGTGCCCTGGATGGGTCTGGTGATCTCTGACCTGCCCTGGGCCTGCCTGCCCCAGAGGGTGGTCTCAGAGGAGGAACAGGGGCGTGGTGTGTTTCCTATTTTAAGCTCTTCTCTGCTTTTTTCTCTCCTCTCCTTTTGATGAAAGAGATACTCTGTTTATCTGGCTTACTTTTTTTTTTAAAAGGGTTTATTCTCCTCATTCATAAAAGTAATCAATGATCAAATACAAGAAAATTCAAAAACTAGCAAAAGCAAAATGAAAATAGCAACTCTCTCTCTCTCTCTCTCTCTCTCTCTCTCTCTCTCACACACACACACACACACACACACACACTCACAGTTTACCACCATACTGTTTACACTCAGAGGTTGTGTCTAAAGCACAGCCTTTGCTTTCCAGTCGAGTATGTGACTCAGAGCCTCGGGTATGTGGATATGTTTCAGACAGTGCTGCTTAATGAACAACTGAAGCTGGTGACAGATTTTCTCATTTTAAGCTACTCTGCAAGGAACGTCCTCATATGCTTCTTTCTGCCCTGCACTTAGTAACACTGACGAAGCACCTGTGTCAGGCCAGGCTCTGTCCTAGACCCCATGGGCCATTTAAGGCTCTGATCCTGGAGATGGAGCCCAGGGGCCTGGGGAAATGTAGCATTAATGGCTTGTTGGTTCCTGGCTGCCTTCCAGGGAAGTGGGGAGCCTGTGTACCCCTAGAGGGTGAGAGATCAATCTGGAGGGGCCTTTCCTAGTCAAGCTGAGAAGAAAGACCCCTTCCTCTCTGTCTGGGAGGTTGGCTTTCTAGTCAAGGACTAGGAAATAAATCATCCTCTACACCCACGGTTCTCAACCTTCTGAACGCTGCAACCCTTTAATATAGTTCCTCATGTTGTGGCAATCCCCCAACCATAAAATTATTATTGTTGTTACTTCATAACTGTAATTTTGTTAGTGTTATGAATTGTAATGCAGGAACCTGCAGCAGATGCAACCCCTGTGATAAAGTTGTTCAATCCCAGAGGGGTCGCGACCCCCAGGTTGAGAACCTCCGCTCCAGTCCACACAGAGCATCCTCACTTAGTTCCAGAGTGTGGTAGAGAAAGAATTCCTGCCAACCTGAGGCTAGTCAGTCAGTGTCAGCTGCTGAGCACACTGGTCTCAGTGGTAGTTGGGGACATCCTGGCAGGCTGGCCTGACACGTCCTCCCCGTGCCAGGTGGTAAAGGCGTGCAATGAGGGTGTCCGGAAGATGAGCCGCACGGAACAGATGATCAGTATTCAGAAGAAGATGGAGTTCAAGATCAAGGTGAGTCTGCAATATCTGGGCCAGCCTGTGCCTACCTTACCCAGGGGCATAGGAGGTCCAGCCAGCACCCCTGTGCACCCTCCCCACTGGTGGAAGCCAGTCATTATGCACTCTGCCCTGATTTACCTTCTGAGAGCTCTGGGCCCACAGCTGCCTGCTTGTGTGAATCTGGCACTGTTACTACCTGGGTGGTCCGGAGCAGTCAAGGAATGGGGCTGGAGACTGTTCAAGGGACTGTTCAAGGGACACACACATGCACACATGCACACACATGCACACATGCACATACATACACACACGCACACACATGCATGCACATGCACACACATGTACACATGCACACACATACACACATGCATGCACACACATGGATGCACATGCACACATGTGTACACACAGACACACATGCACACACACATGCACACAGACACATGCACATGCACACACATGCACACATGCACACACATATATACACATGTGTACACACATACACACATGCACACATACACACATTCACACAGACACCAACACACATGGAAATACCAAAGCACAGGCATGAGCACAGAAGCCCAAGTGTAGGTACATAGATAGCACAACCCACAGAGACACACAGTGCACATGCACAGCAGCACATGTGCACACACACACACACACACACACACACACGACACATATATTCATGTGAAATTTTACCCCTGCTGCTGTTTCGCTGCAGGGCCAGTGGCAGGGAGTATGAAGGCCCCACACAGTCCTTGCACACTGCCTCACAGCTTTACTCCAGGTGTGCCATGTGTAGGACCCCCAGGAGGGTGCGAGGGTACGAGGGTGCCGCCGCCTGACGCCCCTCCCCTCCCCCAGTCGGTACCCATCATCTCACACTCCCGGTGGCTGCTGAAGCAGGGTGAGCTGCAGCAGATGTCCGGCCCCAAGACCTCCCGCACCCTGCGGACCAAGAAGCTCTTCAGAGAAATTTACCTCTTCCTCTTCAATGACCTGCTGGTGATCTGCCGGCAGATCCCTGGGTGAGCCTGGCACTGATGGGCACTGGAGAGGGCACTGGAGTGTGACCACAGTGGGAGAGAGTGAGGCAGCGGTGTAGCTGGCTATAGGGTCAGGTTTTCAAAGGTCTGCTCTGCTCTTGCCCAGTTATGGGCCACAATGGAGCCTCTCTGAATAAGCCTCAGTTTCCCTCCTGCAAATGTGGAAAGCCTGCACAGTGTCCGACACTGAGTTCAATAGAGTGGCCACTGTTCTGCCACGACCCAGGACAGGAGCCCTTCTAAGGGGCAGGGGACAGGTGTGCTGGGATTTCCCAGGGTGGGTAAAGAATGGCTAGGGCCATGTGCTGGTTCTTCCAGCCAGCCAAAAGGTTCTCCTGAGACCAACAAGTCCCCCCTGCCTCCCCTGTTCCCCAGAGACAAGTACCAGGTGTTTGACTCAGCCCCGAGGGGCCTGCTGCGAGTGGAGGAGCTGGAGGACCAGGGCCAAACACTGGCTAATGTGTTCATCCTGCGGCTGCTGGAAAATGCAGATGACCGGGAGGCCACCTATATGCTGAAGGCATCCTCCCAGTGAGTGACCAGCACCCCTCATAGGCTTGTCTTTGCCATAGGTAAAACAGGGCTCAATACACATCTGTAGGAGACTGGCCTCTCACTACTTGGCATGACTCCTTTCCGTGGGGACTCTAGCAGAGGCTTTGCAGGCTGTTTGTGTTGGGGTGTGTGTGGATGGCAGGGGATGGCTGTACATTCCTGGGCTCTTGTGTTCAGGGAGGGCAAGTCCATCTTATAAAATGGATACTTACGCTGATGTGCCTGTGAGCTACTCTCCCCCTCCTCCTGTTTTTTTGTTCCTCTGTGTGGACTCAAGTCCTTTACTCTCCCATACCTGAGCAGCCAGGATTACCTGCCCCAGAGCCCCAAGCAGTTGGGGAATACACAAGACATTAGGAATTGCTTTGTGGACCACAGAGCCCTGGCTTCCTCCTGATCTTCCCAGCCAGCCTTCTCTCCCTCCTCGGTGCTCACCTGCCCCTCACCACATCCCACCAGGAGTTGTCCCCTTCCCTGCTGAAGCCCCAGGCTCTAGATCACAGGGATTAACAGGGAGTGATGTTAACTTTCCTGACTTTGCCACAGCTGGGAGGCTGTGGCTTCCCTGTAACACACCTTTGAGAGCTAGCAGCGTGCAGGACCTCATGGGTGGCTCCTCACACTGTCAGACTTCAAACCCCTGGCCTGTGGGGAATGTGGAGGGGTTCCCGAGCAGCAAATTGAGCTGTCCTGGTGTTAGCAAGAGCCAGGCTTAGAACGTAGCTGGCCTGCTGGCTTAAGTTCATGTCGTTGGTCAGAGTTTGTTGGCTCTGCAGTTGGGCACTTCTGTCCCCTCCCTGTACAGGAGCGAGATGAAGCGTTGGATGACTTCACTGGCCCCCAACAGGAGGACCAAGTTTGTATCCTTCACATCTCGGCTGTTGGGTGAGTCCCTGATTTGGAAAGGATGCTCTAGGTCGGCTTTGGCTAGGACTTACTGGGCCTCAGCTTCAGGGTTCCTTGGCAGCCGGTGGGAAGGCACCACCACCTGGTGGTAGACCAGGGTGGAACCCATGATGGGGACACACCACACCATTCTCCTCCCTCCTGCAGACTGTCCCCAGGTCCAGTGTGTGCACCCATATGTGGCCCAGCAACCTGATGAGCTGACGCTGGAACTGGCAGATATCCTGAACATCTTGGAGAAGACGGAGGACGGTGAGGCCCCCACCCAGGGGACTCTCCATCTTGGCCAGCCGTGGGAGGAAGGGCCATTGCCTAGATGTAGGACTAGATGGTGCAGTTAGCAGGTGGGCAGGCAGAACCCCTCATCCTTGCTGGTGTTGGCACTACTTAGGACATTCTGCCTGAGCACTGGGCCCAGTATTCATTGGCCTCTCCTCAGACTTCTGAGCCTTCCTTCCATTCCTGTGAGCTGCGAGGCTCCTCCCCTAACAGCAGGCCTAGCAGGTGCTTCTCTGTCTCCTTCTCAGCCTTGGCTATGGCCTCTCCTAGGAGGGAGTGTGACCTTTGACCTCAACCTTTTGACCACAAGCTTCTGGGGGTGTCTGTGACCACCAGGCCAAGAAGCCCTGCTCCTGCCCACCCTGTGGATGGCAGACAGAATTAGCTCCAACTGGAGTTTTTCTGTAGCCCCTGCCCAGTTTAACTCCAGCCTCCTTTCTTGTTCCATAATGTCCACTTTTGTGTATTAACTATTCTTGATCAAAATCCCAGGAGTAGCTGGGTAAGATGGCACACACCTGTAATCCTGCCACTCAGGAGGCAAAGGCAGGGGGATCCCTGAAATTTTATAGTGGCCTAGGCACAATGTGATTGCCTGATGTTGTTACAACAGAGACTATCAGAATACCTGAGAGCAAAGGCCCCCTTCTTTCCTCTCCTTTGTCCTGAGTCATGGTTGGAAAATCAAGTAATCTCCACAGGATCCCTCTGTGGGTCCCAGCCCCCCCCTTCTACCTCATAGGACACTGCCTCCTACCCACCCTAAGGTGGCCTGAAGAAGGCTGGGTAGGAGCAGGCCATTTAATAAGCCTGGCCAAGACCTTTAGGAGAGGGAAGACAGCAGAGAAAAGAGATCAGGGCGCTTGGGGACTCAGAGTCTCCCCAGTTTATAGTGGTCACCCCACAGCAACCGCTTGACTCTCCAGGTGAGATTCTGAGAGAATCGCCCAATGAGAGGGTGAGCTCACTGTCTAGGTTTGCTAGGTCAGTGGTCAGCTATCTCCTACATTGGTCCCTTAAATGCCCCTTTTAGGAGTGGCCCTTCAAGTCTCCTGTCCTGGCATGGGGTAGCTGCCACCCATGGGAGAGACTGCTGCAGCCTGGTTCTTATGTCCTAGCACACTACAGGGGCAATCTAAGCTCAGCAGGGGGTGCCAAGCCACCACCCTTTGGAAATCCTGAACTCCTGAGGATGGCTCAATCCTTGCTCCCCATGCAGAGGGGAACCCTAGCTAAGAGGAAGCCCTAGCCTTGCCCCCCCCCCGTCACTCCTAGAGCTCCCGACTCTACTGACTTCTTTGTAGGGTGGATCTTTGGTGAGCGGCTGCATGACCAAGAGAGAGGCTGGTTCCCCAGTTCCATGACAGAGGAGATCCTGAACCCCAAGATCCGCTCCCAGAACCTCAAGGAATGTTTCCGGGTACACAAGATGGAGGACCCTCAGCGCAGCCAGAATAAGGACCGCAGGAAGCTGGGCAGCCGGAATCGTCAATGAACCTCCCCAGCTCAGGCACCAGTCTGAAGGAGGGGTTTGGGCAGGGATGGGGAGCGGGCCCAGCAGAGATGCCCAACAAATTCAGAGGGTCTTAGGGAAGAATGTCAGTGCCTTCTCAGGCAGCAGGGGTGGCTCGGGCCTGTTCTGTCCCTGCCCGCGCAGTGGAAACTCTAGTGTCCTGGCCACTTGTTTGCTTACACACTGGCGAAAGGCTAAGTACTTAGGCAGTATTATACCACCTCCCTCCAGCCTCTTGGAGGTAGAAGAGGGCAGGCATGCTCCAGAGACCTTCTGGGGACTGGAAGAGGCTCACACAAGGCTCCCTGGCAGCAGGCAGGTGGAAGGTAGCCACTGCGAGGATCCCCTGAACTGCACATGTCCTTCCCTTCTTTGGAAGCCGTTAAGAGTCTACCAGGCACACCGATGGGCCACCCCTGCCTGAGGGAGTTTGGTGAGCAGTGGTGACTCTGCCTGCCCGTCCCCGTGCCTCTGCCAACCTCTCTTGCACGGCCAAGCCCTGTCCTCAGCAGGCCTCCCAGAGCTCAACTGAGGGTTCATGCCACCTTTAGCTCCTTGAAGGGCTTGATGTCACTTGATGTCACTCACTTGTGTCTCCTGGCCCCTGAAGGAGCCCAGGTGTTTTGCAGAATGAATTGGTCATTGCATCCTTTATGGTCATGGTTTTGAGAAAAGCAAATATCATTTTTGGCTGCATTAAAAGAAGCATCCTGTATAAAAACAAGAGGTAGAGACCTGTTCTTTATTGCCCTGATGCACACAGCTACCAGGCATTTGGTTCTGGGCTGGGAGGGAGGAGCAGTCTTTAGGCCAATAGGAGAGGCCTTTTCCCAGGAAGGGGCTTCAGGCACTTCCTGAGGGAGCAGCCAACATCCGGTCTCAGGATGGGAATGGATTTGGGCCTCTGCTTATGGAGGGACTCAGGAAAGGGCTCTCTGAGGGAATGGGGGACTCCTCCTGCCGCAGCAGGAGCACACGGTTACAAGGTCCCTGGGGCCTCAGCTTTCAGTAAGCAGTGGTCCTTTAGGGGATCTGACTTCAGGCCTGGGATCTAGACTTCTGGCTGTTGGATGCTCCTTCATCATCTGGTTCCTCAGGGAACTGCTGTCCCCACCCCCGGCCTGCCTGCACAGGCATCCTTATCTACCCATTTCTATCCCAGAGTGTCCATCCCACTAATGGCCTAGGAGAGTGTCCAGGGCACTGGGCATCTGCCAGATGTTCTACATCAGAACTGGCCTTTTGTTTGCTTTGTTTCTTTTTTTTTTCCAGAGCTGAGGACCGAACCCAGGGCCTTGCGCTTGCTAGGCAAGCGCTCTACCACTGAGCTAAACCCCCAACCCCTGCTTTGTTTCTTAAGACCGTCTTCCAGTAGAGTCCAGACTGGCCTTAAACTTCCAGTCCTACCTCAGCCTCCTAAGTACTGCCACTGCAAGCTCACACTGCCTTGCCCGACCCAGAAGGGTTCTATTCAAGCTTCAGGACTTTGTAGTATTTGCCCACAGATCACAGCCCAGCTCTTGGTGACGTTGAGACCTCAGTCCCTTGAGCATTCCCGGAAGGATATGACAACTTGTTATATGGCAACCAGAGGGTCACAGCTCTTACCCTGGCTTACCCAGCCATCCCAACAACCCCCCCACACACACACACCCCATTCTATCCCAGGGTGCTCCCCAACTTCTGGGTCAGCTGGAAAAGGAAGATCACCCCCCCAGGGAGAGCATATACAGTAACCCAAGGCCCCAGGAGTATGAATGGTTGGAGTCACCCTGGGAGGAGGGTGAAGACACAAGGATTGGGGTTCTGAATTAGGATATGGCCACTCCTGCCTGAATCAAGGGCCCGAATCCTAATTTTACTACCCCATCAATGTCAGTCCTCCAGAGACTGGTCCTAGTCCTACTAGAGTTGGTCTCGAGGAACAGGGTGAACCTGAGCCAGCTCCCTCCCCCGCCCCCCCCACTCACACTAGGCAGAAGCGCTGGGGTGGGGGGGGGGCGCTCAGGCACACTGCAGCGGGGGCACCGCAAATGGTACTTAGCAGACCTGCGCTCTGGCGCCCCTGCACTCACTCACTGGGGGCACAACACATGCACGTGGCCACGCGTTCCCTGCCTGGAGCTTTCCACCCACGACTCCAGGCACGCGGCGTGGCCAGCAATACGCCCCCGTCCAGGTTCGCACGCGGCTGCACCTGCACATGGGCTCGCACACGCGGGGAAACAGAGGGGACAAAGGAGAGCACAAGATGCAGAGTCGCCGCGGGCCGGCCTGCGCGGCTCCTTTATTGACTTCAAGAAGCGGAAAACTTCCTTAGCGCGACGACCACGAGTGCCAGCACCACGCAGGTGGCCAGCAGGGCGGCGATCACGATGGCTGCAATGGCGCCCGGCCCAAGCGATCCTGTGGAGGACAGAGGACCATGTTACCCCTCCCCTCTCCCAAATTCAGTTCAGGCCTGGCACACCTTCCTTCCTTCTCACCCTCCTCCCTCCCCTCTCCCTGCTCCGCCCAGGTCCTACCTCCGTCTTGGTCCACCCTTGCGGGAGGGGTGCTGTCCTCAGGTGCTGGAGCGGAGGTGGGGAATGGAGGGCCAGAGACAGCAAATTCCTGGTTGTGGCTTGTGCTCTCCAAGGAACCTTCACCAGAGGGCAATTCGATAGGCTCGTTCCACAGGGTGGGATCGGGCTCCTGGGGACCCTCTGCTGCAAAGTCAAAAATAGACAGTTGGAGCTCAGGTAGTCTGTGGACAGGGATGCCAGCTCTCCACCAGATCAACTAGGGGATGCCCTACCCACATTCCACAAGGGGAGGCACCTGGCTGGGGAATTCTCTCCTAAGCTTGGGAAAACATTCACATGTGACCCAAAAACACCTGTTGAGCATGAGAGACAGATTGATAGGGGCAGAGAGCCAGGGATAGTTGCAAAAAAATGGGGATTGCTCTGTCCCCCGGGGCAGACACAGCTCAGCCATCACCTGGGGCAAAAGCTGAGAGTCGAGGACCTTTGAGGGTGCCACCACTCAGGCAAAGGCCATGCATAGCCTCAGATCAGGCCTCTAGCAGCCCCTCCCTCAACCCAAGACAGCATATTGTTGCTTGCAGGAAGTGGGGGAACAGATGAAGGGGAGGTGGCCAGCAAAGGGAGGCTTCCCACACTCCATTGGTCTCAGCCTGCACACCCTGAACTGTCTTTCATCAACAGTCCTCGGCCTCTGGAGCTGGGGGTCAGCATGGTTTGGGGGTACCCAGGGATCCCAGAATGAAGGAAAAAGACAGGAAACACAAGAGGGATACCATTCACATTGTGTGATGTTTTCCCTGCAACAGCCCCCCTGCCCCCTGCGCCCCGCCAACACACACCACCATAAGAAGCCCAGGCTGTGAAGCCCTGATCACCAGGCGCTGGGCCAATGTCTTCCCCAAGACAAGTTGAGACTAGGTTGACTCAGCAGAGTCTAAGATCCCCTTAGCCTGTCCATCAGGCATCTCAGCTGCCCAAGCCTCGATTTCACCTGGGAGGGAAAGTGAACCAGGAGCACTTAACCCCAAACAGGTTCCATACAGAGACCCGATGGATATCATCCTTCACCTCATTAATTAGCAGCCGGTGGCGTGGGGAATCATTTTATCCCAAATCAGAGAAAAGAAAGTCAAGGCTCAGGGTAAGTGGAGACAGCCATGGTGGGGTGGTCCAAAGCCCTGGATAGGTGATGGCTCTGTCCCCCTAGGGGCCTCCAGTAAAGCTGCACCTCTGTTACCAGCCCATCCACAACCTGCACGTTCCCTGGGACCCCTTGGAGCTAAGGGCTCCATCTTTGAACAGCTCTGTCCCTCTGTGGACAGGCTCAGAATAAGGACTGCTCAGGGTAGACCCAAGGGACCGGATTGTTCCTGGTCATGCTTTCCCCCCATCCCCTAGGGTAAACAGGACACACAGTCAAAGCCTGACTCTGGTCAGCCTCAAAATAACCAAGCCCTTCAACAACAACAAAAAATCAAAAACAAACAAACAAAAAACAAATGCCAGGGTCTGGAAAGGAGAAAGAAGTGTGAGGATTTGTTCTGGACCAGGACAGGGCGGGGTCTTGTGTCCTGTCAGAGACTCTGGGTAAAGGCGGTAAATACAGTGCTGGGGTTCCTGTCTCAGTCTGAAGCCACATTCTGGTTGGGAAAGAGAGTGTCCTTGTTCTTAACAGCAGAAGCAACTTTGAACTGCTTCTGCATTTATGGCCAGGGAGCTATGTGGCAAATATTGGTGACTGGTGACCAGGTAAAGGCTGTGCCAGAGTTCAGAAGACAATTTTACAACTTTTTTGTAAAACTGAAATCTTTTCACCATAAGATTTTGGCAGATCCCTTAGTATTTTGGCAGCCCCTTCGGCTCTGTCCTAAAGCCTCTCACAAGCCTGGGCCAGACTTGAGACTCAACTTGTAGGCAGAGACTAACATCATGTACCCTGGGGCTTCCAAAACTAGACCCTTTTTTCGGAAAAGACTGGCAAAACGCCTCTGAAGACCTTTGTCTCCCACTTCAGGAGGCCTCCTTCTCACAGAGTGGTACCCGGGGCCAACCTCCCTCTAAGCATGAAGAGTGCTCTGTGAGGAGGCCAAAGTGACCTGGCCACAATGAAGGACCTTAGACCTCAAGCAATCTAGTGTCAGGCTCCCAGGACCGGACAGAGAAAAAAAAATTCCCCCGAGCATGCCTGCCATTCAACAGGCCTTGAGGTCTGGGCTTCATAGACTGCCCGTCTGCCCTGAGACTCTTCACGACACACCCAAAACAGACTGGCCCCTCCCTATCCCACCTCTGCTGGCTGAAGCTCACCTCCAGTGCCAGGCATCTGGCCAGGGAGGCCGCCCAAGGCCTCTGAATGCCAGGGCCAGCCAGCCTAAGTGGTGCCTACTTCCTGGCCAGGGACTGAGTTTGCCCCAACCCACCAAGGAAGGGGTGCACCTGTGGGCCGGAGCCAAGGCGTTTTCTCGTTCTCCTATGCACGCCATGTTCTGCAGACTTAGAACACTTAAGAAAGAGCATCAAGCCAGCTCCCTCCAATTCATCTGGTGAAGCCAGGAACTACAGGCCAGTGTGCCAGGAGGAGAGGGGTGAGACTGGGAAGAAGGAGGCCTGGGAGGCATGTACAGGGGCCCTGGGAGCACAGCGTGGAGGGCAGAGGCTGAGAAACAGCAAGTGATAATGGGAAGGAAGGCAGGCATGGCAGATTTCTGTTCTGTCCACCTTGGCCACAAGGACACTCAAACACCACGAGAGTGAGCAAGGTCACAGGAGTTTCTTCTCTGGCAGAGGTGGCATGGTGTCAATGTCACAGGCTTGGGTACCCCAGGCTGTCCCCTTAGCCCCACCACCCCGAGCTGCTTTGCCTTTTGGTAAATAAGTTTGTTCAACAGTTGGTCTGACCACAGGCTCCCAGGCCAGGCGCCCATGCTCACAGACGGCCTTTGTGCAGCCATGAAGAGGCTTTTCATCCCCACCCTGGCCTCCTGCCCACACAACCTGGCCTGCTCCCCTACCTCAGTGACTGCGGCCACCGGCTGAGGCAGGAAGGGTGGCAGGCTGGCCCGTCTCCTCTTTCCTGATACAGGACTACAGCCCAGGAGAGACAGGGCAATGGATCTCGTACACACCTGAGCAGACCTGTGTGTCCATGACTAGTTCTGAGAACCTCCTATCTCCCCACTCCCAGAACAGTCAGAACCCTAAAACTCAAGGTGGGATTGGCATGTTCATGCCTGCTGTGGGCCTGCCTGCTCTTGGGGGAGAAGGGACCCATGGAAAGTGAGGTCAGGCGAGGTCTTGGCTATTCCCAAGGCTTCTGTGGGAACAGAAAGCCCACCCACTAACGTTGTGTATGTACAATCTGACCAGGGCTCTGGCTAGAGCCTTGGGTTGGAAGAGGCAGCAGGAACCTGGATAGGAGCCCTAGGAAGGCTCAAGCCACAGTGCCTTGCCAGGCAACAGCCTCGCTGTGGCAGGAAGCGCCGTGGGTCTCAGCTCTGAGTCCTAGGCAAAGGAAAATACCTCCTTCCCACTGTAAGTCATATCTCCCAACATCAGGGGTACTTCAGGCTACATCACTGGGCACTGCTCCCACCCCAGAAGCTGGGTGTGTCCCCAACATGTGGGAAGAGATGGCTTTCTCAAAGATCCATTCGGACTTAGCTGAGGAGCTGGGAACTCCGTTCAAAATCCGAACACTGAGTGTTGACTAGGCGCTTAGCCATCCCCAGAGCCCTGTGTTGAGACCTGGTGAGGTCTTAGCATCCCCCTATGAGAGAGGCAGCGTAGTGGGTGCTGCCTTCTGCAGATTAGGGAGTGGCCAAGAGAGGTATGAGCCAAGCAGGCCAGAGTCAGGTCTTAAGCTATTTCCAAAGGTATTGAGGGGAAGTAGAATGGTCCACAGACCACCATCACCATCCTGGGGTGTAGCTGGGAGTTCCTAGGCTATGCTTCTACAACAGAGGTGACTTCTTTCCTTTGCAGACACACACACCCCTAAAGTTCAGGCTGCAACGTTGTAAGACAATCAGGGAACCCAGAGGCAGGCTGCCTTTCTGCAGACTACTGAACCACTGCGCAAGATTTATTTTCTTGTAGGCAAAGCCTGCCTGTGCGTGCCTGTCCCTGCTCTGAGACAGGCCTGCCATGCAGTCTTTTTTCAGACGCCAGAGAGGCCACCTAGGGCTCTGTCCAGTGTCCTCACTATTCTTCAAAGGACTCTGAGAAATATTTATCTCTATGGGGACGGTACCTCGGTCGTAAGCCAGAAGGAAAGGGTTTGCAGAATTAAAGGAATCACAAGTATCTGGGTTTTCTGCCCAGAGGGTCTCTGGCCTCTTAGCCCCTTACCCTTTGTCTGATGAGCCCTCCTGCCTCCCAGGTCCTGAAGTCTCCAGATGTTCTAGCGGCAAAGTATTACCCCCAAGAACATCAGACAGCCACATGTCCTAGGCCCTGATACCCAGGTCTCTCTCAATGGCCACCCATCCTGCTGCTAACAGTCACCAGATAGATACATCATCTTATTCAGTTTCTACCGGCCAGCATTGTGGGAGTCTCCCAGAATCACCGCAGCTGGGCATCCCACCTTGTGTGAGGGGCTTGTACCCCATAGGTACTGGAGAATCTTGTCCCAGTGGTAGTTGTTGGCCCTGAGAAGTTGGTAGTAGCAGAGCTAAGGGCCTGCGCCCCTTACCTGTAAGCACCGCAGGGGCCAGGAGCCCAGAGACGAGCAGCAGCACCATGCGCAGGGCCAGACAAGAGGCCATCCTGTCAGTGAG
>BTHU01000016.1:88818564-89073564 GCA_036184795.1 Tokudaia tokunoshimensis | reverse complement strand
CCTATCTATCTACCTACCTACCTACCTACCTATCTATCTATCTATCTATCTATCTATCTATCTATCTATCTATCTATCTATCTATCTATCTATTTACTCATCCGTCCGTCCGTCCATCCATCCATCCATCCATCCATCCACCCATCCATCTATCTATCCACACACACATGCACTTGTACATATGCCTACGGAAGTCAGAGACTCCAGCAGGTATCCTTCTCAATCACTTGCTGCATTATTTACTGAGGCAGGATCTCACTGAACCCCAAACTTTCTGACCAAACTATTTCAGTCGGCTTGCTTCCGGGGATGCTGTCTGTCTCCTGAGGTCTGGGCTTGTAACCAGGCCACCCTGCTCACCCCGGCTTTCATGTGGGTGCTGAGGATCCAACTGTGGTCCCTCATGCTTGGGTGGCAAGCGCCTTATCCATCCTGCCATGTCCCAGCTTTGCCTCTCATTAGTACTCGCCCAGGTCGTTAAGAGCATTTGCCTTCCTGAGACAATAAATGGGCGGGTCTGCTTGGATTTGGTTGTTTTGTCTTTTTGCTTATTTATCCAAGTACTCTAAGAATTTACAATTCATTTTTAGAATATTTTTGTATCTTCCAGATAAAATTTTAGATGAAGTGAACACTGGTTCCCCTACCTCACCATGTCTTTCCACTATGACTATAAATCGCCAAACAATGGGGGCTTGTCTTTAATAAAAGTTTATAAAATTTCATTAAATTTCCCCCACTTCCCCTTCCCGTGCCCTGCAGTGTGATCCCCAGATGACTTCCTGTTGAGTTTACCATGGCAAAGCAGCGCTGGAAGGGGATGGGGGAACGTAGGTTCCGCTTCAGATGGTTGAGGCCATCTTGTGTGGCAACAGTGGCAGACTCTTCCATGGTGGTAGCCGCTTGTGCAGCCGCAGGAGGCTGGATGTCAGGCTTCTGGATCCCCTCTGGGGAGCTGTAACACCAGGGGCTGTGGTATGTTAGTTACTCTTCTCATTGCTGTGGTAAAACACCTAAAAGCAGCAGCTTCAGGGAGGGGAGGTTTTATTTTAGCTCACAGTTCGAGGGGCAGGGGGTGGGGTGGGGACAGTCCATCATGGGGGAGACATGGTGACAGGCACAGCTCATGTTGACAGAAGCTTCTTGCTTGCATCCAGATCAGGAAGCAGAGACAAGACAGGAAGCTGAGCTACAAACCTGAAGTCCCCTCTCTTTCTCCTGAGATGGACCTTAAACATTATAACAAACTTCCAACTGAATCATTTCTGCTTGGGAAACCCAGAGTAGTCTGTTTCCTAGTCAGAGTCTGACCAAGACAGATATACCTGGGAGGGTCCCAGGAAAAAGGCCCCCAGAGGCCTATTTCTGGCTTGATTTGCTTGTCGTTTGACCTCAAGTGCTATGAAGACCTTATTGCCAGTAGAAGTGAGAGACTGGTGACATAACATGCCATACCACATGTAGACTTATAGTTTTTATAAAGTGCTATCAAGTATAAGGATTATGAAGTATGTGTGTGTGTGTGTGTGTGTGAGAGAGAGAGACAGAGACAGAGACAGAGACAGAGAGACAGAGCAGGATAGAAGAGAGAGAGATGATCACACTACATAGCCCAGGCTGGCCTCAAACTTATGGCAATCCTCCTGCGTCATCCAAGTTCTAGGACTACAGACATGAGCCAGTATGATCACAGAAGATGATTTGAAAGCCATACGGATGTTTATAGTGGTATGATCAGAACAAGGCCATAAACTGGTTGCTCTTCTGATCTTACGATCTTCAATGCTCACAGAAAGTGATAAGCTCAGGACTTAAGAGTTTAAGCACCAACCAGAGGACTACAGATTTGGTACAAGCACCTCTTATTTCTTATAGCTTCCTTGGCTGCGAATCAGGTCCCGCATTTAGCTGCGGAGATTACAGAATGCAATGTTAAGCTGGATCACAGCATTGTCAGGTTCTCATATATGACCTTTAAATCATCGAGACGCTGAGATCCGGGTGGGGATCCCTGGGCAGAATAGACAAGTCTAAGACTGTCTCACCAAGTGTGCAGATCTGCCTGGCCTACTCTTGTTTATGTGACAGTCTCAGCTGCTACATCCCCCTCAAGAGGACGCCTGTTCTCAAGATCCACTCTGGTAACTCTTCCTCTTCCTATCCACACAAGCCAGATGACAGCATTCCTGAAGACAAGCACAGAGCCTGACTTAGGAAGGCTCAAGTACAAACCACTCTGCAGATGTGCACTAGCAGTGAATGAGCACGTACTCTTTAAGACTTGCTGACTTATATTACTATAAGCCTGGAAAAGGGACGAGAGTTCTCAGATGGCAGACTAAGTGGGCAGGGTGTGACTAAGACTAGAGCCAGCTACATGTATTGACAGGGTGCTTAAGAAAAATTCAAAACCCAGGGCACCAACAATTGTGCCAATGGTCTGGTGGGTTGAATGGCTGAAAGCCAAACTCATTACTAGGCCAGATGCCTTGAAACTGAGAAGCCTAAATAGACGCCACAGGCTTGCCAAAAAAACAAACCAAAGCCGGCAGGCCTACGAGGGATCCTGATTAGGTTGACAACAAATAAAAAGAAGGGAGAGATGTGTTATCATTCACCTTCCCCTGCTCCCTGACTGTGGTGGTTTGAATAGGTTTGGCCCCTATAGATTCATGTGTTTGAATGCTTGGCCCATAAGGAGTGGCACTATTAGGAGGTGTGACCTTGTTGGGTGGAGTAGGTGTGGCCTTGTTGGAGGAAAGGGGTCACTGTGGGGGCCGGGCTTTGAGGTCGCCTATGCTCAAGCTCTGTCTGGTGTGGAATTCCAGTCTCCTCCTGACTGCCTTTGGGTCAAGATGTAGAACTCTTGGCTCCTCCGGCACCATGCCTGCCTGGATGCTGCCATGCTTCCCATCATGACGATAACGGACTAAACCTCTCAAATTGCTATGATGTCCTTGTATAATAATTGCCTTGGTCATGGAGTCTCTTCCCCGTGATATGACAGTGACTATGTAGGTAACTTGACAACATGAAGCATGATCTGTTTCAAGATCATGGTGCTAGGACTTCCTGGCCACGGTGAACTTGAACTGTGAACAAAATAAAGCCTTTTGTCCCTTAAATCAGTTTTGTCGCAGTAGCACAGTAGAAGTAAACTGGTTCTGAAACGTGGGGCTACGGGTCTTCAGCCTTTGGAACTGACTTGCAGAAGAAATATGAACGTTTAGAGCTTTGGAAAAGCCCTCAATGCTGTAAACGGGTTTAATGGCCCATGGTATAGGCTTACTCATTTGTGTGAGAGCTGGAGGGAAAACCAACAGAGCTCTGCACAGTCTATTCTGATCTTGCTCCATTTGGTAAGGAGCAAGAACCCATGTAGCTTGCTGATGAAGCTGAATTTGGACACCCCCCCCCAGGACCTTCTGTTTTCTTCTGATTTTTGGTTCCTTTGGGGGGAGACAAATGGGTCAAGTGTCTTTCTCCCTTTCACCATGACTAAGTTGTTCTCCTCGTCAGTGTGACTGCTGCCCCATTACTTTTTAAATCCACTTGCCTCAGTCCTGAGAATCATCCAGAGGAAATCACCACACTACAGTTCTATAGCAGTGCATATCCACCACTGTGCCTGATAAGTCCTGCTCTGCTGAGAAGGCCATATCTGGACACCTTTAATCTCTAATGATCTCACTATGGTCACATGGCCATACTGGAGATGTCCAGGTCCCTGTCTCAGAATCCTGGATCAGCAATGTTTTGGTTAACTGAGTATCTTGAGATACGGACTCTTCTTCCATGGCAACATCCTCAACAGAGAGCCAAACAGATGTTAGGGCTCTTGAAGTCTTAACAGGTTTTCTCCGTTCCAGATGGTTACATGCAGGGAGATAGAGCTGACCAGGCTAAAGAGGAGGCGGAGCAGCCCCTGGGAGCAGAGAACCAACCACCTCCTGTTGGTACTGCAGCAATGCTTTAGCTGCGAGTCCAGGCCCACAGTCACCCTCCATGGTGGAGACTAATACCCACTCATCTCCTCATCCTGCCTTCACAACAGAGCTGCCACACATCACTGGCCTGAAGAAAGGGACCCTCTGCTAGCCAAGGGTGTAACTGATCTATTCTGAGATAGGCTCTATACCTCCTCATCTGGCTAAATTTACTTATCTATTTTCCCACTTTCCGCAACCATCTCCCCCGCCCCTGCCCCCCCCCACCACTGCCATACTCACTTTGGAGTTATTTCTGTAAGTACAGTAATACATCACTCAACAATAGCATACCATTAGAAATACTCATTGGGGCTGGAGAGATGGCTCAGTGGTTAAGAGCACTGACTGTTCTTCTAAAGGTCCTGAGTTCAAATCCCAGTAACCACATGGTGGTTCATAACCATCCATAATGAGATCTGACACCCTCTTCTGGTGTGTCTGAAGACAGCTATAGTGTACTTACATATAATAACTCTTTAAAAAAATAGTCTAGAAATAGGCAACTTCACCATTGTACAAAATACAAGAGTATGCAATATAAGATGGCTGCCATATCACTAGGCTATGTGACCTGACGGGACCACAGTCCTTTGACGATAAAAGCATTGCTAGGCAGCATGAGAATATTGAGCTCTAGTTGCAAAGCTGTCTCTCACAATGACATGGATTAGCAATTACAAGAAACTTTGGTGTATTGTAGAGTTGAGCAACTGAGAATTGACTCTTCAACAATACTGAAGTTAGAGGTTTTGTTTCTCCAAAACATTACTACTAATGGCCTGCTGTTAATCTGAAGGCAAATTGGTAACAAACAGCCTGGTGACATGTTTTCTGTTATAGCCAGTAGAAAATACAAGAGGATGGTGAGAGATTATTTTACTGGTATCTGTAACTACCAGAGAGCGAACTGTTCCTACGGGGACAATTAGTGTCACACCGTGCTTTTAATGGATGCTCCCAGCACGTTATCGAGTTGCAAGCCAGGTGAGGTGGCTACAAAATTGGCACCACAGAAGGGACTAATGTCGGTTTTCTGTGGGTATGATTTAATATCGCATCTTTACATTTGTTCACATTTTTCTTGATTACAAAATACCATGCTCAGTCTGTAACGGTTGATACATTTTTATAATAGGCTGGGCATAATTTGTAGAAATATTTAAAAAGATTATTCTCGATTCATGATCTTTTTTTTTCCTCTTTTCTGATATTCCTAGGCTATATGGTTTACAAGGTTTTGTTTTCAAATCCTCAGAAATCTCCGCCCTAAATCCATACATGTTCAAAAGGGGCCCATGGAATTCTGGCCCATGCTGTTCAAGAATGAACCATACAATGAAGACGATGGAAGCCAGAGTTCTCGTGGTGAAGAAAACTGCAGATACAGAGGGAGAAAGCATAGGGTGATTCTATGGTGGCACAATGATGCCAAGAACACTAAATATAGAGAGAACATGTAGATATGTGAAAGCAGCTAATCGCAGTTTGGAAAGGTATGCAGAAGGTGAGCTGAGAGCAGACTGTGCTGAAAGAGGAAGTGGCCAGAGAAGGATAATGCGGCAAAATAATACAGAAAGAAGCCACCTGCAAATGGAAAAATCTCTGAATAAAAACTAGTACCAGATGACAGCCTGTTTAGGATGTGTGTGGTGTATCAAAAGTTCATGATACAGTGTTAACTCTAAGTGTTATTGTTCAAGCAGGGGGTTTAAAGACGATGACAAAAGTCTGATGAGGAATAGGCCTTTATTCGCTACGGAAAAGATGGCAAGCGCCTCAGAGTGGTGGAGACTCCACACACACCACCTTGAGTCAGTTACTGAGGTAATGGCTCAAACCAACACCATGTGTCACGTGCTGGGGGTCGCTTCTTCAGCACCCCTTCAAAATGGCATAACTGTGGTCAAATCATGAGGGAACCCCAGTTAAAGACAAAGTGAGCACTTTCTAAAAACCATTGTCCTGTACTCTGAAACATGCCAAGGTACGAGAAGCAGGTAAGCTGAAAAACCACGGCCTCCAGATTGAAGGAGACTCGAGAGACGAGATATGAGCACTGCGTGTACCTATGCAGGCTTTGAGGCTCTTTTGGCAGAATGACTGTTGAAATATTAGCATAGCCCGAATATTGAATTAGTGCCATGCCATTAATTTCCTAGTTTTTATAGCTGCAGTATGGGTATGCACCCGACTTTTTCAAGGAAATAGACGAAGTGTTTAATAAAGGACATAAGGTATACAACCTACTCTCAGATGGACAGTTAAGAAATATTGAAGAGGCAGAGAGATGGCTCAGTGGTTAAGAGCACTGACTACTCTTCCAGAGGTCCTGAGTTCAATTCCCAGCAACCACATGGTGGCTCACAACCACCTGTAATGGGATCTGATGCTCTCTTCTAGTGTCTGAAGACAGCAACAAGTGCACTCACATACATAAAATATATAAATCTTAAAAAAAAAAAGAAATATTGAGTGTGCATCCATGTTCAGTGCTGTTCTATTAACAACAGCCAGAATGGAAACAGCCTAGATGTCCATCAAACTGATGAATGGATAAATAAAAAAAAATGTGGTACATTTGTACAATGGAATATTATTCAGCTGTTAAAAAAATTGTTCAGGTAAATGAAGCTAGAAAAAAAATATTATCCTGGGTAAGGTAACTCAGACCCCAAAGACAAATATTGTATGTTTCCTCTTATATGTGGATATTAGCTTTTAAGCTTTCCATATGTGTACTACAGTCTGAATAACCAGAGAGAGAGATTCGGTTCCTAGTAAGGGACCGGAAGGAAGGAATGGCTCTCCCAAGGAAGGGGAAGTAGGATGTAGTGATACAGAGACAAAGGGAAAGCTGGACTATAAAGATTAGATAGGAATGGCAAGAGGAGAGCAGGGTAATGAGGGATTATGGGAGGAACAAATAGCACACAAGGTCCCACATGGAAATCTACTAGTGTAGCTGCTTCCTAAAATACATACGTGAAAGGAGTCTAAACAGGCACTGTAGATAGGGAAGGCAAGGCCCCAACTAGACATTTTATGTCACAGAGTAAAACGTCCACTACTAGGAATGGGCTACATCGTGAGCTGTTGGCCACAGGTTCCATGAAACCCTCCCCCAAACAGCACAGGCTATTGCAAAGGCTACTGGTTACTCTCCACAACCCAACAGTAAGGCCCTATGGCCAAAGACATGCTGCAAAACCCATGACCTACTGACGTGCCCGCAAGATACACTGGTGTGACCGTGGCACAGATGTCACTGGATTAACCAATCACTTTGTTTATTTATTTATTCATTTATTTATTTATAGATTTTAAAAATACAATATATTGATTATGGTTCCTCCTCATCCAATTCCTCCCAGATGCCCCCATTTACTCACCCACCCAAATTTACACCCCTCTCATTAT
This sequence comes from Tokudaia tokunoshimensis, assembly GCA_036184795.1. NCBI lineage: Eukaryota > Metazoa > Chordata > Mammalia > Rodentia > Muridae > Tokudaia > Tokudaia tokunoshimensis. The sequence goes on along the minus strand of BTHU01000016.1, from coordinate 89,066,158 downwards.
AACATAGTCATATAAATAAGTAATAAAAATAAGAAACACAAAGCAAGCATGAAAAGGAGTCAAAGAAAAAGTGCAAGAAACACATACAGATGCCGAGGCCACTTCTAAAATTGGATTTAAGACCCTCTCCATGCGATGGAACCTGACATACCTGACACTGCTGAAGTGGCCAAGGACCCGAGACTACATAGGTCATGAATAGAGGATTAAATCTAATAGTATTACTCGACTAATGTAATGTAATACTATTGCATAACAATAAAATGACTCCAGATGACATACTGTTGTATCCATCCATCAATCCTTCCTCAGCCCTCATCAGGGAAGCTGCTTCTTGCTGTAGATGGGAACTAACACAGACCAACAACTAGACAATGCACAGCCTACCCCCAAACAATCTGACAGTGAGACAAGGCAGGAAGAACAGTTAATAATGAAGCTAGGTGCTGACATGGAGTCTTCTGGAAGCCATAATATACTGCCTTGAAGATAAGCCTTCCCTGATCCAACTGAAAGACATTTAAGACTTGAGATGACTTACCTACTCCCTATGTACTGTCTCTTGTAAACATGTTTCCCTATTCCTGTGCTAGGGATTCTACTCTTCAACTAGACTTAAGTTATTGGTCATAACTCTCTGATCCTCTGATGCCACAGACGTGGAAACAAATACAAAAATTTGTCATAGATACCATCTTAGCAGGTGATAGGACCAACATGCAAATCACAGGTTCCTAACACAGGGTATCCAAACAAACTCGACTGTATGCAGGACTGGGTACTCAGTCGAGTCACTTAGAAACTACCTGGGTCACCACCAACCCTGTGCAAGAACAGAAAGCAGAAATTCTGATTCTGAATCTTCTCGATGGAAGATCCTTGTTCCACCGGTCAACCTGTTGAAGCACTGTGCGGGTCTCTTAAGGTCAATCTGCACCAACTCAACCCCCTCACACAGCTATCTTGCTTCCAGAGGAAGAGACAACTGTGTGGAAGAGAACTGTGGGAGCTATCAGTGTTAACACCCACACTTCCCATTTCTTACTGCCAGAATCCCAATGGCATTTGGGACTGCAAATACTCAGATAAAATTCCAAATGTTATTCCCAGTCTTTCTTACAACTAACTATATGGAGTACATGTGTACTTGGTAAGGTGTGAAATGCTGAGCGGGGCTCCCAAGCAAGTTCCTTGAAACTTTTGTCTAAGCTTTTGCCTTATCTGCACTTTCTTCCTGCCTCACACGGGAATGTAGACTGGAACTCCAACAGTCACCAGAAATGTCCTTAAGGATGAAAGCCATAGTCCTGTTGATAAAGTATAAAGAATCCAGGTCCCAGAGTCACGGTGAGCCTTAGAGTGATGATCTCCAATTACACTTGAGAAATAAACCACCATTAGAAATTGCTGCTTGACCTTTCCTGTTACATGCAACTAAACCCACTATTGACCCACTGACCACTTATTTCCAATAGTAACAGAGGAAATAAGGACCACTTATTTCTAAAAGTAACAGAGGAATTAAATCTAGAAAAATCAGTGGGGAGGGGCACCAATGTCCTATATTTGGGGGAAGAGTAAATAATCCTTGTCTGTTCTCTAAGGTCAATAGCAGGGAACCAAGTGCCCAAACCAACATATGAAGTCCATCTCTAGAATGCCAGCCCTGCAGCAAGAACAGCTTTTAGGTAGCAGGAGGGCAGCTGTGGGGAAGGAGCCACCCCGTGTCCTCAGAGTCAACATGCTGTTTGTCTCACTGGGAAAATCTACTTTCACTGACAAACTTATAGCTGAAATTCCCACCCAGCCCTTTCTTTAGCCCTCTCTCGGAAACTAGCATTACCAGAAGTTGTATATGATCACCAATCCTAGGGAATCAAATATCTGAAAATGAGCATTACACATCTGACTGCCTTAATGCTCCCTGATTATAGTCCAGGATCCTCAGTGAGTACCGCAGTCCCAGAGACAAGACAAGAAGAAATGGTTACTAGACGATGTAAAAAAAATGGAACCTTCTAGAAGCCATGCTATATTGCCTTGGAGGTTGTTTCATGTCCCTACATCAACTTAAAGCCATCAAAATAGTGGCTGTCCCCCACATGAGATGCTGTCCCTTACCTATATACTCAAGCCTATCACTTGTAAAGTGTCCTGTTAGGTCACACTAGAGTTTTGGGAAGACAAAATGTGATTGAGAAAATGCCTCTATCGGACTGACCCATAGGCAAGTCTATGTTATCTATGGGCCACTTTCTCAATTCAAGATTGGTGAGCTTACTGTGGTCCTGGATGGTGGGCAGGGAGCTGAGCAGGCCACAGCAAACGAGCCTGTGGGCAGCACTCTTCCACGCCGTCTGTTTCAGCTCCCAGCTCCAGGTTCCTTCCCTGACTTTCCTCAGTGAACTGTACCTGGAACTTTTAAGATGAATAACCTTTCCTCAAGTTGGCTTTGGTTTTTGTCATAGCAACAGAGAAGCAAACTAGGATACCAAGAATTAACTGAGCAAGTACCACCAGAGACACTTTTAGTTAGGCTTCCCCTGGGGTCCTACCAAAGTCATCAATGAGATGGCCAGCTTCTGTGTGGGACAGACATGGCTGGATGGCTGCACTGTACGCCAGCTGCTCTTTTGATGCTCTACTTTACAAACCTCACAAGAATATTCATCTCAAAGGATCACTTGCCTCATTAGATTCACACATGGGCTTTTTATCTTGAACAACAGTCATCAATTTTATCACTACCATGTCCATTTTAAAACAGGGTAGTATGTGTTATGCTTATGCTGTACATACATAAATAAAATGGCTGCACTAAAAACTTCAGGGGTGGCAAGATATCTTAGCTGAAGTGCCTGTTGCCAAGTCCTGAGGACCAAAGTATCTGACCTCCACACATGCATCCGTTTTAAAAATTAAAAAATATAAGTTATCATGATCCTGAGATTTAAAGCACAACTCTTCCTCTCAACAGGAAAATAGTCCTTGATGGTGACAGATGAACTCCCTTTGCTGGTCCTTCCCTAAATAACCACATACTCTCTGGCAATGTGGCCTTGAGCGGGACAGTACCCATGCTCTAACCGTGGAATCAAATACAGCATCACAGCAAGGAACCTAAGGGAAGGGGACCCACCATCACCTGCCAAGTCCATCATCCTCCACCAATGTTAACAGCTCCCGTAAACATCAGCTGAGTTCTAGCCTACTACCACGAGCTGTCACTTACTTGAAAGGCAGTCTGAAAAGTCCATCTCACTAAGCCTTCAGAAGGCAAGCAATCCCACCTGACAACTCGACTCATGAGACTACAGGATAATCCCTTCCTTAACTCACAACCAAAAAATTACCAATATAACAAGGCCCCTGCTACAATTTGTTGAAAATTTTCTATAGAGCAACAATGACCAGAACAGAAGCTACTTTAGAAACAGTCTCTATCAAGCTGGTTTGCTTTAAAACAAAAGAAAACAAAACCCCTAAAACCCAGTACACAAAACACAAACCTTTGGTTCTCAGCACCTAAGGTGCTGCAATGCCAGTGCCTTCAAACCCACCTAGGATGAAAGTATTCTGGGGAAACCACACCAGTACTGAACATACTTTTCAAGTCATTATTTTCTTACATAACATTTACACAAACAGGCATTTCAAATAATCTATAGGTGATTTTTAAAGTATACTGGAAGATGTAGATTACATGCAAAAAAGTACGCCTCTTTGAATTAGACAATTTTTGTTATATGAAAGGGTTCTGACCCAATCCTCTTATATACCCAAAGACTTTAAAACTAAGGACTAGGGGTGTCACCCAGTGGCAGAATGTAAGCTTAACATGCACCATGCCCAGAGTACATGCCCCAGCAAGTCCTTGACAACCCCTCCACAAAAGAACCCCTACAGGAAATAATAAAGGAAACAGTTGAAAAAAAAGAGTATGAAAACACGTAATCAAGAGATGGAAAATGTCCCCAGAAAAGTGGTGTTCACTAACTGGGAAGCAAACAGGGAAAAAGAGAAAAAGGAAGAAAACAGCTCTTGGTTGAACAAAGGGCCTGCTCCATGACTAAGGCTGCTGTTCTCCTAATATGTCCACTCGACCCCAGCTTGTTTTTACGTTTATTTTTATCTTGCTGGAACAAGAGAGTTTGATTTAGAAGAGCTGGGCAAGTTCAGGGAAGGACATTCTGAGGATCTGTGGCTCAAAGGCAGTCTCCAGTCCACAGCTCAGCACCCCTGGCGGCAGCACAGGGAGGCCTCCCCACATTCATTTGGACCCCACCTCCACAAACACAGGGAAGCCTAGTTACCACTCCCAGAGCGGCCCAGGCTGCCTCTCATCTCCAAAGCCTTGGTACTACGGCTGCTCCAGGCCAACAAGAGGGACAGTTTCATGCCAGGCTCAGCCTCAAGAGAGGTGAGTACGAGACGCTCAGAGAAACCACAACCACATTTTATTTAAGGTTTTTATTTTCCTCCACACTGGCAAAAGTTCCGAGGGAGCTTAAGGTTTTGTAAACATTTTAACTATCCCTCTTCCCCACCCCCCCCTTTTGAATTTACAAAGCAAAGGAGAGGAGTCTCACATTTTAATGGTTCCCTATCTCCTTATGCTATTTGATCCAAAAACTATTTACAAGTTTGTAGCAGTCTCTGTATAGTTATTATACACATTTAGGAGGGAGAGAGGCAAGAAGGGATAGGGAGGATGGTGATCCAAAATAATAAAAGTAGAAACCAAATATAATCTTCCAATACCAAACTGCTCTGAGAGAACTCCAGCCTTGTCCAGGCACGGGTGCCGAGCTGCCCACCACAGCGCCTCTTGCACAGGCCCAGCCGCCACAGCTGCCGCCAAGGTGTCAGACCATCCCAGGCGATGCTCGCCGGCTGGAGTAGAAGCAGTCGGTCTGTTTATACAGAGGCTGGACACTTGGGCTCGCTATGGAAGTGTGAGAGCGGGCCTCCTACTTCTGTGCCTGCCCATCCCCACGCCCCACTCATCCTCCTGCATAGTGGTTCCCATGGATGAAGGTCTTAAAGATGGTCAGGCTTTGTACGCTCTCTTTTCAGAAAAGGCAAGCAACTTGCCATCCCAGAATCTTTACACAAGACCTTTTCAGGGCCATGGCAAAAACATGCACGCGGTGCTCTGAGGAACAGACGATATTCCCAGCTTTTATCAGAAGCAAAAGTTTATCCCTATCTGAGTTGAAATTACACAAATTCATACATATGGTAAAGATGCCTCTTAAACGAGACAAATTTTCACATAAGGGCCCAAAACAAACTGGTCCTAGTCCTTTGAAGTAAAAATATTTATGGGAGGAGGGAAGAGCCGTTTTTATATGAAAGGAAAATTAAGTCCCTGTCCCAGGCCATAGGTTTCCTTTGTCCAGGAGTAAGGTTGGAGCATGTCAGGGAAGAGCACAGCTTGCTTGGAAAGTCACTATCTAATGAAGAACACATGAATCCTGTCTTCAGAAAGAACAGCGAGGGTGTGCGACATCAAACAAGCCAATCTACACCCCCTTGGGGCCTCTGATGCAATTCCCACATTAACAGTGGCCATGCAACCTCCAGACAGAGCTCTGCCTGTCTGAGGCAATAGAGAAGTCACTGTCCAGGGGGTGATTTGTTGCTGGCCAATGCCTATTAACCACTAACTCTCTTCACGATTGCACCAGTTAAGGCCCTTTGCCTGTATGGGTGGGGTGGGATAGAGGGATGGGGAGAAAGAACAAAACAGAACGAGAGAAGTGACAAGAGAAGGTGATCTGCTACTGGCAGATTCCAACACACTTCCAGGAGACAGTAGGTGAAATCAACGTGTGCCGACAGGAGCTCTGCTGGGGAGCATCCCAACTGCCTCCCAAGACAAGGGTCTGGTCCACTTAGGTGCAGTCAGAGATGCTCGCCATCAGTGACTTAAAGTGACTTGGATACAAAGGGCTAGGGGAAAAAAGCCTGAGATGATTGCTTCTGTGATTTGTTGCAGGGTGACAGAGCAAATGGTGAGCGTATGTTGTGTCCAATGAGGAGAAACCATGGTCGCTAGGCAGGGGTGGGAAGGCTGGCACGGCGGCAGGTACTCAGTAGTCATCCACAGTCTCAATCTCACCCATGTTCAGTCGCTCTGACGAGGCATTGACTGAAAACCCTACAAGAAACAAAATAAGTTTATGAGCAACTGCTCTGACAGCCACGTGGCTCGATTTCAAGCAGCTGGAATTTAAGTCTCTTATGCTTAAGATTTACTCTAAACTGGGCACAGGAGGAAGACAAGAGGAAAGATGCAAGCAGATCTATGCAGAAAAGGATCTCTGATCAGGCTGGAATGGAATCAGTTTAGAAGTATCACTAACAGTATTCACAAACACTGTGACATTGGGAAACCTAATGGTCACATGAGAGAACTTTTTCAATAAAACCCATAACCATAAGTTGATAAGAATTTTAGTGATAGGCCTCTTGAGAGTGAGTGATTCCAAGAGCGCTTCCCAGTTCCTCTGCCCTGGATGAATCCTCAACTGTTTCAGCTGTTGTTTGAATGCCAAAGGCAAAACGGCAACGCCCTCCACTCCACTGAGGTTGCTGTTACTGAGTAGGTTTTTCACACTTTCATTTTGTACTTCAGGGCTCAAATTTTCAAATAAATACACATTTGAAATGTTCCAATAACAAGCAAAAATGCCTTGCATAATAAGATAGCTTAACTAACAGACTCAAAAATAAGATTAAAAAAAAAATAAACAAGCCTGTTTACTACTAACCAAGAAGCTGTGGAAAAAGCGGTGTCTGACAAGGCCAAACAGAGGGAGAAGGGAGTACACCAAATTCCATCCAGAGTCTCAACCAGAAACTGAGCACCCACAACCCACCCGAGAGCCCACTTTCCCCTTGGAAATACTGAAAGGTTTAGTGTTTGCGTCTTTCAGGTGATGGTTGTATTTGGTAAGTCTAAAAACCTAAAGACCAGTAGTCTATGAAATGAGCTATTGCCTTTATTCTGAAAAAGGTTTGTTCGGTTGCAGTTTAAGAACAAATGAAGTGAGATAGAAACAATGAGTTGCATGCAACAGAAGCAATGTAATTTTAAAATCAACTAATTTTAATTAAGACAGGAAAAGAGAAAGCTATTGAGAAATAAAGATTATATGTGCTGATCACCAGATGAGGCTTTTTTTAGCAGACATGGTCTGATTTAACTGATTTAGAAGCTCAGTCAGGCATCAACTTTGCCTACCAACTTCAAAAAGCAACAGCTTGTGAATGTCATGAAAGACAGGGCAACACAGGTGGATTTACCCACTGTGCTGCTCCACAGACCACTTTCTACTCGGTCTAGAACATTCATTTGCATGCTTTCTTTCAGGATTATGACAATGGCTTTGTAGAAAAGGGGAGTCTGACCAGGAGGAAACTATAAATTTTATCTCCCCCAAATGGCTTACACTGGCGCCCGAGAACCCTTACAATTAGTATGAACAGGGAAGAGTGAAGCGTGGCCGGGGCTCCCTCTGCTGGTTCCTTTTCAGTCTGCTCTTTCAGTGGACACTTTAGATCAAGTTGCAACCTATTTTTCCAGTATGCACATGGAAAAATTTTCTCAATCTATAATCTATACAGGGAATACACACATTGAAAAGTAATACATGAAAATGAATAAGCAGAAAATTTAAAAGATAATTAAAAACTATCAGAGGCCTTCCCAGAAAGATGGGTAAGTAGGCTTGACTTTCATCGCATGCAAAGCCTGCTCAAGTGTGTCTCCTAGGCACTTCACTAAGAAGCCTTGCCCCTCCTTCTGTGCTGGCTTTCCTGCCCTGCAGGATTAGGGAGGACTCCTAGTCCTCCATCTCCCACTGTACTGAGGGATGTTGACGTCCCTCTCTGTTGGGGTCTCTGGCAGAAGACCAAGACCACACTGCAAGGACAAACATGAAAGGCCAGGCCACACCCGTGGAGCAGCCTCGCACACCTGTGAGCTAAATCACCAGGGCTTCTCAACTACAAGTACAGTTAGAAATCTGTTCAGCTCTGCCGGCATTTTATACTTTCCAACCCATATTTCATATTAACACTCCAGAGAAGGAAAAGAAAATGGACTATGACAGCTCTTTTTAAAGTTGGGAGGCTAAGTTTATGCCTGACTGAGCTTCTAAATCAGTTAACTTAGACCTTGATGTTTGCATTAACTTCATATTCAAAAACAGCAAAGAATTTCATTTTCATCACTATTTGTGGTTTGTTGGGTCAATTTAAGAAACACAGCAACTTACATTCATTACTTATGAAATATTGTTCCCTACCATCCCTGGCGTCTTTTAAAGCTCTAATTTAGGCATCTGCTTTTTTTAGGAAGCTGCTGTATGTGAGGACAACAGCCCTCAGTACTGGACAGGGAGGCGTCTACCACAGAAGAGTGGAGAAGGCCTGCAGCTCCGGCTCACTGGCCGAGACAAGTGGGCGTCCTGGACCTACAGAAAGTGGACGTAACAAGAACTGCTTCGTTAACATTTGCTTCCAGCATAAATAAGCATCTGGACTTCTCAACTTGCTCTACTGTCGTCCACTGTCATTATCTTTGTATGAAATGCTAAGCAAGGCTGTACAGTTTGAAGGACCAGAATACTGTTAGTTTACTTATCCCAGCACATGGGCACATCTCCTATACTTACATGCCCAGGAAATATTGTCTACTACTCTTAAAACCAGATAGCAAAATAAATCTTTACATGAAAGACTGTAGTGATCTATCTGGTTCCTGTCAGCACCCGAAACCTTCCTCCCACCCCACCTGAGAGTCCAGGCCCAGTCTTACCTAATAAACTGGGATCTGCTCGAACCATCTTCTGCTTTTTCTTCTTCTTGCCACTTTGCACAGCCTCAAAACTTGACTGTTGGTTGTTGCTTTGATTGGTCTGAAATACCGAATGGAGTGTACTGTGGTTCATCCCCCAGACAGAGTCCTAGGAACAAGACACAAAGCAGGACAACTACAGTTACTCGGCGCACATGGACACGGCGGCTCCAAGAGAGCGTTCGGCTTGCCTCTGCCTTGTCAAGTGTGAGTCTGTCAACAACCGTCCTCTGGCAGAGGAGATGGCTTAGTGGTTAAGGGTGCACACTTTTCTTGTAGAGGACCTGAGTCTGCTTCCCTGTTAGGCAGTTTACAACTGTCTGTAACTGCAGCTCCAGGGGTATCGCATGTTTGATCTTGTGGGTAACTCGTGTACATACTCACTGACCCACAACATACAACTGGAAATAACTTTAATTAATTTAAAAATAAATCTAAAAAAAAAAAGAGGCCTAACCCAGCCCCAGCGCTGAGAGCGGGCCACTGAGCTACCAGCCCTCCCTCACAACGCTCTATTCGATGCCTGATGTCTCTACAAAGTCTCCCCTAGAACGTCAGGCTTTCGCTCCAGCTCTATCAGAACGGATGTCCTAAAGCCGGGCAGTGGTGGCGCACGCCTTTAATCCTAGCACTTGGGAGGCAGAGGCAGGCAGATTTCTGAGTTCGAGGTCAGCCTGGTCTACAGAGTGAGTTCCATGACAGCCAGGGTTATACAGGGAAACTCTGTCTCAAAAAAAAAAAAGAACGGATGTCCTAAGTGTTCCAGCAGATACACTGTGTGTGGCATCCATTAAGAAATGCATGTTGAGGCAGTAGTGGCTCACAACCTTTAATCCCAGCACTCAGGAGGCAGAAGCAGGTAGATCTCTTATGAGTTCAAGGCCAGTCTTACAGAGCAAGTTTCAGGACAGCCAGGGCTACACAGATGGGATGGGGTAGAGTGAAATCAAACCAAACCAACCGAACACCACCAAACCAGCAAAAACCAAACAAAAACAAGGGAACGAACAAAAGAAATGCAATTCACAGCATATGGCTATCAAAAGGCTTCAACACTATGGTAATACACACGTGACTCACAGCAAAACATCTTTGTTCTCTAGTACACAAGTCAGAGAACCAGCTGCCAGTACACCAAAGGTCAAAGTCATACATGTTACTTATACTGGCAATCCCAGAATGGATTTGTTACCTGAATTTGTTACCACACGCTGGCTAACTGGTTAAACTCTAAGACAGCCCACTGATCCTTTGTTCTTGCTGTTCTTAGACTCCAGTTCAAAGATCAGGGTCAGCACCACAGAAGGGGCAGGGAAAGCACTGTGGACTCAATGGGCACACAGGATGTGAAGGCATTCCTGCTGTCTGACCTCAGGAGAGCATCCCACAGGTACTAGAGCATTCCTGCACTACTTCATACCTCACGCTCCTGCGACGTCCTGAGACATCTGTCCTACTGTGTTCTGGTACTGCACCTGACACTGCCTCTTAATTCAGCCCTAAGTTGGCTTCACACAGTTAGAACTAAAATGCCTTGTGCTACACTGTATTTCCCACATCTTCAGAAAGGATCTACAACAGTTATTCTGTCTGGTTCAAGGATATGACTATTTTTAGCCTCTTTATGAACCATGGCAATTTGTCTTTCAGAAAACATATATTACCAGCCTTCAAAGATCCCGCATTTGTAAAGTCACTGAATTGTTAACGTTTATTTTTTTATGGTCATTATGAGCACACATGCTCAGAGAGGCAAAACAATCTTAACACCCAAGACGCATGCTCTCAGCTGAAGCAGGACAAGGGAGCATTCACCTTCCTACTTTAGTTCACACCCTGTAAGCAAGTGTTTCTTTCTGTCAGTCATCTAGTACAATGTTTTCACATCTCTGTGCCTCTGTGACTGATTTCACTGTTACAGTCTCCCAGTCTAGGGCTTAGGTGCTATGGAGCACTTCTGAGCCAGTAAGACTGTGCTGCATCTGAGCCTATACAAGTGAGAATGACAGCTGGACTGGTGAGGATCAGTATTAAGGAGTCAACAATGTCAATAATGTCTCTAACAAAATCTTGAGACACATTATGTACCGATTAGATGCTGTGCTAATGAGACTTGCAGAACTTAACCCTGTATAATTCTTAGAGGCAAAGCCAGTACTCTTAATTTCCTAGTCACTCAGAATATATTTATAGAGCAGTGGTTCTAAACCTAAGGGGGTTGTGACCCCTTTGGGGGGGGGGTGCCAAACAACCCTTTCTCAGGGGTTGTATATCAGATAGCCTGAATTTCAGATATTTACATCATGATTCAAAACAGTAGCAAAATTACAGTTTTGAAGTAGCAATGAAAATAACTGTACGGTTGGAGGTCACCACAACCTGAGGAACCGTATTAAAGGGCTGCAGCATTAGGAAGGCTGAGAAGCACTGGTTTAGAACAAAGTTACAACAAGGAACAAAGATCAATTGTATCTTCACATCCCCTTCAACAGCACAGGAAATACCTGTCATAGCCCATATACAGTGACACTGCTGTCAGGATTGAATACAGGAATACAAAGGTTATGATCTATAGCCCAACTAAACCATATATATGAATCAAGAAAACACACTCAGGTACCTTGGCTGTATTTGGTATCTGGAACATTTACACAGACATGTACTGTGAAGGACACGCAGATTTTGAAAAGTTTTAGATACATAAAAAAGTTTTTTAGCTTCTCTGTCTTCAACATTTGCAGGCACTCCTACTCTCACAGACGGCACACACTGTTACTTTATACCTGCTGCTGCTGCTGCTGCTGCTGCTGCTGACGCTGCTGGCTGGCTTTCTGTTTGGCACGGCGCTCAAGGAACTGCTTGGCAAACTCCTTGGCCTCAGAAGTATCTCCTAAGTAGGCCCTGGTATAGTCATGGACTTCATAAGGAGACTCCACTTCTTTCAAGAAAGAAACAAATGTGGGAACTGCAGTAAAACAGGGAAGAAGACGTGAGACCGAATAATAAAACAAACCCCGCGTACAGAGACGCAGCCTCCGTGTCAACGGCACCACACTACCACAGGCAGGAGCATGAAAGCTCCGCAGCTGCTGGGGGAGACTCTCATCTGTCTGATACAGATGGGAGAGACCCATCAGTGCTGAGAACTCCACAAGAGCAGCATCACACACACCGGACTTCACTAAATGTTATGTTGGTTGAACTACATGTTACAATGACTGCCAGGCATTCGTCTAAAGCTAAAGTAATTTGAGGATTTTTCCCTTCTTTCCTTTAATTCAACTTATTAAGTGCAATGATGGACGCCAGCTACCATGACAGTTACTTAAGATCCAGATATACATCTTCTGAAACTTGTAATTAATTGGGGTATTATGCGTTTTAGAGAACATTAAGTGGAAAATAGAAATTGTGTGGTTTCAGAAAAAACACAAACACCAGAGTTAGACAGACATGGGTTTAAAACTTGATTCTGAAGTCTGCTGGCTGTGTGACCTTGATGAGTTACTTAACCATTCTGAGCCTCTGTTTCCTAATTTATAAAATGGGGATAATATCACCTACCTTGTAAAGGTATCTTCATATTTACTGCAAAAAAATGAGTGTCTGGGATAACATTGTGTTAGCCCAGCTAGTGCCCAGCACATGGTAGGTGCTTAATGGATGGCAGGCATCACTACTATGCAAATCTGTTGTCTCTGAAGGCCTTCAGACGCCTAGCTAAAGTTACAATGCCGCAAAGGAGCCGGTCAATTCTTCACTGTTCGGGGTTAAAGACTGCTGGCTTTAGGGCAGTTCTCACCTTGCTCTCTCAGCTAAGACAACCCCTTCTACGGTATGACCAACAGTCACTGTTGATCATCTAGGGGTGGGAAGGGGACTCACTTCCATCTGAAGAGCTAGCTGTTTACAAACATGCTTTTCTTGAAATTATGTTTTTATTTCTGCAGTTTCAGCCCATACAATGCAAGTCTACTTACTCATTCACAATTTCCATCACCTCCCAAAGCAGGAAGGAAATGATGTCACATTGCTTTGGTACTCTATTGGGCAGGCTGACTTTGGTCCTCAACTATGACATTTAAGTTTCTCTTACACATGATAATATAGCTGCAAATATTTCCCAGAAAATGGGAAACAATGACTTCCTTTGTCCTGTTCATTATTAAGGCAGCCTCAACTGGCGTTAATCTTTGGTAACTGCTCACAGTTTATTTGAGCATAGTTTTATAGGACTTTTCAAGTTTTTAATGCAGTCTGGACGATGCAGTCTGGCCCCCACGGAATCATTATCTACATTCTGGCTTACTGCTCCAACCTGCCAGCCTCGTTGTAGGTCCTGTTCTGTGAATCCACATGCTGGGATTCCCTCCCCAATTCTTACCATCCAAGTTATTTGCCGTATTAAGGGCATGAAGCATCTGTTCACACCACTGGGTAAATCCATCTTGGGCTTTATTTACTCCCTGAAAGAGCTTCAGCAACTTTTCTTCTTCTTCTACTTTCTTATTCTGCCGGTTAGACACACCTACAGATTTACTAAAGCAAAACAATAGGGCGATATTATATTCCCAGAAACTGTTACTACGTGATGATACTATAATACCATTAATACTGTACAGGCAACATGGATAGCTGCCCAGTAAGCCAATTCTTAGATCTATACAAGAAAAAAAACCTCAAATATTTTGATTGGATACCTCCTTAAAAACTAGTCTCTGCTAATTTCCTAGTCTATAGGGCTTCTATTTTGAGAAAATAATAAAGTTCTTCCTCTGCGTCCTTAGGTAAGCTGTTTAATTTACTAAGCCTCAGTTTCCTCATATGCAAAATGGCACCAATATTTCTTTGGGTTATAATAAGGTATGAAGACACTCAAGCAAAGGCCTGGAGCATAACAGTGCCTGGCAAAGGAGCTCAGTAAACTAATGTGCTTACCTTCTTTAAGTCTTCAATCAAAATGAATCTGACACCACCACCATTTATTAAGTACTTACTATATGCCAGGCACTTTACTACTTCATGTGTGTTTGTTTACTCCTTACAACTACACTCATGTTATTATCTTCATTTTACCCATGAGGGAACTGAGGCCCAAAAGAGGTTCTCTCTTGCCCAAGGTCACACAGCTACTAAGTGTCAGTGCTAGGATCTGAGTTCATGAATGTAACAGACCCATGCTCATTCAACAGCACTGGCTATCGAGAAAGAATGAAGATGAAATAACTAATTTGCCATACAGTAAGTTTAGGGCCATTGCGGAAGTATTTGGAATGCTCATTCTAGTATAGCTTAAACATACAAATTAGAAAAAAACAAAACCAAAAAACTCACCTAAGTTACCTAGAGAAAACATTGTTAACAACAAAAAGTGTTCTCTTATTATTATTATTATCAGACAGTCACCATATAGTAGGCAAGGAATTAAGTGTTCAGCAGTAGGAAAAGCCCAGGGAACACAATCAAGTGTGTTTCACTGGGTAGAAAATAATCACCAAAATTATGAGTTACATGCTTGAGCATAGATGAAAGTAAGTAGACACTGTATCTAAAATCCCTTCTACTACCATCCCTCCTCTCCCACCCATCAAAGCACATGGGTATACTCATTATGAGCCCTACCTGAGACTGGCGTTGTTTTTATTTTTATTTGTTGAATTTCTAGGTCCCACCTCTTTCACTGCATCATCCCAAAACCCCATGTTGGAGTTTTTGGTGTCTGCATTACTCCAGATACTACTGACTAGATCAGACGCCCACTGGTTAGGAGGACCTGTGTTTATAGAGCCCCATACAGAATTCCCAATGCTGGTGTGCAGGTTGGAATGCTGTTAAAAAGACAAAAAAACTTTGGTTAACAATATCAAAAAGATAGTTTGAAAAGAAAACCAAGAAGCAGTCGACAAGCATGTGCTCAGGAAAAGAAACCCACTGTGCTGTTCCGGGCTCTGTTTGATTGCTGGTGCTGCTGCTGCTGTTGCTGCTGCTGCTGCTGCTTCTGCATCTGCCTGGCCTCTTCCTGCTGGATCTCCAGTAGAGACTTGGTGGTACCTGCAGGTTTGCTGACATTCCCCCAACCTGAGAGCTTCTGCTGCTGCTGCTGCTGCTGCTGCAGAGCTTTCATCAATTCCCTCTGCTGACGTCTTTGCTGTTGGAAAAGGACAGCCACCTCGGGACTTGTTTTTACACTGTTATAAGTGTCAGGACACTATAGAATACTAACACACAACAGCTGCCTAAGACCCAAATGGGGTTAATTCTTTTGGCTAAATTAAGACTGAAATGCCAAGTGGTACTGAGAAGAAAACCAAAAGACTAAATATAGAATTCTTACAAATGAAGAAGGCTTTTTTTTTTTTTGGTTAAGGGCAGAAATGAAATAAATGTTCTCAAAGTTCCACCAAAATGAAAGTAAATATATACTTTTATACTTTTTGTACATTTGTTTGTGTGAGGACTTGAGCTGGGATTTCACTATACAGAGTCCAACTAAGTCTGGCACTGAAACTCTCCCTGCCCGTTTCCCAAGCACTGACTCTGCCAGTGTGTACCACATGCTCAGCTACATTTACTTCTTTAAAAGCATAAATCAGTAAAGGACCACAGACACAGACAAGATTTTTTAATCAGAAAGTAGGGCCACGGAAGGTAGCTAAGTGAGTGAAGTGCTCGCTCTGAGCTTGGGCACCTGAGGCAAGTTCCTGAAGACCATATGAGAAAGTAAGCATGGTGGGATATGCTATCAGCAAATAATACCCCTAGAACAGCAGGTCTCAACGTGTGGGTCTCCACACCTTTGAAGGGATTAAATGACCCTTTCACAGGGGTTATCAAGATATCCTGCACACCAGATAGTATTCATGACAGAAGCAAAATTACAGTTAAGTAGCAACAAAATAATTTTATAGCTGGGGGTCAAAGGTTGCAGCATTAGGAAGGCAGAAAAACACTGCCCCAGGGAGCTGACGACAGTGCATTCACTAAAATAATAAAAAGCTATACACTGTAAATTTAAAACAAGATAGTATAAGCTAAAAGCTCAACAGAAAACCTAAAAGACAAAACTGAAAAAACGTGCCTGCCAATAATGGTACAAAGACAGGTAGAAAAAAATAGAAATCAAAATCTACCTAGGGCAATCATGCAACTGTAAGTGTGTGTGGGTGGGTGGGTGGGGGGGGGGGATCAAGAGATACATAGCACTGAGCATGTCCAAACTGAACAGGTTAGAGAGCCACAGGCAGTGTGCTCCAGAGAAGACAAAACAAGAAACACTATCTTGGGTTTCTCTATGTGACAAATAAGCACAGAAAAGCGTTTCATGCTTGTAAGATACAGGAGAATAAAAGGTTCCAAGAATATACTCAAATAAACACAGAGTGAGATGCTAACTTTTGGGAAGCAGGGCAAAACACTGGCTGCAACGTTGCTCAGCAATGGACTGCCTACGGAGCTTGCATGGTGAGCCTGGATGGACTCTTGATTCTGGCTCACATTAACTTTTCAATGAATAGAGACTAAAACCATTACAACAATTTCTAGCCTTGAAAACAGAAATACTCTGCTCTGAGACACCCATTTGCTGATAACCTTTTAGAGAAGGTTATTTCAAAAGTAAAGTTCAATCTTTGTTTGTTTTTACATTAAAGTGAGAAGGCAATTTTAAGGTAGAGAAATGTTTTGACCCTACTGGATGGGAGATATGAATGACAGAGAGACATGAGTATAATCTGTCTGTCTGTCTACCCACCCACCCACCCACCAATCCCCCTCCCATTCCTCTCATGTATCTACAGCTGCCTAGGTCGGTGAATGGTACAATGCTTGCATTCTCCAACAAACTGACTGTTCTGCTTCAAGTGCTAGCTACATGGAGCATGTTCTTCAGGATGGCTACACCTCTCTCTGTCTTAGGGCCTCTGCAGTCACACCACTTAAGCATGGTCAATCTACCATCCCACCCCCAGTAACAACTCCCATGCCCTCTCCTTCCTGCTTCCAATTCTTTATCTGACACTTCTCACCCTCTAAACCACCATATAGTTTGCTTGATCTCTGGGGCCATCTGTCTTCAGCTAAAGGGCAGGTTCACAACAGCAGAGCATGCCATTATTATACTTGGCTGCATTCCCAGACTGTGAGTGACTGAATATGAGTTGAATTGATCAACAGAAGAGACACCTTACAGCAGGCCTTGTGAGTTGATCATCTTCTTTTCTATTAAAAACTTATTCCCGCCCTCCTCTCCAATGTCTCACTCTTTTATGCCCCTGACTGGACCTGGGCTGTACAAAGGACTAAAGAAACAGAGTCTTAGCATGACCTCATCCCATTTCCTCACTGTGGACATGATGTGCCCAGAGGCTTCAAGTCCTGCTGTCTTCACTTCCCTCTCTCCCTTTATGTTGTTTGTTTTTCCACAGTTCTCAACTGTGGTAGGTATGTAGTTTTTTCAATAGTATTTTTTTCTTATTCTTTGACAATGTCATACATGCATATGGATATGTCTGCCTCCCACTCACTTCAACATCCCTCCCAATCTCATATCCTCTTCCTTTTATTTATTTTAAAAAAACAACCCATTTGAGTTCATTAGTGCTATCTGTATGGACATAAGTGTAAGGCTATTTACACTTATTTATTTATGAAGTAAATAAAAGCTGAAAAGCTATATTAGAAAGTTCCAGGACTGTCGGGAACTTTCAGTGGTTAAGAGCACTTGTTGTTGTTGCAAAGGACCTGGGTTCGATTCCCAGACCCACATGGAGGCTCACCGCCTCCTCAAGCAGCAGCACCTGTGATGCACAGACACACATGTGGGCAAAGCACTCAGACACATAAAATATAAAAATAAATCTTAAAAAAAAAAAAAGTTCCAGGAAACAGTTATATTACCCAATCTTATGTTACTCCTATTAAATTCTTCATATATGCCAAAGGGCCCAAACCATATTACAAGGTTTAGTAACACTGAGGCAAATTCTGGCATACAGCAATTCTGAGAGTAACCATCAAGAGACGCTAGTCCACAGTGCACACTAAGCTGCCTGGAAGATGGAACCATGATGCTTTTACTGCTTACCTCTTCTCGAAGCTGGCGTTCTCGTTCTTCCTCCAGCTTCTGGATCTCAGCCAGTGACAGTGTGGCCTGGGACTGACATGTTGCTGTGTTAGACTGCTGACCCCACGTTGATGAAGAGGGAAGCTAAAAACAACAAGCACATGGCAACACCATGCTCTGTCAGGAGATAAGGGAGGGTGACAACACTATGCCCAGCTCTTCTACTTTCCTCAACTTTATAATATTCACTTCAAAACTCCTTTTCCACATTATTCCTGTGCTTCTTCTGCTCCCAACCTATGTTTATTTTAAAATAATCAAAAATACACATATGTGTTAATGCCTGCATGTTCCTCCCATTTGGGTGGAAGGCTGTTACACTGAACAGCTAGCAACAGAGTCAAAATCAAAAGGAATGACGTGTGACTAAATTAGTTCAAGATTTTTTTTTTAATCCATAAAAGGCCATGATCTAAGGATACAGTGAGTGGGTTGAAACCCAGAATTTCTGAACAGAATGCTGTGGCAGAAAGCGAATGAAAGGCCGAGCAGGTTCGATCCAGTCTCTCATGAAGGGAGTTGCTGCTAACACAACCAGGCTACTATGTAGCTCTAGTCATGAAAATCAACCTTGCTTTAAACATCAAAAGTCCTACTTTATCCTTTATATTAATTAGCAAAACAGAATATAAACATGTGGTCCTGAAAACCTAAATTTCTAAAGAGAATTCTGTATTATTCTTTGGTCAATAAAATGGTAAACTGAATTTAGAAACATCTTATGATGCTTAAACAAAAAGTAACAGCAAAGATCCCAATGCTAACCCGATTTTTTGATTTTAATATGTATTAGCATGGATGAAAATACCCAAACACTAAGTAGCACCCCAGGAAAACGGGTCTATAAATAGCAGAGACAGCTGAGGACAGAGGTGACAGTGCCAGGTATAGGCATAGGCATGAATAATAACAATCAACAGATCACCAAGCTCAGTCCTTAGCCATTCTGGTACAATATAGTAAGAGTACGGCAGTTTTCTCAAAGCAGTCCTTTGATGAGGTAAAGAAAAGGATCAGAAGAAGCTAACAGACAAAAGAAGTGTAGGGACTCTCTTTAACTTCACTTAGAATGCTTATCTGTAAATTATCTCAAATCTTTAATGGACAAAGAAAGGAAACAGGTATACATGGTAAGAACTATTCAGAGCTTTGTCTCCCCCCCTTACCTCAGTTACCACAGCCTGCAATACAGCCTCTTAAAAAGGTCTTTTGCAGTCAGCAAGATGGCTCCCACCAAGCCTTGGGACTTGAGCTAAGTCCTCAAGAAACACATGGGAAAGTGAGGACCAGCTTCAGGAGCAATTGTTTCCTTCATGCCATAGGTTCATGTCTGGGAGCTTTGGGAATAGAACTTAGATCCGCTGGAAAAGTAGCTAGCAAGAACTTTCAATCACTGAGCCATCTCTCCAACTCTAGTAATCTGCTTTCAAGATCTCCCCTAGAGTGTATCTAACTTTCAAGACTTGCTCACTGTAATGCCTCTCTCATAGACCTCATCCCCAAAATAAACCACTCGACTTGAAAGTTCTTTCTATTCCTAAAATGACTGTTCCAAAGCCGCCTTAGCTCAGGAAGAACTCTGAATGGATGATGACTCTCATATTTTACCAAAATCAGAGTCCCTTGAAAGAGTTAATATTTAAACACAAGCTTGCTGAGTTCTAATTTTCTTGTCTTACACGATACAGGGGATAGATCTGAGAACCACTGCCTTGCTAATGTCATCTTTTCTTCTCTGCTCTCTACACTGGATACCAAGTCCCTCTTCACATCTTTATCCTGTGAGTTCCTTGAAGACAGGGGAGACTAAACCTAATTTCAGGTTCAACATGAAGTTAGCAGAGCATACCTTCCCATCCACCCAACGCTGGGAGCAGCCCTCATCCCATGCTCTGCCATACTCCAGCTTTGATCTACAGCCCTCAGATCTAGGCAGTCGACAAATGGATCAAGGCATCTCTTTTCCCTCGGCCCTTCCTACTCATCCTCACCACCACACCCTTTCTAGCAGACTCTTAATATTTATTTTCAACTTCAATAGTACTTACTTTCGGTTTTCCACTTACACACACACACACACACACACACACGGAAGGGGGGGGGAGATTATGTAGCTCTGTAGTTCTGGCTGGCAAAGAACTTGCTATGGAAACCACTCTCACCTGTAATTCAAGAGATCGGCCTGCCTCTGTCACCTCTGCCTGCCTGTCACCTGAGTTCTGAAATTAAAGATCTGTGCTATCACATCCTTGGCCTGACTTTTACCCAATTTTTAACAAGTCCCCAAAGGCACCTGTTCTGAGCCCTGCCATGGTTCCCAATAGGAGAGTAGGGTGCAGCTGTGCCTGCTATGCTCCCAGCAGCTGAATGTTCTTTTCAATTTGTTTTCAGTTTTTCTGTCAGTGGTGTTGAAATGGTAAAGAGGAGTGACTTCAACTGCCACAGAACCTACTGAAAAGGAACCAAGCCGACTACCTTGTTTGCACCAGACCGCTGCTTGTCCCATCCTCATATATGCGTGTGGCTTTCACTTTCAACACCTAACAACATGTAGGTATCACATTCTGTTTTGTTGATAAACCAAAGAGCCGACCTAATATTTAACCCAAGCAGTTCCTCCTGATCTAGAATTATACCTTCATTTGTGCAAGCTGTTGCTGCTGCTGCTGCTGCTGCAGCCTTCGGAGAGCCTCTTGCTGCTGCTGCCTCTGGCGCATCAGATCCTTCTGCCGCTGCAGCTCCAGTTCCTTCCGTTTTCGTTCCTCTTCTTCATGCCGAAGTCTGGCTGCCTCCTCCTCCATGCGCAGCCGGTTCTCTTCCAGTCGGCGCTGGGCTTCTTCCTCTTCCCGGGCCCATTTGGCAGCCTCCTCTTCCTTTGCAGAAGGAAAAATCAAAGAGGAAAAAAATGTTTTACTAATTGTAGAGGGATAAACCATATTGCCTTTAAAGGTGTCAATCATGATGGTATACAGAAATGATAAAAGCAAAATCCTGTTTAGTATGACACTAGGAAGAAGCAGGTTTTACAGGGGTCACAGATTATAGAACTGTCACTTAGAAAGTCTGTGTTAGAAGCTCTGATCTCAAAAGTAACTCACTGTCTTAGTCAGGGTTTCTATTCCTGCACAAACATTATGACCAAGAAGCAAGTTGGGGAGGAAAGGGTTTATTGAGCTTACACTTCCACATTGCTGTTCATCACCAAAGGAAGTGAGGACTGGAACTCAAGCAGGTCAGGAAGCAGGAGCTGATGCGGAGGCCATGGAGAGATGTTACTTACTGACTTGCTTCCCCTGGCTTGCTCAGCTTGCTCTCTTATAGAACCCAGGACTACCAGCCCAGGGATGGCACCACCCACAATGGGCCCGCCACCCTTGATCACTAATTGAGAAAATGCCCCACAGCTGGATCTCATGGAGGCATTTCCTCACCTGAAGCTCCTTTCTCTGTGATAACTCTAGCTTGTATCATGTTGACACAAAACCAGCCAGTAGTAGACTCATCATATGCTGCGATAAAGTCTCCTGGAAATGTCATTTCAGTACTATGGGCTGAGCAAGCTTTCCAGGGTGCTTTACGAGAAGTCGCTAAGTCCTCAGCTGGGCCTGGAGACAGTGACTTCCCTCAAAACAAGCTCACTATGTTGCCTGGTTCATTTGTCTCAGTGCTGAGTGCCCTACCCCTGGCAGAAAGGGTTTGCTATACCTGCAATGCTCTTTGTCCAGACAACTCATTCTCCTAAGTAGAAATTAGCTGTGAACCTCTAGTAGGTAGATTTCCTTTCTAACTTCTCTTTAAAAAAGACACCTCGCCGGGCAGTGGTGACGCACGCCTTTAATCCCAGCACTTGGGAGGCAGAGGCAGGAGGATTTCTGAGTTCGAGGCCAGCCTGGTCCACACAGTGAATTCCAGGACAGCCAGGGCTACACAGAGAAACCCTGTCTCGAAAAAAAAAAAAAGACACCTCGTCTGGACTATCATTGCCACTGCCCCATCCCCCCAAGAGGGACATGTCCATTACAAACAAAACCGGTTTTAGCCTATAGCCTAACAAGTAACCATTCTTTTCAGCCATTTTTCTTGCAAATGTGCCACCTCAGAGACTTAAAATGTTATACTTTGTTTCAAAGGTTCCAAATGTAACTAGGAACAGTAAAGATTTAGGCCAAGGTGACATCTGCTTGGAGAATTCTATTAAAGACACCCTTAATGAACAACAACAAGAAAGAATATGGAGAAAACTTATTCACTTTTTGGGCAGAGGTTGAACAAGAGGGTCCCATGCAAAAAGTCCCAACCTGAGGTAAAGAACACAAAAGCAGGAGTCAGCCCACCAAGATCTGGAATAGAGAAGTGTAAGTGACCTGAGCCCTGACAATGTTACTGAGTTAGAGCAAAATGTTCAGCGGACTTACAGCCAGATCTCCTTGGCATGTGAGCTGGTTTCAGGGTCTGTACTTTAAAGTATACTAATGCTGGCATTTACTCCTTGGTCCACAAATTCTGCTAAAGACTGGACTACTTCCTAAAGTCTTCTAATAACACTGATGGGTATGAGGACACAGACCTATAATCCCAGTACTTGGGAGGCTGAGTTAGATATTTCAAATTCCTGGCCAAACTAGACTATACAATAATACACACCCTGCCTCAAAACTTCACCCTACAACCCTAAAAAAAAAAGAGGGACAAGGAGGGTAACACTGACTCAGAAAATGAGCAAGATAACCAGTACCGGGCACTGACTAACGCACATGCTGTTTTTCTAATGCAATTTTTAGCTTTTAAAAGAATTTCTGTTTAGAACCAGCTAAGTGATTAAAAGGCTAACAGCTATAAGCTATGTTAATATATTACATGTACCCTTCATAAAATGTAATGAAAACACCCCTTTGAATCTGCAGTTGTAGCTCAGGGGTTGATGGTTTGCTCAGCATTCTCAAGGTCCTGGGTTCAATCTTTGGCACTGAAGAAAAAACAACACAACACTTTCCCTCTGTGATCTTTCTGCCCACCTAAAACCCCAACGAATTCAGTAAAGGGATAGCCTATAAGACTGAAACATATTTCTTAAAATTACCAAGGTCATCAAAGATCAAAGAACGGGATGAAGGATGCAGCTGTTCAGTAGTAGCACACATACTTAACAAGACTGAGCTAGGGTCAATCCTCAAAGATACTTATGCGACAATTACCAGTATTAGCAAGGTATGCACAAAGGCACAATGAATGGCACTGGCAACCAATAGCTGTCTACATGGATGTAATGTCCACTCAACAGGGGGAAAATCATGCCTAACAATGGAAACCCAGCCTAATTCTGGGGTCTGTCGAGGTCATGAACCTGAGAAAAGAATCTACCACCACCAGGTTGCTAGACCAGAATAATTCCTTACTACAGATTTTAAATTCTATCCTAATACTTACGGGTAAGTATAGCTACCATTCCTCATAATAGAGGTCTCTCTTTACAGCAAATGGAGACTATCACAAAAACAAAACAAACACAACAAAAAAAAAATCCATACATGAACACACAATGCAGAGATCAATAGACCATGGGAAGCCCAGGTCTGATGGATACATCTGTATCACAGCTCTTGCATCCATAGGTTAGAGAAAATCACGGAAGATGCAACTGTAAGAGCCAGAACACCAGGAAGTCTGCTGTCAAACAGTCTCTCCTAGAAATGGCTACATCAACAAGACAGAAACAGTGGCAATATCAGGGGACATGTTAAGATGGAAGGGGGAAAATGTCAAGGAGTCCCAGCCCTAGACAAAGAATTACAGGCAACTAATGAGTGCTGGGAGAAGGAGATCTGGTCTCTCCTAGGGATGAGCCCCTTACCAATGAAGAGTGGTCAGCCCTGAAACCATATATACAAACAACAAAACCAGACTCAGCAAGCTATATTACACACACACACACACACACACACACACACACACACACACACACACACACCCCAGAGCATGGAAGGGGTTCAAAGGAAGGTACTTAGGTGGGGCTAGAGGGAAGAAGGGGAGGAGGAAAAATGATCTAATTTTATTTCAATTAAAAACATATTTCAAAAAATTAAGTATGATAAACTGTCACAGCCAAGAAGGACATGGGGAAGCATGATAGTTTAATGTGATTAGTTATGACTGGAACACTGTAGCAGAAAAGGATGTTCAGAAAACTGTTAAGCAATCTGAATAAACAATGGAGTTTTGATAATAATAGTTAATTGGCCCTGTAACTGTTACTAATATACCATACTAACGCAAGACATTAACAACAGAGGAACTATATGCAGGATACATATGGGTGCTTTCTCATTTTCCCAAATTACTTAAAAATCTTAAAACTATTCTAAAGATAAAATTGATCTTAAATATTAGAATGCAAAGCTTTGGGGGTCTGGCTTCCCTCAATGTCAGAATACCATGGCTGGACAGAAGTCCTATATGTAACCTAAAAGCATTTAACAAAATTTAAAGAATCAAAAACAAACAGAAAACCCAATCTAACCAAATTAACAATAAAAACAAACAGAACACCAGCGTAAGACAAGAGTCTTATCTGTGGTTGGAGACTTAGCTGAGTAGAAGAGCACTTGTCTCGTACAGGGCTCCAGATTTAATCCCTAGCACTGCAAAGCAAATACCCAAAAATGTAGTATTTGCAAATTTGCAGCTTTTCTCCTGAAGGTACTATATAGTTTCATAGAGTTTACGTAACATGAGATGCCAGAAATGTGAGTTCTGGGACAAAGGAGGAGTGGCTGTAAGTTAGAAAGGAGGGATGATGGAAGGAGCCACACAAGAGATGAGCAAGCCCTCAATGCTGCTGAAACCAGTGGCTGACCTAAGCCACACAGGGACTGAACCAAAATGGAGCAGCTGAAAGAACTGAGAAGTATTCAGCTGTCTACTGCAGGGTAGTAGTAAGGAAAACAGTTTCACAAATGGCCGTCATCCAACACAGAGAAATACTGTTCCTACTGCCCAGAAGGCACAAACAATCTAACAAAAATCCAAGTGCCAGTAAAGAATACTTCCCTTCCAGTTGTTGGTCAGGGGACTACGAGACCCCCAAAGGCAATAGAGGCTATTATCATCATCCTTGGTTGCCTCCTAGAACTTGAAGTAAGAACCTGTTGCTAAAGACAACACATTCTGATCATAGAAATGGAGAGATCAAGCTGGCACTAACCTAGAAGTCTCCTCCCTAGATTTCATAGTGTCTAAAAGTGCTATGCAGGCTGCAGATGAGAAAAGTAATCCATAGCCCTACCCAGCTATAAAACCTATAAATTACAACAGTGGCAAGCTGGGAAAGATATTTCCAATAATGCAACAATAATGCACTTACATCCTGGCAGCAATCCAGAGATGTCTAATTGGACTTATGGCTGCTAAATAGGATAGAACTCATGCCTGGTACTATAAGCTTAGCAAAGAACCTGTGGCTAGAATGGTCGGTCACAGGCCCTGCTGGAGAACATACTAATGCCAGTTTCCTACATCATTATAGCTTCCAACTGTATGCTTACACACAGATTAAGTACAGCTCTCGCCCCTTATTGATGCAATTTCTTTTGCAGTAGATGTAGACTACTACAGAGATCCACAACTGTTCAAAATCCAGAGAATTAATGACTGTAATATGACCAGTTCCAAGAGGGACATCTACGATACGACTCCTGCACCTAAGGCTCATGGAACATCGTGTAAGATCGGAAGAGCCAAAGGATCAGGACAACTGCTACAAGACAATGTCTTAGAGACATAGTACAGATGCTATACCAACATTCAATAGTATGGCTGACTGCATGAGTCTTGAAAAGACCACATCAACAACATACCAACGTAAACAGAGAAAACTTTTACAGAGAAAAGTTATCTCCTCTATATAAAGAGCTACAGGTAGTCAAAGGCTCCCAAGAGAAGGAGAATCACTTTTCTCCAGAGGCAAGCCCCCTTGATAAGTTGCCCAGTCCTAAGTGGTCAGATCGAAGCACTGGGTGAACTCAGCAGGTTATTTGTGTAGGTATACACATATAGGTAGCTATAGAACAAGAGGGCATGAGTGCAAAAGGGTTGGAGAGTGGCAAAGAAAGAGCTGGAGAGGGAGAGGCAGGGGTAGAAATAATGTAGAAATATGGTATACTCGTGTATGAATTCTCAAAAAACCACAGAAGTCTAAAATCGTAAAATAGATACTACTAAGTAAGGACTAAGCAAACAGACGAGCCGCAGCCTAAGAACAACAAAGATGTAAACTATTTTCTTAACAAAGACTGTATCTTCAGAATATAAAGATTCTACATCCAAGAAAGCTAAAACTAAATTAGTGGGGAAATCTAAACATTACCAAAAATTGAAAAGCTTTAGTGTTTTAAAGCATACCACCAAAAAATATAAAAAAAATAAAAAATCCTATAAAGAATACAAAACCCAGTAATCCACGCTATTACAGATTTTTCTTTTAATAGTGGTGCATACCTTTAATGTCAGCACTTGGAAAGCAGAGGTGGGCAGATGTCTGTGAGACTGGGGGTAGTCTAATCTACACAGTGAGTTCCAGGTCACACAGGGCTACATAGAGCAACACCATCTCAAAATGAAAAAATAAATTTTAAAATTCCCACACCATAGTGTGCTTTTGTGCTTCTACCAAAGAGATGAAGAAAATCAGAGAGATGTATTTCTTTTTCCCTCAGAAAACAAGTTTCACTTGAAGAGATAAGAATACAGACAGAGGTGGCAAGCCTGTGTCCATCAGTTCTTTTGATGATTGTGAGCACCTTGAGAAGGCATGAGGAGCTGCCCCGGCCCCGGCCCCGGCTTTAAGAATCAGAGCACACTAAGTGTCTGGCCACCTGCTTGCGTGACAGTTCCTCCTGCTTCCGCCTTTCCTCCTCTGCTCTCCTCCGCTCCTCCAATCTTCTAAGAGCTTCTTCCTGCTGCTGTCTTTCCTCCTCTTCTCGCTGTCGCCTTAGCGCAATCTCTTGCTCCCGCTGGCGTCGCAGAGCCTCCTCCTAAAGAAAATGACAGAGTGAAGTGTGTATGAGACTCTGGCTTACCCGTACTTGAAGAGGAACAGTTGATGAACTACTAAGTTTCCTAAGTACAGAACAGGGTCTGGAGTGAAAAGTACCATGTTAAATTGAGAAGGCAGGTATATTAAGATAAAAAAAAAAAGGCAGGCATGGTGCCATACTTTAATCCCAGTTCTCAGGAAACAGGGACAGGGGGCGGATCTCTGAGTTCCAGGCCAGCCTGGTCTATAGAGCAAATTCCAGGACAGCCAACGCCACACAGACAAACCCTGTCTTAGGGAAAATAAATGAAAAAAAGGACCGAAGCTGGACATAGTGGTATAGATCTTAAAACCCAGCACTCAGATATGGAAGTGGGAGGGTCTCTATAGTTCCAAGGCCAGCCTGATCTACATGATGAGACCCTGTCTCCACAAGAAATAAGATGAATAAAACCCAACTATTTAAAATACTAGTACACTGCAAGACAGTAAGAAGTCTATCCTGGCTTAGATAGTCACAAGTAGTAGTCATAAGTCTACTACTGACCCTAGACAGGATACTAGAACACAGGCTTTGCTTTCTCTGTTAGTATCTTTAGGTTTTTTTTTTAAAAAAATCACCTAAAAATATACATCATAAAGATACCAAATCGAGGGGGCTGAACAGATGGCTCAGCGGGTAAGAGCACTGACTGCTCTTCCAGAGGTCCTGAGTTCAATTCCCAGCAACCACAAGGTGGCTCACAACCATCTGTAATGGGATCTGATGGCCTCTTCTGGTGTGTCTGAAGACAGCTACAGTGTGCTCACATATATAAAAATAAATAAATAAATAAAATCTTTTAAAAAAAATAAAATAAAAAAATTAAAAAGGATGCCAAATCAACAACACCAAAACCTAGTGAAGTGAGGAAAGCCATGTATCCCAAAACATCTTCAAGTCCCACCACTAAGTACCACACAGAATCACGCAGGGAACACTGTGTACTATAGAATTAAATGTCTATTTTTTAATCTCCTCCACCTCCCAGGGATTGTCTGTGTAGACCAGGCTGGACTTTAACCAGGCTGCCTCTATATACCACATGTGTGTCTGGTGGCCTCAGAGGGTAAAATAGGACATTGTATCCCCCAAAGCAGTGGTTCTCAACCTGTGGGTCATGACCCAATGGGGTTGGCTATGTATCAGATATCCTACATATCAGATATTTACATTTTGATTATAATAGTAGCAAAATAATTTGATGGTTGGGGGTGAGGAACTGTATTAAATTAGGAAACTTGAGAACCACTGCCATAGAACTTGAGTTATAAATGGTTGTGGACCACGGCGAGTGTTTGGAATCAAATCCTGATTCTTCTGGAAGAGCAGCCAGTGTTCTTAACTGCTGTGCTATGTCTCCAGCCTTCTATCATTATCTTACACTGATGCACAGTGTAACTCCAAGAAATTTGCTTTTTTCTCATCATGGATCCTTCTGTTCTTCACAAAACATCTTACAGCCAACAAGCACAAACATGTATCTAAAGTTACACTTCAGACCACCAAAGTGGAGTTTTCCACTGGAGTCTATAAAACTCCAGCAGAAAAGCAGACTAAGCAAGTTAAGAACAGATTCCTCAAAATAAAACAGTAAAAACACCATTAAAAAAAACTAGTTAGCCTCATTGACTAAAAACAAAAGCACTGCAAAGACTTTCAGACATCCTAGGGAAACAGTAAAAAATTGGGATGAAGTCTCGCATCTCATTATGGTGGGCTGACTAAACTACAAATTCAGAAGGTAAACTTTGTACAGACACTGTGATGGTGTAGATCTGTGCATATAAGTAATATCTGGCATCAATGATGACATAATTCATTAACGTCAAAAGTCAGGATATGAAACACTAAGTACAAATGACCTATTTCTTAAGTAATCACCCAATTGCCTTTTTGTTATCTAACAGTAGAGTTCAATCAAAGACTGAAAATACTTGAGAAGGAAAAACTGCATCAATACTGGATCACTGTTCTCTGATAGGACAGCACAACAATTCCCACGGCAGTTACACTGTGCAGATTAGTTAGTAATCTAGGGTATTCAGGGGGTGACATGGCTTGTACACACACAGTCTACATCAAGAGACTGGAGCATCTGCGTTATTTCATGTTTGTAAGAGAACCTGACACCAAACCCCTGTATCTAGGGATAACTACAAAGTTCTGGGTAGAGTGGGTTTTTCCTCCATGTTTTTGAAATACTAATCACCAGCAGAGATCTAAAAAGATTTATGAAAATTGACTGGAGGGTCAAGGTCTTAGTCAAAGATAAATATATTTTTTCAAAGTACAGCTGAATGACTTGAACATGTGAAAAGATGCTCAACTCACAATCCCTTGGTAAATAAAAGTAAATCGAAACCCCATGAAGACTCTATACTATCTGGGAAAAGCACCACTGCCAAAAGCAAACAAGCAAAAATAACAAGTGTCGGGAAAGACAAAAAAATACTCAAACCCTCATGCTCTAAAAATGAGCACATAAAAAATTTTATAATAGAATTCATGTCTCATGTGGTAAATACACTTCTGGTACGTATATATGTAGAGCTGATATAAGTGATGGCTCAATTATCTATATGCTCATATTTACAACATTATTTGCATACTCAAAATATACATATGAAGTCCTCCAAATGTCCACATGCAGGTAAATCAAAATGTGCTATCTACAAATTTATTTAACTTTAAGAAAGAATTTCTGATCATATTCTATGACGACACAAATTTAATTTGTCAAATGACAAGTGCTGTATATTTAAATGAGGTACCCAGAGTAGTCAAAATCATAGAAACAGCAAGAAAAATGTGGACACCAGGAGCCAAGAAGAAGTCCCTGTTCCGTGGGTTAAGAATGTTCAGTTTGGGAAAATGAGGCAATCCTGCACCTGGACGGGGGGCGCAGCCTTCAGTAACAGTGAAAACATAGGATGCCATCACACAGTTTTTAGAAAGCCCATTTGACTTTATAAAATAGTAATGCTGCATACCAAAAATTACTTCATGTTTTTATCATTAAGGCTAGAATGCCTAAAATATTAGGTTATGAGTAAATTATGAAAAATTAAAAGACTAATGATTAGCACTTTAGTGAGTGTTGTTTCTGAAGGTAAGTCTGAAGGTAAATCCTGCTATTACAGCCTTCTCTCCCCATTCCTCTTAATATGGAGCGGAGCACATCACCCAAGACCCTCCCTCACAAGGAGCAGAGCTTCTCCTACTACAGAACGCCCAGTGATATACCTGCTTCCTTCGAGCAAGCTCCTCTTCTTCCCGTCTTTTCCTTTCTTCCTCCTGCTGCCTCCGAAGGATTTCCTCCTGTTGTCTCCGGAGTTCTTCTTGCCTCTTTCGTTCCTCCTCTTCCCTTTTTGCCCTCATTTCTGCCTCTCTTCTCTCCTGTTCTAGCTGGACAATGAAAGAGAATTTTTGTCAGCTTTATAGCAAGCATGGGGTGCCCCGAAGCACTGAGTAACTGCAGAGGTGAGAGGTGTACCTCCCATTCACTCAGCAGTACCCTGCTGTGCTGCAATGTGAGAAGAAAACCCCTGACTGACTCTAAGCTCCAACAGGGCACATTAATCACTTTTCTACTCTTCTAAGCAACATGCATGTTCCTCCCATTTTGACCACCTCTTCATTTGACATGACAGTACACCACATCTCTTAAGATGTGGAACACAAAGTGGTTAACATAAGAGTAACATCAGAAGTGTCCTAAAGTGTGTGACTGGTATTTCCTTATTTGTCCCTACAAAACACTCCTTACTGGGATCTAACTGTGTCTCTAAGATTTAGACAGTTACCAGCAGGGATGCTAGGAATGAACACAGAGCTTCCTAATCTCACCACTGTCAACTACACTTCAGACCTTCTCTTTTCTCATGTAAATTCTAAGAGTCTTACCCAGCCTCCCCACTCCTAATTCTTTATCTACATTCCTCATCTCAAAATCTAAAGGGGGGAAGGTACAGGGGAAGACAGGATGATCTGGCATCATTCCTTGACATGAAAATAAATTCTATCATGAAATATGCAAGGTATTCATGACAGCTCTGCTCATCTTATTTATTCCTCTGATTGTACCCCGGCTCCCGGTCATATGAAATTACTTAGCTGCTCCCTGAATTCTGAATGTTCTTGAATCTATCTAGCCAGGACTATTTTCTTTAACTGCAATTTAATTTTCCTATCTTAAAAACCCATGCTGGGACATGGTGGATTCACCCATAATCCCAGTACTTGGGAAGCAGAGACAGTAGGTAGGTCCACCTCAAGTTTGAGGCCAACTTGGTCTACAGAGCAACTCCAAAGACAGTCAGAGTTGCAAAATAGTGCGATTATGTCACAAATAAAACCAAACCCCTACTAATTCTGGGTCAAATTAATTTAGTATTGCTGACTCTCAAGAGTATTACCACGTCTCTAAGATGGGCAGTAGCTCGTACACCCTGAGCACCCTGTAAGCGTACCTGCCCCTTTATCTACATCTCCCCACCCACCACAGGACACCCTGAAAGGGCTTATTCTTACTCTCATGTCCTCAGTTCAAAGCACTGAGGAACTAGTGATTCTAAAGTCAAGAACTGTAAAGAACTACAGTCTCCCATCATTTATGGAGATAGCTCTCACCATGGCTCTTTCCACACTCCAGGTTCTATGAAGAGACCAGTACCCTCTCGGGATTTAACATGTATCCTGTGTGATTCTACTGGGGTGTGAGAACCAGGAAATCATTACTCACACCATGTACTGGTATAGACACCCTCTTCTGCCAAGTTCTAAACTAAACTTGCCTGTCAGCATCTCCAGGAGCTAATGATCATGCTGAACATTTGAGTTTCATACCGAAGATACTAGAAAATGACTATCTAGATTCAATGTTGGAATGGAGGTGACAGATTAAGAATCTAATACACACAGCGGATATTTTCTAACAGTATTTGTGACAAATAATCATCCCACGAATAATGTAAGTAAAATACATATATGACCATCATCATGAAGTTATCTCAATACCAACCAATTTTAATTGAGGTCTTTAGGTTTTTTTAGAAGAGGATACAAAAAGATAGAACACAAATGTACTTAACCCAGCTAAGAAGAGGTAAACTAAAAAGAACAGGTAGCTAGAGGAAAGGAAAGAAATGACATAAATGAAGCCTTGCATTCTGTAGCTAGAAGGCAGGCACACAACGTGAAGAGTAAGTTTCAGACCTTTGCAGCTTTGGCCTTCTCTAGCTGCTGAAGCTGTTCCAGGGAAGGACCTGGTGTTGTGGTGTCCAGGGGAAGATCCCATACACTACTACCTTCCCAAACTGTAAGACAAAGACAAAACTGAGAAAGCTCCAAGAGTGTAGCACAGTCACATAACCACAGGCAAAACAAAAAGAGCTGCTCCCTGAATCTGAACATGCTCCATCATACACAGCGGTTTATCTCTGGGAGGAGTGTATAGGGTTGCCTTGCCTCGTAGTCTAGAATGTGAGTTCTTCCTGCCTCAGCCTTCCAAATGCTGAGATTAATAGTGTGTGCCACCATGTACCCGGCTGGTTGCTTTAAATGAAACCAAGCCAGCAGGTTTTCATCAATACTCAACACACCATGAAGAAACTGTAGTATGAGACATTTACTAAGGAACCAATTTCATCTTTGTACCACTCCATATAGGTACCTGATATGTCTATGTCTTTAAAGATGAACTAGTTTTAAAACTTCAAAAGGAACATGATAAAAATGTGACAATATAACAATTCAAATGCCAGAG
This sequence comes from Tokudaia tokunoshimensis, assembly GCA_036184795.1. Lineage (NCBI taxonomy): Eukaryota > Metazoa > Chordata > Mammalia > Rodentia > Muridae > Tokudaia > Tokudaia tokunoshimensis. The sequence goes on along the minus strand of BTHU01000016.1, from coordinate 89,033,333 downwards.
GATTTCCAGTAGCCATACAAGTAGAGAACCAACGAGGTGTTTGCACACTATGAATTAATTCTTAAATGTTATTCAATTCTTCACCTTATGGTTGTAAGATACATCTCTTTGGAAAGAGACTGTGCAGGTCTTACAAATTACCTTTGATCTGTCAAACCTAAAAGACAGCACAGGGCCAGATATAAACACTAGGGGTTACAAGCCAAGTATGATGATGAATTTCTGTAATACCAGCACTCTGAAAGTATTGCTCAAAGGAGGATCTTGAGTTCAAGGCCAGCCTTGGCTACACATTAGACCAAGGCTACATGAAACCTTCTCTCAAAGAAAAACAAAACACAACAATAAAAGTTTCTGAGTCTATTTTCTTATTGTTAGTTAAAATTTTTAACACTAATTCTCTACTTTCCTTTTTTTGTCATACTAGAGAAATTTAAGTCTTGCAAATGCTAGACAAGTATTTTACCACTAAATTTACAGCCCTAGACATTCATTACTCTATTTCTCTGCAGACCTATTATATCTACGCAAACTAAATACTGTGTACATAAAACCAATGAAGTATTTAAAAAGATTACATATAAATTGTTTGAAATACTTATTAGAAGCTTCAAAAAACTGAAGAATATTTTAGCATCCTAAGTATAAATGAATACTAAGAAAAGAATAATGTGGGCTGGCATGGTGACTCACTCGGCGGATAAAAGGCCCTTGCAATAAAGCCTCATGAGCTAGGACTCACAAGGTAGTAGAGAACCAACTCCCACATGTTTCTCTAGTCTTGTCTTAACTTCCATGAATGTACTGTGTCGCCTATGCCTACATACACACAGACACACATACCATACACAACCACACACACACATACATACATACATACAAACATATACACAGTATGAAAGTTCTGCTTTAATCTCTTCTTTGGGAAGGTTTCAGAAGGAGGACACTAAGCTCTCTACTGTCATATCTACTGTAGGGTCAATTCTAGAACTATCTCACCAATGCATAAAAACAAACAAACAAACAAAACCTGTCGAAGTTATAGGTCCTAAAAATTTAACAGCCAACTGCTCTTTCTTATAAGCACTATTGGCTATTCAAACTTTTCACTTTTGTAGATATTATACAGTAACAACAAATTGTTCCATCAATTACCAAGATTTTTAAAAACTCAACCCCTAAGTTTTCCAATTTGATACAAACAAAAACAGAACAAGCGAAGGTTTAAAGTAGATGTTTCTCACCCTAAAATTTGGCAACACCTGCATGGTTGATATTACTCATCTTTAACTCCAACAGAGAGAACATCAGTACTTAGGTTTTATTTCCACCCCAACCCTCAGAAGACATCAAAAACAAAAGATTTGCGGGGAGGGGGGGCATGTACACACGCACGCGCAATTCTACATTATTTAGAGCAACAAAAACAGAAACCTAATTCAAACAATTCAAACAATTTATATGCTAAATGCTTCAAAGCCTTTTTTGGATGTACTAAAGATGAAACTTCTTAAAATTCAATAATAACGGATCAATATGTCTAGGACATTTAAAAAAACTGAAATATATAAATGATTATTACATTCTAAATCCATTCAGTTGTAACATAAAGAAAGTAAAGTTTTTACCTGCAGGTTGTGAGGCTGATGGCTGAAGCTCCCAGATAGAGCCAGTATCTGGCACTGACACAGACCTAGTTACTGAGGGAATGATGTTCTGATCAGACATTCTGCAAAAGGGAAATAAAAAGTCAATGTGTTCCTGTCACTTGGAAAATAAGATACAGAGGGGCTATGAGCAGGTTCCTAGGTTATCTGACTAGGAAAGCCAACACTTTGCCTTGTGTTGTTTCATGAGACTGGGTCCCACCATGTAGCCCTGGTGACCTGGAACTCATGATATAGACCAGGCTGACCTCAAATTCATAGAGATCTACCTGCTTCTATTTTACCAGTATCAGACTTTGTTTTGAAACTGATGAAAGCTGGGTGTGGTGGTGCAAGACAGGAAAATCTCCGAGTTCAAGGTTAGTCTGGTGTACATAGTGAGACAATGTCTTAAAACAATGACACCTGAGAATCGCATTTCACTTCTGTGTCTGAGGTCTTCCATACATCAGGTTAATCAAGCCTTCAGTACCTCAAGGGTCCAGTTTGCTTATCTTTACAATAGAGACCAAGCCAGGCATGGTGGCACCCACCTTTAAGCCCAGCACTTGGGAAGCAGAGGCAGACAGATCTCTTGAGTTTGAGGCTAAGCTGATCTATAGAAGTACAGAAAGAGTTCCAGAATAGCCAGGGTTATAGAGAGATCCTGCCTGGAAGAAGGGGACTCAACCATTAACCTGCTTGCCTCGTAGGACAGGCTAAAACCCACATGAGAAATGTGAAGCACTTTCAAGTACAGCTCTGGAAGAATAACTGCTGATACAACTTCAGGAGCTGAGACAAACATCCTGAATGAAAATCTGAAGTAGCAGGAATTAAAGAATGTCTCCATAATTGCTTTGCCAACAGACCTGCCTTAATGGTTTGGGAATCTCAGTGAACCATGACTCTGTGTGCCTTATCAATCTTTTTTTATCAGGTATCATGAGTAAAATTACCTACACACACACACACACACACACACACCTGCTTTAATGGTTTGGGAATCTCAGTGAACCATGACTCTGTGTGCCTTATCAATCTTTTTTTTATCAGGTATCATGAATAAAAGTAAAATTACCTACACACACACACACACGCACGCACGCACATATAAATGTGATATAATGGAATATCCACCAACCTCATCTTCAGAGCCTGGAACTGCTGCAGAAGAAGAGCCAACTGCTGTTGCTGCTGAGATGACAAAGCTGCTTTCTGCTGTTGAGCCAACACTTGTGCATACTGCTGTCTTCAAAAGTTAAACAAACAAAAAAAAAAGTATAACCCATCTACCCACATTTTTGTTTTTGGAAAACAAACCCAACTCATCCCCTCCCCCGACTACCACACTCAGAAATAACAATCAAATATATTTTATAATTCTATAAAGTCACAAAAATTTTTGATCTACATCATAGATGATGTTCCTGAAGGACAGATATATGTGTACATATACATATGAAACAAATGACATGTGTGATATATGCATACTGCATAGTGCAGAACTGTCAAACACCCACAAGATTTCCGAGATTGTAAATGACAATAAGCAAATTTGAACACCTATTTCCAAATGAAGAACTCTGCAAAACTAAAATCACTCCTACAAAATTTTCTCAGATTTTCTGTTTCAGCGTGTAAATTTTTGAATAATATTTTCCGCTGGCTCTGAAAGTTGCAAACAGTAAATATCTTTAGGTTTACAGGGTCAACTGCTCAGTTCTTCTCCCGTAATTTAACAGCAGTCACAGACAATCTATAAACAGGTTAAGTCATATGATCCAATGTTTTGCTTAAAACAGGCAGCAGGCTACTAACACTAGACAGTGCCAACCCATCTACCTGCACAAATGTTACTCCTTTTCCATGAGGCTAGTGCTCAGGAGACTAAGGCCGCAGAACATGAGTTTTAAGGCAGTCAGGGCTAAATCCTATCCTAACACAAAAAAAAATAAAGATGACGATCTTAGTGAGTTGGTCATTATTCTACACCATTCCTAACAACAAACTCTGTAACTTCTTCCTACCTTCTCCTCTGTTTTTCTCTCTGTGCCTCTCAGAAGGTAATTAGTCCTTAAAATGATTGTTTGGCTCTTTCTTCAGCAACTAAAGATCCTGAAAACCTAACTAGATTCCATTCTCTGCAATCTAGCATTAAAAGGCAAGCTACAATGAGATGGACAGTGGTACACACGTCACTAGTAGGTTACTCAAGTATCACAGAAGCCTTTAGTTCTCACTCTAACAGGTGAGACTTGGAGCAGATTCTATGTCAGGCTCCTTTGGTGCTGCAGTGCATCCTACTGCATCACTGCTCTTACTGGATTAAGAACTGCTGGTACTGGAGGTGCTGCATCTGGTATAAGGCAGTGAGTTCCTGCTGTCTGGTCAGGCGTTCCTGGTCCAATTCTCCCTGAGAGAAAAGAGGTACAGGAAGAAGCACCATGAAATAAACAGCAATGAGCATAAGTGGCAAAGAGTATACACACCTACACACACACAAACACGTATGCATATGAGTATACAGCACAACACACCCAAAACCTTTGCTTCCTACTCCAAACTTGTGCCCTTTAAACCCTTAACTAAAAATCCCATCATCTTTAAAACCTAAACAATGCCACCTAGTGGAATAAGGTGGTGTTACCAGCCTAAGTCACAAAGGGGTCTTCGTTCAGTCAGCACTGTCCTCCACTACTTCAAACTGAAAGCTGAACTGTCATCTACTGAGCTGTTACTATAACTGAAAAATTATCCAGCACTCTAAATCTTGGTGGCTTGTTTTAAAGATCACATAGAAATCACAGAAACAGGACAGCATGAAAATGAGTAAAGTGACCTAACAGCTGATAGGATGAGAACTCCTCCCTTAAATTAGGTATTTCTAATGACAGTAATGCACTAGAAGGTGGAAACACAGGCTAACAGTATTTTCTTTGTATTTTAAAATAATTCAAGGAAGATGGCTGAAATTTTAGTTTTATAAAGTTAAAATAGAGACAAAGAAAATATAAGGTTTATAATAATAAAAAATAAAAACCTACGATAACAGACTAACCCCTAGGCAAACCATATATGAACTTGTATCTTTCTTACTTACTGATTATAGCTTGGAATAAAGCATCTGACATACAATGGGTTAGGGCAGTAAGAATCCTAAATTCAGAGACATCAGGAACAAGGTCTAGTCAACACTTCACATGAAAACCTGGGTTTTAAGAGTTTTGCTGGTCAAAGTCAGCTCTCTTATCAGTGCTTTGAGGAAGGAGGTAGCAGATAACAAGGAAGCTGAGCTTCCCAAAGGTTTCCCCTTGAAGTGTACAGACTGAGGCTTAGATACAGACTCAGCTGAAGAGGTGCAGACTCTGACTGGAGAAGACAAGGGTGAGAGCACGCCAAGAACCACACGAGCAGCTTCTAGCTCCTGACACAGCAAAGTCACATCTCAACTTTAAGACAGGAAATAAGGCTCAAACTTGTCAGGTAAATTTGAGTAATGATACACTGTAATTGTTCTTGCGATTGAAACAATTCTCAAAAATAATGTATGAATCATGGAAGAGAAAGTATTGCGGCCAGCAAGCCAGTGAGTGTCATCTTTTAATGACAGAGGATGTATCACATTAACCGTCACCTATCAAAAAATTCCTGTGAAAATATGCCTGGTAGCCTCAGTATAGCTGTGTAAGTCAATGATAGGTTACTGCAAAAATCCAGTACTCATAGTAAATTAAATATGATCATTTTTAATCAATGGACAACTACTACTCGTTCTATTTAATAAAGACACAGAAAGCTAGACAGTCACACACCTAGCAACCTCAACTAGCAACGCAACTGAGAAAGGCCAGCCTCGAGAGAAAATATTTCCCAGCTAAAGGATTATGCCTTCAAAATATCCTAACACAGTAGTGGCACTTATATTTGGATAAGCCTCAAATTCAGTATATTTTATGAGCCAGAAAATAAGAAGAAAATAGAGGTAAGAGGAAAAGTGCACATTCTATGTAAAAGTAATAAGGAATTTTCAGAGGTCAACCATGTTGAAACACAGAAGATAAAAGCTTTGCCATGAGCTTTGAAAGGGAAAGTCAGACCATGAAGGACCTACAGGTTAGGTCAGGATAAAATAATGGTCCATTCTTTACTGGTTAGAAAACCACCGACAGATTTTATACAGTATGTATAGATGAATGCACAGTAACTTTTGAAAAGGTCATCACTGTTCAGGATACAATTCTCCCATTCAAAATGCCCATTATCATCTCAAGTTCCTTTCTGAACCACCAGGTTGGGTATGTTAGGTAGCTCATGCCTAGAATCCCAGCAGCTCATCAGGAGCAAGAAATCACCACAAGTTTGAGGTCAACCTGGTCTGCAGAGCAAGTTCCAGGCCAGCCGTTAAACTGAAAAATTCTGGATCAAAGAAGAAAAGAGAAAGAGAAACTACCATTCTCTCTTCCTTCACTGCAACCCTGGCTGTCATTCAGAAGAGAAACAAGTACTCCTGTATCTACTGTGAATCCCAGGCCAGTGGGAATATACTCACCATATGAGGAGGGGGAGCTGGGCCTGGAGAGAAAGGAACCCTTCCCCACATTTTCATGATATCACCAAGGGGCTGGAAGCTTTCATCACATGCTCTCTTCACCAGCAAAGACATAGTAAAATAGCCCGCCTGAAACCATTCGGCCATTTCCTGATTGTTAAAGGGACCTAAACACAAGGGGAGCGAGAATGTTGTCAGGTTCAAAAATAAATATATTCCCTGAGTCTCATGTTCATTCAAATTTTTATAGAATACCAACTTACCTCAAAAGAAGGACAAATAGGTTTTGTTTTTTTTTTAAAAATTAGATACAAATGTACAATGTTCTGTCTCACAGAGCTGGGAATCTAAGCCAGGATGTTGCTCATTCTCAGCCAGTACCCTGCTGCCGAGTTTCATCCCTGAGCAAGCTCCAGTCTGACATGTCTCGAATTGTCACCAAAGCTTTAATACTGTACACAGAATAATAACTGTCTCACTCTCTGCAACAACTCATGTCAGGAGAATGAAATACACCGAAGAGCTGATGAGCATGTGCTGGCTCTCATCACTAAATGCTCAGGGCTACATACAAAGTCCAATTTTTGTTATGTTGTGTTGGAGACTAATGATTTTTAAAAAGCAATAATCAACTGAACTAAGACACACTACGATGCATGTATCCAACTAGACTAAATGTGGCCTTGGGAAACAATAGCATTCTTTAGTGGAATACTTTAAACATAAAAACTTACAGAACATAGACAAATTCAGTATTTTCTAGGCATTAAAAACTGTTCTTTAGATGTGAATGGGAGTTTTGCCTCTATGAATGTCTCCGAACCACCTGTGTGCCTGGTACCAGAGGCCAGAGTGGGTGTGAGATCCCCAGAACCTGAGTTATAGATGGTTCTGACTCCCTATGTACAGTCAGCCTGGGTGCTCTGGAAGAGCAGTACTTTTAACTGTTGAGTCATTTATCCAGTAATCCATTTTTGCTTTTTGTTTTTTTTTTTTTCTTTTCTTTTCTTTTGGTTTCTCTGGACAGGATTACTCTGTGTAATAGCCCTGGCTATACTGGACTTGTTTTATAGACCAGGTTGGTCTCGAACTCACAGAGTTCTACCAGCTTCTGGCCTCTGCCTCCCGAGTGCTAGGATTAAAGGCATGCACAACCACAACCGATCCCCTTCAGATTTTTAATTAAAATCAAACATCACATCACCACAGAATATGTGCATGTCTATCAGCATACACACAATGTATATGTGCGCACACGCACACACACACACACACACACACACACACAGAGGAAAATCCCTACCTTAAAAGCTAAAATCACTTCCAAATAATTCATGACTTAAAAAAAAATGTGTGTCTCTGTGTGTACTTGTACACTACACATACACTAAATAAACAATGACTAAGTTAAATTTACACTTGGAATAAGAGGATGCTTTGTTCAACTTATGAAAATTCATCAGTAAGCTGATTATAATGGTGCATACCTGGAGCTTCAGTACTTAGTGGGGAAGGATTACCAATATTTTATATGGTACATAACATATAACATATGATTATTTCAGTTGGTGCAGAAATATATAACAACACCCTTTTTATACTCAGGATGAAGAAGCTTACTTTGGCAGCACATAAACTAAAAAACCTGGAACAATATAAAGACGAATAGTATGGTCCCTATGCAAGGATGACATCCAAATTTGTGAAGCATTATATATCATATATGCCAAACAGTTGAACTAAAAAACACTAAGAAATATAAAAGATGAAAGACAAGAAGTCAGTAAAAATGCTTACGACTAAGCCTGACAACTTGAGGAAGATCTCTAGAAACCACACAGTGGAGAGAATCAACACTTGCAAGTTGTCCTCTGACTTCCACACCATGTGTGCGCGTCCACCACCACCACCACCACCACCACCACCACTACCCACACAGATAGTTAAAACATTTATTGCTCTGGCAAAAGATGCAGGTTTGGATTCCAGCATCATATGGTAGCTTACAAACACCTGATACACATGTGTGTACACACACCCCCCTCCACACACACACACAATTTAAAATGAAAAGACTGTAAGCATATATAAGAAGACAAAGATCTGGGGCAAGCAAGATGGCTCAGTAAGTATAAGCACTTAAACCTAGTGACCTGAATTCCACCTTTAGAACGCAAGGAAAGGTGGAAATACAGAACCAACTCCATAAAATTGTGTAGAACCAACTCCAAAGAATTGTCCTCTGACTTCACACAACATGCAAATACATAAATAGTGATAATAAAATAATCTTTAGAAACAAAAACAGGATCTACCACCAGATACACACAAATATGCCTAGTAGAATAATTCTGCCTGTTGACTTTATCATTTCTAGCTACTTCGGAGGGCTGGAGCAGGGGCCTTCAGCCCAGAAGTGTAAAATCAGTGTAAGTAATACAAGACGTTGTCTCAAAAAGGGAGGTGGAGGCTGACAAAGGGAAACTCCATTAGACATATACACAGGTAAGGATGCTCAACACAGCAATCAGAACCAGATACTATAACAATCCAGGTTTGGAAGAAGACATGCATAATCCCAGCATCCTTAATGCTAAGTCAGGAGAATTAAAGAGTTGGAGGTCACCATGGGTTAAACTCCCCCCCACCCAAAAAAACCCTACATATGGTGGGATATCCCAATAACTACAAAATAAATAACAAAAGTGAGGAAGAATGTAGACAAATTAGAATCCTGTGCACCTTTGGCAAGAGCATAAAACAGCACAGCAGCTACAGAAACGGTTACGAATAGTTTCACGATATAGAAGGTATGGTAGAGCATGTCTGTTGCAGAATATTTGATCACACTGTGAACCCCAAGATTGTGTTATTGACTGCAAAAACTGTTTCTAGTTATGGTGTGGCTTAGCCCTCAGATTACACCATTAATCCCTCTGGCTGGAATGTAGACACACCTTTAATTCCAAACAATGAATGTAAAGTTAGTTTGTAGAAAGAAACACCCATGTTTGAAGTGGTATCTGAGTGGCCCACAAACTGATTTGACAAAATATGATATACCAAACTCTCATGAGGAGAGGAAGAAGAGGCTACTCAGGAGTAGTGCAGAGGGGAAAAAAAGAGGAAGGAGAAAGGGGCACTTTTACTGGGAGAGTTTTACAGAGACGGGTTAAAGAGAGAACAAGCTAGACATAGATATAAAGAGAGAACAAGCCAGAGAATGAAAAGGAGCCAGAAGATTAGAACAGAATGCCAACGTTTGAGGCCAAGTGGGATAGATTGAATTGGTTAGAGTGGAGAGGAGTTTGAACCAGATCAGCTGAGTTGAGTTAGCCAGCTAGAGATCAGAAAGAGATAGGGAGGGGTGAGCTTATTCAATAGAGGCTGAAAACACTCTAGGCCTAGATTAGATTGTATGAAGGCTACAGCTTCCAGGACTAGGCCTAGGTTAGCAGACAGAAGCATGTAAGCCTCAGAGATGACAAATCAGGAGACTAAAAGATACACATATCTATAGTGCTAGCATTCAGGAGGCTGAGAAACAGGAGACTGCTCAAAGTTCAAAATGGAAGGAGATCCTGAGCCACAGTAACGTATCATTACACGCTTGCTAGAATGATTTAAAAAACAAAAACAAGAACAATGAAACACAAAACCTATCATCATCAAATTCTGGTAAAGATACAAAGAGTAATAATGTGCACATTGTCAGAGGGCATACAGAATGGTTTAGACACTCTGGAAAGCACTTTTAAAAATTAAAGATTCTACTGCCCCTTGACCTAGTACTTGCACTCCTGGGCTTTATACTGAAAGAATAACATACTTTCACATAGCCCATAAACGTTTACAGCAGTTTTATTTGTAGCAGCCAAAACACTTGAAGCACTCAAATGTCCTTCATCAGATGAATGGTTAAACATGCTATAATACACTGACATTGTCAAGGATGACTCAGCAGTACAAGGAAAGAAAGTAATGACATATGAAGCCACCTGGATGAATCTCAGGGATTATACTAAGTGGACAGAGCAACCTTCATCAAACACTGTAAGCTGTGTGAGTCTATTTATATAACATTCCTAACATGGTAAAATATAAAACTGTTACTAGATTGGTGTTTACCGCAGATTAACAAAGAAGTATAAAAGGAAATGCATGTTGCTATAAAAGGACAACAGTGCTGCTAAAATGCAAAGATTCTAATTAACATTATATTTGGATGTCAATAATGAACGTCTACAAGACCAGGCTGTGGTGCAGTAGGTTAACTCCTGCAAAGTAGAACAAGGCAGGGTAAAGTAAGGGAACTGGAAGGGGGAGACGCTAACATGCTGGTGCCCTCACAAAATACATTCACTAAGTGCTGTGCTAAAACTTGACAGGAATATACCAACAACCAATTCAGGAGGTAAACATTTTTTAAAGCAGAAATGAATCTATACATATGCTTTACAACGTTCTCTCCTCTAATCTAATTTATTCAAATCTTTTTCTGTTTTTTGTTTTGTTTTGTTTTTTTGGTTTTTGTTTTTCGAGACAGGGTTTCTCTGTGTAGTCCTGGCTGTCCTAGAACTCAACTCTTTAGAGCAGGCTGGCCTGGAACTCAGAAATCCGCCTGCCTCTGCCTCCCAAGTGCTGGGATTAAAGGCATGGGCCACCACTGCCTGGCTATTCAAATCTTTTAAGGGATGCATTGGTAATACTATGGTCTTTTCTTAGTCATTTCAGTAATTCTTTGTTGTTTATAGCAAGTCCACTTCAGCTCTCCAACACCTGCTGCCAGCACCTTCCTTCTGTTAGTCTGGATGTTGACACAGAGATGGCGAGTGATGTGCCAGCTCTTACCTAGCTAGCTGGGCTGTGGAGCTCAGCGTACAAAGAGCACTCTGCGGACCCCGCTGCCATTCTAGCCATCACTCTACCTGTGTTTCTTTCCTAGGTTGTCTTCCTTGTATTTATAGAGCAAGTTTGTTGACTTTGTTTTCCATTATGCAGACTGACATTAAACAAACAAGAGGCTCTGGAAGGACACTTCAGTATTTAAAGTATAGATGGGCACTGACCTTGGACCTCCCCCTGGGGGTCTTTGTAATACCACTTTTGCATCGCCTCGTGCATCAGTGGGGTGGACACCCCTTTAGCTCGGTGCTCTTGCAGTCTTGATGTCAATCTTTCGTCATCTAGTGCACTGTCTTGGAGATAAGCCACCATTTTCTCAGCTTGCTAGTAAGAGAAGACAAAAGGATACTAGGAAACAAATACTCCTGAATTAATATCATAAGGCTAATAAAGACCAGTTTTTTTACTTGATTTATGAAAAGAACACAACTGTTAACAACAGTTTTTTCTTTATGGGAGAAAAAAATTATGAATCAAAGACCCAAAGACTGAAATAGAAACTGGTACAGATCAAAGCTCAGACTTGAAATAAGGTTTTAAAATATGATGTTGGCCCATTCTAGACTGTTTCACAAACCTGTATGTTTGAGTAGAGATGTTAATAGAATGGAAGACTCAATTAATACAATTGCAAATAAATTATTCTAAAAGTTCCACTAATACATAACTAGCCTTTCCTTCTATGTTTCCTGCCTCTAATGATGCCACCCAAGGAGAGAGGAATTCTGTAGAAAATCAACTCATCATTTACATGTGACATTATAGGGAAACACAGACATGATTAAGAATGTTAACATCCTGGAGCCTCTAACCGTCTTCCCCCTGTAAGTGAAGTAAAAAGCACAGAAGACATAGGGATCGTCCACAGCTGCTTGTGTTCACCATTTTTAGCATTCCATTAACATCCAAAAAGAAAAGAAAGGAAAACAGCTGAAGGCAATCTCAAAAAAAGCAAAACATAACCTGACATAATGACTACTGCATAGCAGAAACTTAAAAGCATGAAGTGATCTGAAAGACAATTACTCACACAAACAGTAATAACCAAACAATTTTTCCAGTCCTTAAAATCTAGTGCATGAAACTTCTGTCCCGGGTCATTCACGTAAGGGCTGGACGGGGATGTGGGAGTAACATGGTCCTACCTGTTCCAAGTGTTTGAGGCCCTCTTCATCATCTGGCTCTGTGGGAACACCGCTCATGCCAGGGGCTTCGACAGCTGCTGTCTCAACTGGCCGTGAGGCAGAACTAAGAGCAGGAACAGGAAGTGGCAGGATGAGGAGAGGAGAGGCTGTGTCTGGAGGAAGCTGTGTGGAGGGTTGCTGGGAGGCAGGCACCGTTTCTAAAGGGAAAGAATATAGAGTAATCAAAGTTCTTAAAAATCTGGAGACTTCTCAAGGTTAACTCTATGTTAGTAAATTGAGCAGTCTGCCGTGGAAGTCCAACAGAGACATCAATCCTGAAGCTCCCTTCTATGGAGAAATGTAGTGTTTCTCCCCTATATGACAGAAACGCTTAAAAGTCCCTAAAGTGTCTTTCTACTTATGTCCCTATAGCATCTATCCAATAGTTAGCAGCGTCAGTCAGTCTAAGTCTTTAAAGTATAGTTTATTTAGGGCATGGGGAGGGGAGTTGAGGGAGTAGAGACAGAGAAAGGGGGAGAGAGAGTGAGTAGTGGGGTAGAGACTGGTCATGAGCACTTGGAGAGGGGGAGGAGAAGACAGCAAGGGCAAGAGGAGACGAGAGGAAGAGCTAATTCATTCTTTATATAATGCCTCTAAATACTCAAAAATATTAAGATAAATGAAAGCTTCTCAAACTCGCCATCTCATCAAAACATTTATGGAAAACAACTGATAATCTTAAGTATCTATTTCAATGCTAATATAGTACATGTTTTAATTTGAAGAGTCTCAATGCAGGGTATTTTTAAGACTAGAAACTATAAAAATAGTTTCTCCCTTGATTCCTTTTTTGGTTTGTTTGTTTGGTTGGTTGATTGGTTTGGTTCTTTGGAACTCACTCTGTAAACCAGGTTGGCCCCAATCTCAGAAATCCACCTGTCTCTGCCTTCCAATGCTGGGCTTAACGGCATGAGCCACCACAACCTGGCTTAAGCATATTTTTAATTAGTTTTTCTTTTTAAAATTTTATGTGCATTGGTGTTTTACCAGCATTCATGTCTGTGTGAGAGTGTTAAATCCCCTGGAACTGGAATTATGGACAGTTGTAAGCTGCCATGAGGGTGCTGGGAATTGAATCCAGGTCCTTTGGAAGAGCAGCCAATGCTTAAATTACTGAGCTATCTCTCTGCCCTCGCCTTAGTTCCTAGTTCTAACTTCTCAGTATGTAGGCTCCTAAAGTAAGTGTGGAAAACAATGTAACTAAATCAAGTTGCAGTTTCTCCTTTAAAACCTCAACTGTTCAATCCTAGCGAGCCACTTCAAATATTTGCACCTCTTCAAGTGCTGCCTAACTTTTCTAAAGTTCAGTCTACACATGCTGCCTGTGTCACCACCACCTGCCCATCTACCCTATGGATAGGACCTCTCAAAGACAAACAGTGACACCAAACTGCCAGGTAAAATGCCTTCCTTCCCCTTGCCGACCTCGGCTGGACCTCCACAGCAGCCGCCATTCCCGAGCCTGAGTGCTCCTCTCCCTGCACTCGACTCTTACAGGGTCTTCTTTGGGCTCTCTCAAGGTGATTCTCCAGTTTCCACCCCTAAACTAGAAATTACCCAAGGTTCTCTTTCTTTTTCTCACCCTGACCAATTGTGTGGTGTTATTGTGTTCTTTATTTTGTTTTTGAGGCAGTCTTACTCCTTAGCCCATCTTGACCTCTAACTCTCAATCCTCCTGCCTCCACTTCCCAATTGCTAGGGTTACAGGCCTGTGCTACCTACCACAAAAGATATAGCTCGTTGGGTTTATTATCTCTCTGGCCCTAAACTACTCCCATCCAGCTAGAGTCCCCTCATAAGTATTTTCTAGTCAACTCGCTTTCATGGTCATAGTCAATGTTTAAAACTGAATTTAATCATTCCTTTTCAAATGGACTCAACTTCCACACTTGTTCCCGAGTACCTCATCTTCTGAACTACTTTAGCTGTCTCTACCTCTTTTATATATAAACTTATATATATAAACCCTGATATAACTAAAGTCTGTCAATTTCATCTCATCTGCCACTACCTCATTTTACATGGGCATTGCGTACCTCATTGTTCAGCAGGTCACATGTGTCATAAGATACCATATAAAAGCTATCAAATCTAAGTTCTAACCCTTTTCTACCAACCTGCTTAGCACACATAGTACCTATGTTTTTATAATGGTTGAAGGTGGCAAGAGGGAACTGCAAAATGGCTTAGTGTTTTGAGGGTACTAGCTAAATAAACCTAACAGTCCAAGCTCAATTTTTGGAACCTATGGTAGAATGGGAAAAGTGATTCTTGGAAGCTAGCCTCTAATTCCTACTTGTAGGTACATATGTGCATGTAAACACACAGGGGAGCAGGGAGAGTAGATGTAATAAAAAAAGCAGCTGCTTAACCTTCGAAGTCCATGACTTAAGTCAGTCTGGTTTTCTCACTCCATTTTCAATGTTACCTGGTATTACAACCTTCTCTCAATGGACTCAGCTGTATCTGTACCTCTAAATTCTACTTCCTATTCCAAGGATTTCTTTGAAGATAACCTAGCTCCTGAAACATCCCAAGGGTCTACTAATAGTAAAGTCTTATTTACAGCCTAACCAGGAGGGATTAAAGTTTCAGCTATGTAGAGAAGCACAACACAAAAAAAAATAGGGAACAAGTCAAAGCCTGTAACATTTTCAGGATGCTGAGTCCAGCGTGGGGGAGATAGAGTGGCTCATGCTGAGACTGCAAAAGGGCCACTTGTGAGATCCCACCAAGTCTAGCAGGCTGTGTTACCAAGGGCAGACTCTTAGGGTGACTGGGGCGAAAGTCCTTCAACATTGCATTACAATGTAATTTTAACTATTTTCAAGAAAAATCACAGAAATATACAACAATGGTGCTTTTAATGTTTATGAGCCATTCAATCTAGTTAACACTAGAGAAGATCTGGAAAGAATTGCTATCTAGCAAAGATGATGAAGGGCTTCCAGACTGTCCTAAGTGCTCCTTCTCTCCCTTGGGACAGTGGCATTTTGGTGTGAGCTTAAATATATGATACTACAAGAAGGAAGGCAGCTATCTACTATGAGCTTCCAAACAGTGATCCTAACCAAATGTGCAAGAGCAGTCAAGACAGCTCCATCGCCTTAGGAAGTAAAGCTCTTATCCCTACTCCTGCAGATTTTGACCCTGTTCTCATGAATTTTGACCTGAAGACATGAGGAAAACCACATTTGCTTGCATTTACTGGTACTGGTAACTATTCCAATGATTCATTTCCTGGAAACAGTTCCATGAGGTTAAGTAAAAGCAGTCACACTGGTGACCACACTACAAAGTCCCACTCTCACACCCGCACATACCATCCCCTCCGCTGAGGACCGTAGCCGGGAGACTCTTTTCTGACCGATTCTCCTCTTCAGCCTTTTCCATTTGTTCAGCTTTGGGTTCATCTTTTCTCTCAAGCTGTGCAGCTTCTTGAGGCTGATGATCTGCAGGGGTACCTGGTCTAGCAGATGACAATGACGGCTGGGCTACTTCCTCACTAGCTTCTGGAACACAAAGTAATCATAAATAAATTCAGGAAGTTGTTTGTTTACGGGTGTGCAAGAAGACAAAAATGGCTCTCACCAGCCCCTGCTATGTCTGTTTTCTCCCCCTCTCTCCGGTTTGTCTTATCCGGTTCTTTGGCCTCTTCGTTATGGCTGCTGTCGGAGTCAGAGCGCTCCTCTCCCTCCTCCACAGGCCTAAAGTCCATTTCCTGCTCTTCAGGAATAGGTTCTTTCTGCACTTTCTAAAGCAAGGAAATAAAACCAAAGTTTATCAGCATATTTGGCTTTGGTGTGAGGTCAGTGCCTATCTCGGTATTTAAAGCAGACTTCTTACTTTTAGAGAGAGGAATGCTCCAGATGAGTCAAATGTGCCCATTTCCTCTTCAGCATCCTCTAAGCACCACTCCGGCAAGCTATCCCTGTCATCATCTATGCTCCCACTGCCAGAGCGTACCCTTCGGTAACCCCGCTCATCATCTCGATCTCGAAAATCAAACTCAAACCTCCGGCGGCGCTCCATGTGTTCCCGCCAGCCTGTAGAACGAGGGCCATCTAAGTTGAGGAGAAAGACAGAAACTTTAGTTTATGACAGTATTGGAAAAAGAAAATCATAGAAAAAAATAAAAAAGATGGCTATGATTTGTAATGGTCAATCTCCTGAAAAGAGAACAGGGTAAGCTGAACTCAAAGCTCAGAGCACTCACTGTGACTAAGTGACAACAGTATTTGCCTTCACAGTAACATGGCATGTTACAAAGTTGAGCTTTACAAGATAAATTTGGAACAAAGCACACTGCACTGAAAGGATACTTGGGATAGTTAGACAATCAACAAGCACTGATTAATTACTTGTGTGCCCTACTCCTAGCCAAGAGCACTCCCTGGCTGTCTTCTACACTCAAGTTTATGCCTTCTCTTTGATAAGTATTAAAGCAGTTCCTTTCTTCCCACAAAAACATCACTCTATGAATTATATCAACTCCCTGTGTTAACTCTTGTCAAACTTACTGTGCCTAATTACTAGTGCTGAGTTTTCACTTATAATTCTCATCAACAACAACAAGATTCATGAAATTACATCACTGATAGAGTATGACGTAAGAGATTTTATACGGCAAATCTCCTAACTTCTGAAAACAAGAGCAGCTGTGGCAAAGCAGAGCGTTCGGTCTGCACCCTCTGCTACTTCCCCACAGGAGTGAGTGTCCTCCTCTCCCACCTTCCTCAGCTCTCCCTTCTTCCTAACACCCCAGGGGCGTTCCTAACCCACCCAGCAGACTAGTCACCGAATCTACTTTCCAACAGGGAAGGACTGCCTGCTCATTCTTAGAAGTGCTCTTCTGAAAGGAGAAGGGAAGTTCTTGCTACATCTGTCCAACCCACATCTAAAGGAGTCATAAAAAGAAAAATGGTTTTTAACCTATATGAGTTTTCTAGTTTTGACTCTCACTCTGTTAAAAAAATACAAGAAAGAAATGAGGCCAAAGTGAAATGTTCTTATTCCTAAGGTCAAATTTTCTAAAACTATGAATCTAAAATATACTTGTGGAAAACATTGAGATGCCAAATACAGACAAAAACATAAGATGTTTAAAAAAAGACAGAGCCTCTGATATGTAAAACATTTACTATCTACTGAGAACTCAGAATTTTACATACACACTATTTAAATGTAAGCCTAGAGCCATTACTCAAAAGAAGTCTTCATGATCAAATGTTGGATTCCACTGCTATCATTTCTAAGCAGTCTAAGTATGCACACAGATAGGAATCTATCCTTCTAGGCACTCAGCTCCTGTTTCCCTCTTACTGAGTTTCCTAAGTTCATCTCCCAGAGTGGAGGCTTCCCTGTTCTCTGAGTCCTATCTCTAGCTATATCCAGCTTTAATAAAACTACATCCAGTACGTTGTCTTACCAAGAGTTAGTAAAATTTTGCTCAGGAAACTAAATGTAGCAGGTGAGGCCGACAACTCATAGGGCTAACCACAGCTTTGTGGACTTTACCTCTATAATAAAGTGAGGCGCTTCATTGGCTAACTCAGTCTAAAATATTGCATTTAAAAACTTTATTCCAATCCAATAAAAGATTTACTATAACCTAAAAGGTAGAAGTTAACCTGTCACACCTAAGTAATCAGACAAAACATACCAGACTTAAAAGCAAAATGTATTCTTTAAAACAAACAAACAAACAACCCAGCACAAATGTTTTGGCTTTTTTTTCTACATCTATTTTATCTTTATCCCCTAAAACATCTCTGAAAAATACACGGACAGGGGAGCAGGAATGGATTGTGAAGCCGACAGCAAAACTAATATGAGAGCTAAAGATGAAGAAGAAAGATTTAGAAAAGATGAGGAAAACACCAAGTGAAGTTCTAACTGTTGGGAGTACAACAGCAGAAGACAGCACTCAAAGATGACCTAACTCCCTTCACCAGAATCAACATCACAGACGTGGGCCCAGAACCACTGGTCACCTTCCAAAACATCACCTTTTTTGTTTTTGACTAGCTGGAATTTCTCTTCTCCTTCAGCCCAGATTCTGTCCATTCTTCATTGAATGCTTGTTGGGAACATAAGTCTACAACCCTTCTCCTTACAGGCAAGCTCAGCACAAAATGCCGCAATGCCTTCAAGAGTATTATGACGTGTAGTTGCCTAGGACACAGACTAAGAAGAACTGCCTAGATCCTGTGACACAAACAATGCCCACTCATGACAAAAATCCTGCCTAAGACGCGGCTCTGAGGAACTAGTATAATCATCAGGCTTTATCTAAAGTTTAACTCACAACACCTCTCTCTGCATGCCACTTGATAACAAACTAAACGCTTGCTACTGTGTGTCGACTAGGTTAGAGGTTTGGCTAACAACCTGACACTAAGAGGAGGAAAATACACTGATAAATAGTACTCAGTATCACCTACTACCAAGGTCAGCTTCTCTGGCATATAGCTAATATTATGCTTCATAGGGCAGACACACATTTTCTGTCTGTGTGACCCCACAATTCAAGCTCCAAACATCTGAACATCATGAGGATGGAAACAGCAAGTCAGAAGAAAAGGAGCTTCACAAAGCATCAGTGTCTTCAATTATTGGCATAGCTAATGCCCAAGAATGGTTTGAAACATTATGAGTCCAAAACAACTTAAGAAATTTACTAATCATTACTATCCTTGTTCTCTTTTCTAAGGTCAAAAGGACAAAAGAATAAACTTGTGATTATTTCTGACCTGAGTTTAAAGTTTATTCGCCAAATAAACCCTCCCTCAAAAAAAAAAATCATATTTTTAAGTCACGAAAAATGGAAGAATAATCCCTTCTTGTTCAAGAAAAATACCCATGAAGACAACACACATGTAATTATACATTTGTAAGTTTATTTTTTTTGAATGCCCTATTAAGTTTTAAAGAATGCTACAGATTAAAAGATTAAGAGGTAGACAAACTGAATGAAATCTTCCCTCATGTTTGCAGATGCAGGCAGGTGCTTCCTATTAAACCGTACTATTTGCCCCAGGAAAATAGAAAAGTGATTTCAATCAACTGGATAGATGTGTTGGGGAACTGTTCTGTTGAAATGTTTTTGTAGTAATAAGACTGGGCTGTGACAGCATAAATGATTTCTTTTTTAAAAACTATTTTCTTTTTCCATTAAATCCCGAACATTTCAGCAAGCTCTCATTTCGGCTCCTTTGTGCTTTATACAACACAACTCTTACCAGGACTGTGAGGCCGCCACCTCTCTCCATCCCGCCTTGAGCCAGCTAATCGCCAACCTCCATCTTCATCTTCTCCATTTTGTTCCTCTCTAAAGATTCGCCAGTTTTCACTTTCTGACCGTATAAATTCATGCTTTCTCCCCACAGACGTTGGTCCACTTTCCTCGAAATTTGGTCTCCCTATAAACAAGATAAGAAAATATGGTAAGTTAGCATAAGCTCTTACTAGTGAAGACTTTGAAAATCAAGTAATACTTCAAATAAAACTCCCGCCCTATCTGTTCCTTTCAATGTTCAAAAAGTATTAATTGACTGTAAATATACAAATATTATACATTTCTTATAGCTGAATAGTCAAAGATTGGGCAATTATTTTTTAAACAAAAACAGTATGAGCAATTGTAAAGGGCACACAGTGAAGAACTAGAGAGCTGGCTCACAGGTCAGAGCACTTGCTTCTGGAACTAGAATCCCAGTTCTGCTCCCAAACCCATACAGCAGCTCAAAACCCTCTTCTGATCTCTGAGGGCACCAGGCATGCATATAATAAACATACATACACATAAAATAAATCCTTTACCCAAAAAGTCATACAATTAATATTCAACCAGTCTTCTTTCTACATAAGAACTAAGAGACTTAGTCCCCAGAACTAAGAAGAACCATCATTAGTTTCTTATAAAATCTTCCAAAAACTGCCCATGCATACACTTGATCATGTACATATAACTACTACAGACATATACCCTAAAGATGTTACGACATACTGTTTTGAATTATTGCTATTTTCAGACAATGGTGCATCTTGTCAGTCTTTCCCTATCAGTATATATACCTTTTTAAAATGACATTTTTATTATATGACTACCTTAACTGATTTAACCAACTAGCATGGATGGCTCTCCCAAATCATGTAATGTATACATTTCAATCAACCATTTATTTATTAAAAAAAAAATTGGAAATTCAAAAGTGAAAGCTGTGCATAGTAAAGGTTGCATTTACTCAGCAATATAGGAATATGACAAATTGAATTTGACAGAATTCAAAGCTATGTTGTCTAAAACTGTCTTAAGAGATATAATACTGGTTTGAAAAATTGTAGGCAAAGTAAACTAAACTGGCACTTTAAAAGAAGATAGTTCTCAATTATGTAAAAATTATTTTATACTGTAGGTGTTAACATATAACTCCTAACATCTTAGAAAAATCTCACTATTAGTAATAAATGAAGAACACTGATACTTTCAGTGTGAAACAGTTACAATTACATGTTCTCTTGGTGACGAATCATTTCAATTAAACCATAATAAAAGTTTTTTAAGAAAAAAAAGGAATATAATGAGGAAATCCCTGTTTCTAGTTATATTACATTTTATACATACTAAGATTTAACATACTGTTTGTCCACCCAGTTTTTAGAATGTTAGATTGTATTATTCTAACTAAATAATAAAATACCTTAGGATCAGCGAGGCTAGATGTCTCAGTGGATAAAGGCATTTCTTATCAAACCTGACAACCTGAGTTTGACTCTGGAGACCCAAATAGTGGAAAAGCAGATTTCCACAGATTGTCATCTGATTTCCATGCATATGCATCCTACTACAAACACATATACACATACACAGACACACATATCCATACACACAGGGGGTGGGGGTGAGAAAGACAGACAGACAGACAGACAGACTTGAAATGTAATTTTAAAAAACTCTTAGAAAGGACATCTGCTAGGAAAATTACTGCTTTCTTTGTGCTGTGGTCAACAGCTTCCAGGAGCACCCTCCCCCCCTCCCCCAATCCCTAGCTGCTGATATCCATGAAATACTTTTCTGTTAAAGGTGAGCTGAACTTACTACTAAAAAAGAGAATATTTACGTTCTGAATCTAAAGTTGTTTTATTTTATTTTGTGTTTTTGGAGACAGGGTCTCACTATGTATGTAACCCTGGGTGGTCTGGAAGTCACTATGCAGACCAGGCTAGCCAGCCTCTGCCCTTTTGAGTATAGAGATTAAAGCTATGTATCACCATGCCTAGATAGGAATCTAAAATTTAAAAGGCCTCTGTCATCAAGCATCTTGGAATCCTTCTCTGAAGGAAGCCAGTTACCACATGGTACCTACGGTGACGCTCACATTACAAAGCCTTGAGGCTCTTCATTTCCACAAACTCAAGATTGAAAGTGGTTCTAATCCCAAAAGAACTTTAAAATGACCAAAGAGTAGGCAGACAATTTTACTGCTGTTCCATGAGACACTAGATCCCAAACCATGCAGCCAATAAATGAAGTTACTTCTTGCCTACAGAAGCAGAGAAATAAACATTTGTCAATTCAGGGCATGGGAGCCCATAAAAGTCCATCATCCCAGCTTTCATGAGGTAGAGGAAGGTGGATCAGGAGTAGTTCATTTAAGAGTTTGAAACCAGCGTGGAATAAGACCTTAATTCCCAAGTCATTCAGCTAAGTTCTGGGGTCACCTTATTACACAAAGACACAGAATATAACTGATTTAATCTTCCAATCTGAGAACATTGAGGCTTAATGAATAACCTACAGGAATTGCCTAGAATCACATAACATTATTAAATAGCATAGCAGAACTCAAATGTTAATCTCCTGATCACTCAAGAGAAATTTATAGCACATTGAGTCACAGTTATAGATTCAAGTGTGGACACACTCTTTACTTGCATTGTAAGAGCTCCCAGGCTCTCCCGTTTAGATTAGAGGGGTCAAAACTCTTTACAAAGCACTATGTTTGCTATATGGCTTCATGAAAAGTTTAGCTACCCCTACAAAAGACATAAGAAGGAAAAAAAACCTTAATGTACCAAATATGAAAATAGTGAGTGATGAACACAAATGCTATAAGGCTGTGAGAACAGCGCTAATCGCAAATGGTAAACTAACAGAGCCACTCACTTACAGCACCTGCTTTTCTACACGGAGCCTCTGAGTAGTGAACATATCAAAGTAAGTAATATACCACTAATGGAAAACGCAGAACTCCTCAAACACCAATTATAACTTTTCCTAATAGAATTTAATGGTATTTCTTTGTCATCTGACTGTCTTATTCAAACCTTTGGTACAAATTAACATGATGCTTCTTTCATAAACAAACATAATTAGGCACACAGGATTACAAAGACAGGTTTGAACATAGCATCTGCCCTCTAGGCCACAGACCAGAGATACACATGGAAATAAAGGACCTGATACAGTATAGTTGATACAATGCACTGATATACTTCACCTGATCGTCTTAATAACCACAGGAGATTAAGTTAAACCTCACCATCTCTATTGTTCCTGTGTGGAAATGGATACCTGTGGGGTGGCTTCCCAAGATCACATAGCTGAGTCATGAATCAGAAATAGAACCTAGGCCTGCAGCCTCCTAACCCATCTCTACTACATTACTCTCAGTGGTTTACTCACAACTAAGCCTACTGGAAGCAGCCAGAAATTCTAGTAAAACTGAAATCGGAAGAGGGAGCTCTAGGATGCAAGCCTGCCAAGCTCCAGAAGGAGTACAGATCGTACAATTTAGAGGCAGCTTGCCAGCATCTATAGGCAGAACTAAGCTTATTTCAATATTTCCTGAGAAATAATTTTAAAATGTATATTAAGAAAGAAATTGGTTAGAACTTTTCTAATAGAAAATTTTATTCTAGAAATTAATTTAAGAAGAAAATATGGCTTCAGACAAATATCAAAATTATATTTACGCCCCCCCCCCCTTGTTCTCCCCTGGCCCTCTTCTTTGTCTCTCTGTCTCTCCATTTTCTCCCCTTTCCACGTGGTCATGGCTTTTCTTATCTATTTTCTCCTCTTCCTTTATCTTTCTATCTCTTTTCTCTTTCTATTTTCTTAATAATAAAACATCAAAGCTAAAAAAAAATTATATTTACAATTGCTACTAAAACAAAACAAAAAATTAAAAAACTGACACTAAATGAAGAACTGCACTAACGGTTTGGAATCCTGTCTAATCTAATTACAGTAGGCATCTTGTCGTATCAAAGCCGTAAGCGATGGAAATATCAAAGAGTTCACTTTAA
Organism: Tokudaia tokunoshimensis; assembly: GCA_036184795.1. NCBI lineage: Eukaryota > Metazoa > Chordata > Mammalia > Rodentia > Muridae > Tokudaia > Tokudaia tokunoshimensis. The sequence goes on along the minus strand of BTHU01000016.1, from coordinate 89,009,736 downwards.
CCTAGTTTTATAACCTAGTTTTAAAATAATTATAGACTTGTGTTTTATTTTTCTGTTTGTTTTTAGTTTTCAGGGCAGGGTTTCTCTGGTGCATCCCAGGCTGTCCTGGAACTCAAGAGATTCACCTGCCTCTGCCTTTAGAACGCTGGGATTGAAGGCATGAACCACCATGCCTGGTAGATGTGTGTATTCCTGATGAACCTTAGATGACAAACATCAAAGTTATTCACAGGCAGTTTAAAAGATGTTATCTCATGTTCTTTTCATGCCTAATAACTGTAGTGTTCTCTGATGGCCAGGGCCACAATGAGGGCCACCCACATGGGTCCTTCTCAGGATTCAAACTCAGACTCCTCTCTGTAATGTATCAGCACTATGACAGTTGGGTAAAAAAGCACTCTGGTTAACTTCTTTTTAAAACATAATTTATACGCAAGGTGATTTAAAAGTGAATCTAAATCTAACAGCTAAAAACAGTATAGTTCCTGACCAGAGAGAGACTGGGAGGACTACAGAAGGTCAGAATTTTCTTTGAAAAACTATCTCAAGCAATAGGAGTATGGCCCCACCCCTAAACCCTCATGCTTGATGTCTGCTGGTACACGCCTAGAATATCTAGGAAGGCAGTCACCAAGGAGGCTTAAACACACCAACCGGGAAAGAGAGACTAGGTAAGGCAGCTCTTCCCAAGCTACAGACAAGGGTGAGCTCAGGGTGAAAGTCCCTAGACTGGAAGCATGCTGTGACCAAGGATGCTTTGTTTTTCAGGGCAAGTAGTATAAGGCTTACAGAATCTTAATGGCGTCTATGATCTTCAAAAGGTAAAAGTTTTTTTGTTTTTTTTTTTAAAAAGAAACCAATTAAAAATTTTCAGCTCAATATAGCAAAATAGGACATTTTATCAGAAAACTATATTACCTATAGAATATTCTACATTCTTACATCATAGTCACTTAAGGCATATAAAGCTGTTAAAATACATTTGTAGCATACTATGTACAAGTAGTATCCCCAATGACAGTATATACTTGTTTCTACCTTAATATATTAAGATAGAAGTCTCCTACAAATGAAGTGAAAACAGAGTGCTGGCTTCTGCCTAGTCTGACTGGGTGGACTTCCTAAGGAGAAGGGGCGGTAAGAGGGCACCTGTGTGCGTGTTTGACTCGCAGCCAAAAAGTGTGTTTATGGAAAACTTCAGATGGAGCTCAGAGGCACTCAGCCAACAAAATCTACAGCTGTGAAACTTGGAGCTTACAAGGACCCAATCTCCAAAAGCAAAAGCGGAATTATGGGACAGACTTTGAAGCTTGTTTATGTGCAAATTTTTGTAGCAAGTAACTTTCTATTTCTCTATTAAATAGTGAAAGGGAATCCCATCTAAGTGTGGCTGCTTACTTCCCCTTGCTCTCAATAGTTACTTGTAAATACAATTCCAGAGTGGTAGAAATAGCAGTTGAAAGTCTACCCTTAGGAGTCTCTAACCCTCTGCAGCCTAACCTCTGCTCAGCTGGTGAGCAGTCATGAAAACACAGCCGCTTCTGGCTGGACAACAACGAGGGGAGTTGCAGCCTGTAAGAATGTCTCTGAAAAAGTACCTCAAGCAATGGGCACACGTCCTTGTCCCCACAGCCCTTTTGCTCACAGTGTACTGACAGCACACCCAGAAGCTGCCTGTCATCTCACAACACTAGCTAGAAAGAGTCTAGGTATCTTTAACACAGTTAAGAATACTGGCAGCCAGTCAGGCAGACTTGATGGGAGAGTAGGCAAGACACTACAATGCCAACAAATTCTTTGTCATTTTAAAGAAAACTGTAGTGTATTTCTAGATTGTATTCTGGATTACATTAGCTAAAATAGTAACCAATACCTTTAGGGACAGAGATTTGGTCTAATAAAGACTAATTTACTTGTATATGGCACCTGGCATGATTATTACAATTTTTAATAAAAAGCAAATCGTCAATGGAACAGCAGCATTTATGTTCATACACAGAAGAGATGCTTTAGATCCAACTCCAACTACCTTACTATGACATACCTACTGTGTGTTCCAGGATGACAGTGGTGTATCTTCTGTGCCATTTTCAATGTCACCTCAGCCAAGCTGATAGAACCAACTTACAATAATTTACATGCTCAAATGACTGTCATAGGATGCTGACTGAGTTCCAGAGTCAAAGTATAACATCCACAGCTAGCCATCAGTGATCATCACTGTCCATGACAGGCCTTCAAGTTGAAAGCATCCCAGAATTAGAAATACCACACATAAGCCATTGTGTGGGTGCATGTTTAGGTACGTGTAAGTAAACTTAATGGTATCATTAACTTACTCTATCATTTTTGTATCAAAACAGTCTGAAAAAGAGTACATTATTGAAAAAGTCCGGTCTACAAGCTCAGTACTAGGGAGGCTGATGCAGAGGGAGTTAGTTACATACAGTAAACTATACAGTCAAATGCCCTGTTTTAAGGTGGTGGCAGGGGTGGGGAGGTAACAAGCTTTTGTTTTACCTACTATCCACGACAGTGGAAGATACACTAATGTGCTGTTTTTGGGGGAAGAATATCCCACTACTTGCTCTAGTATCTTAGCTATTTCAGTTAGGTGTTTTCCTCAATCAACTAACTAGCTAGAAAATGATATAAATTCCTACTTGCACATGCAGGGGATAAGTTTTATTACATTCAAATCTCACCTTGATTACTCACTCTCCCTGGTTCTGAAGGTGAAAGTTACTAGCACTCTGTCTAAACTTGTATTGAAATGTCTGGTATTAACAAAACAAAGAAGGAATTAATGTATTTTTAACCTGTGAAGGAAAAGAGAGGAATCTACAAAGTCGGATTTCCCTTCCTAAGCAGCATTAGATTGGTCTACATTCATAACTTTCCCAGCAGGTCTTTCCAAGCTCTTACTTCAAACAAACAGTGTCTTTGTTTTTCAGATCCTCTTATGTGTAACATTTGATCAAAGTTTTAAAATTGGCAGCTAAGAGAGGAGAAGAAAATACTGCTCACCAGGCATTACACAAGGCCATACTTTTAAGCTCAAGTGGAGGCTGCTACAAGCTGGACTGCTGACATCTTCCAGGTAAATACAATTTCAGTACTGAGTTACAGATCATGTACGCTGAATATTGTTTTATTCTACTTCATCACATATACCAAGACAAGAAGACCCCTGAGGATCACTAAAGCAAACCTAAGAAAATTCTTTCCTTCAATCACCAGGATTCACCTTAAAGAGAAGTACACGGCATCAAGCAATCATATTCCTAGTCAAGCCTACTACACAGCTTTACAACCAAACACAGACCAAAGTTCTTCCTTTGCAATTAAGAGGGGGGGGAGGTACTGTTTCAGGTGACTAAATGACCTAGACCTACTATCGTAGCTATACTGTTGTTGAGGTGGAATCTGATAAGAAAACCAGAAAAATCAACTCATCAATTATGCCTAAACATCCTTATCCAACTAAATCCCCCCTCAAGAAATGGTGGAAAAAAGATTAGTGAAAGAGATATCTCACACTTTAACACGCAATATAAGGAGAGAGGGCTGAAAGGAAATCTTGCGGGGAATTTTATCCCTTTGAACTTTCAAATAAACTCTTAAATAAGATTATGCAAACTTACTAAAAACCGGTCCTGATTAGAGGGAAAAAATGCACCCCTTCTCCACGTCAGTTCTAGAGGCTTTCTCCAGAGTTGTTAAGGTTTGTATTGGGTAAAGAAAGACCTCCTAACAAACCAGCATTCTTTTCCACATGATCAGAGCTAATTGGCCCCCTGCAGACTAAGTGACCAATCACATCAGCTTCAGCTGAAACCAGCCCTCACGGACATTATAAACACAGGAATGTAAGCTGCAAAGCCAGTCCAAGACGAGAACCTACAAACGACACTGCAGGTTAAAACCACCTGAAAAGACAAGAGTCTGCTAGCTTCCTTAAGACCTTCTTTGGTAGGCTGACCCCACAAAAGAACTGGTGAGTACTTAAGTAACCTTTGCTCTTACTCTTTCCTTTAGGGGAACAAGCAAGGAAGCTGACAGCAGATAAGAGCAAAGCTAGACTGCCTTCACTAGAACTTTCAACAGACATTACCTAGATAGTCAGAGCTAAGGTTTGTTCTTTTCCTTAAATTTTAGAATTGGCAAACAGCCATGCTGAAAGAATTAGTGAAAGGTTAGCTCTCAGTTGTTTTAGTAAATCCATATAATTCCTTTGTTATAATGTGTAAATGAGTAGGAAAAGATCCTAGGAAAATTCAGTGGCTTTAAAAAAGAAATGTGTGGGGTGTTGTTGTTGTTGTTTGGATAGAATTAGAAAAACCTCAAAATAAGCATATGGAAAATAAATGCCAAAAGAGTAAAAGTAGTATGATATTAATTTTCTTAATCTTCAAAAATATGTGTATTCTAATTTAAAATTTCTTTTTAAGCAGGGGATTACTATTAACATAGATTCTGTATATAAGAAAATAAAATATGAACTACTCTCTGAGCTTACATAATGGATTTAATACTCATATTGTTTGCTCTAATTATAGAGGCCAGGAAAGGTGCTTATGAGACTTTCAACACAGCCTTTAAAATGTTTGCATAAGGCATGAACAAACACTGTACTCATTTAGCATTTCTAAGTGCAGCCTCTATCTTAACTGTAGGAACAGGAATTACAGCACTCCTCTAGAAGCACAGCAACAGAAAACTAACTTTAAGGGCTACCACCTAATGAACAGAGCAACATTGTTATTTTGATGATTAATGAAGCTATCAAACTACCATTTTTAAAATAAGTACCTTTCCCATCAAACAATTTATAAATATTTTATAGCCCCCAAATAAATACACACATAAATTTTCCACTTGTCTATTCTACTTCCTGCTATGATTAGTTCATGAAAATCACACAAAAATCTATATCTAGATAAATGCACTCCAAATGCACTCATAGTTAAGTATATAGCACAAACCTGTAACCCTAGGACTTGGGAGATACAAGCAGCAACATCAGTTCAAAGACATCTGGCTATAAATGCTGAGTTTGAGATCTTCCTGGACTGTATAAAACCAGTCTCAGAAAGAGAGGGGGTGGAAAAAAGGGAGGAGGGAAGGAGGTAGTTATGTATTCGTGTGCTTGTGATAATGTAAAAATTATTTGAAAATTTGTCTGCCCATTAGACACTTACATTTGAAGAGGAAGTGGGGGCGGATTCTTTAAACATCAGGCAACAGCAATAAAAAAGTTTAAGGCCAGATAAACAGACATAAAATCATACAGAAACCATCCTGTAGAAAAAAAGTATCCTGAGAAACTAGACATAAACTTCTTCTAAACTGGCAGGTAGACTTTAAGGGATCATATTATTTAATCTCCCTTTTAACCACATTCTTTGTTTTAATCTAATGATATCTGGCCAAGGGACATGGTAGTTTGCCCAAAATAAGAGAGCTAATACACAAGAGTCAGAGCCTTCAGGCCATGCTCCCTACCTTGTATTACACTACACGGCAGTGACTGACTATATGAATGCACAGAGTAATTCACTAAGGATCAAAATTTTACTTCTCTCAACTTCTTGCCAAAATGATCCCATCAAAAGTCAACAATGTTTCATGGGGGAAAAACAAAACCAAAAATGTTTCACTGTTTTGATACTGGCCTTTTGACTTCCCTGCCAATGGTTTTTTCCATGTTTTTAGTTGCTGGAGGGGGAAAAAATGAAATTGTAGAGAGCCTAGACAAACGCTGCTACAAAAACCATAGATAACCAACAGCAATCATAAAAAAACCCAAGTGAAAATAATTAGTGCTGAAGGCACAGCGTATGTATAGAAAGGCTCTCCTTCCGGTGTGGGGCTCTACGGCAGTGAGACTTAAGCCAGGGTGAGCTTGTCCTGTTTCTGCTTCTGCAAGTAGGGCTCCAGAGTCTGAACCTAATCAGCATTCTGCAACCAATACTTCATAGAGGCTCCTGGTTCTTTGATTGTTTTACTTTTGCTTTTTGAGATCTGGTCCCACGATGTAGCCTTGCCGGGCCTAGAGTTTACCGTGCAGATGAGGCTGGGAGATCCTCCTGCCTCTGCCTCTGGAGTTCAGGAATTAAAGGCATGTTGTTGCCACCCTTAGCCTCTGTAGTGGTTCACAGAGCACAGAACATAGCATTGTTCACAAAGGCTAACCAGAGTCAAATGCTTTGCGGTTTATCACTAATTTTAGACTTTGGTATGCTTGGGAATAATACTCAGAAACTGCTAATCTTATGATCTCAGAAAATTTATAGTCTCACTTTCATTATGAAATGGGAATGGCATAAGTAGGTATTACTATAAAAGTTAAGCATTATCAGCAACGAACAAAGCAAGTAATACTGTTTACCCTATTCAAGGTATTGCCTTTTAGCCTCCCTTGAATTTGGAATGATGCTTAGCACAAGATAAATAACATAACAGCTACTATTACAAATCATTTCCACCGTAACAACCATGCATATAAAGCCGGCATGGTTTAAGTTGAGCACCTACTAAAAGTGCTACAAACTATCAAAGATCAGCTTTAGACTGTAGGACAGTGTGAAGGCTGAATATACAGCTTCTTATAGAAAAAAATTAAAAGTATATTAACTGATTTTGCTGTGGTTAGTCAGACAATAATAATCCAAAAAATCCCAAGCCCTCATGCCATATATTCAATCCCTTGCCTTGCTATACACTTCAGTGGTTCCATATGAAAAATGAGGGTAGTCATATCTAACTTCTGAGCACAGGGAAAGATGGGTAAACAGTATCAAAGCATCTTCACTGTGTCTACAAAGACTCTCTGGTTGTTTTTTGTGGAAAGAGGTCTTTTTAAATATTTTAAGAATCTAACAAATAAGGAGCATTATATATGGGATAAGGTGTGGCGCACTTGTCAGCACTTGCCAAACAACAACAACAAAAACAAAAACTGCACCCAACGATCATGACAACTCAGTAGTAAGTGATACAACAGCAGTTTTGTTTTTTAAAGTCTATCACATGAAACTGAAATGCCCATCTGATCTAAATTGAAGAACTATCCGGTATTCAATCAGCTCCAGCTCAAATCTGAGAAAAATATGAAAGAAGAATGCCCCGGGTACCATCAACAAAGATTGCAACAGCCTCAGAACTTAAGGGAAAGTCATACATACCTAGTTCTTCAATGTCCAAATCCAGTAACACAGAAAAACCGTCTGTAAAACCCCAGAGTCTTAGACAGACTAACTCAAACCTGAATAATCTCACACTACCTTCATAAATATCATACAAAAGGAAGAAAGCATTGAGGCATGATAGCACTCAGTTGTAATTCTAGTCTTCTAGAGAGGACTGAGGCAGAAGAATCCAGAGTTCACACCAGCCTGAGCTACCTAAGAAAACAAAAATGGGGAAGTGGGGATGAGAGGGGGAGCACAAGGAGGTATGCAGCACTCTCAAGGTTTCTACTTCCAAAGAAGCATCCTTAATGAAAGCAAGGCCATCGTTCCTGATTTGTTCCTGAGAGTCATGATACAAAAGTCTTGATATATTTATATATATTTGCCATGTCCAAGGTTGGTCATATAGTAGATGTCTATTGATAACATAGAGAAATGTCTAACCCTTCATGAAAACTGTTCACAAGAACTGATTACACTAATATCTTTTCAAATTTGTCATCTGATCTCTTAATGTTTATTTTTGCTTATTAAGGTCTTAAAACTACTTCTTTTGGTTTCCTTACTCTCAAAGCTACTGTCTTTCAAAGCTGGAAGGAGGGCTCAGAGAGCACTCACCTAGCAAGCACAAGGTTCAAGGGTCCAGTCCTAGCACCAGGGGCAAGGGGTATTATCTAGATACATCTAGTGGGAATGTCTTTCTTTGGTGTGCAGGGGTTATACTGGGGTTGAACCAAAGGCCTTATATATGTTAGCGAAGTATTTTACCAAGAATTCCAGGTAGGAATTTCTTACTTTGCTAAGATTTAATATGAACTAAGAATGTGTGTACCCCACAGCTATCCATCAGCCAGAACAGAAATAATATATTAATATATCCATGATGACAGATTTATAAAACATTTTCACAAGGTTTTAAATAGGCTAATTCTAAGGCATACATTAAAATTGTGTATCTTGGGCCAGTGAGATATGGCTTAGTAAGTATAGAAGATTGTTATTAACCTGATGACTGGAGTTCGAAACACGAGGTGGAAGAATACTGATTCCCAGATTGCCCTCTGCCCTTCAAAAGCATGCTGTGGAACATATGCAATGCCCCCCTCCCTGCCGCCACCACACACACCAAGAATTAATGAATGATTGAATCAATAAATGAGAAAAAAAATGTGAATGTCTAAAAGCTTAACATAATATAAGTCTTATCCTACTACAAAGTCTAACTTTAAAACACGCAGAGCTGGGACCCTAGATCAACGTACAGTGCTTGCCTAGCATGCTCAAGGCCCAGAGCTCCGGGTTCAAACAACAACAACTACAAGAAAACAAAGTATTTGTAGACAGTTAATGCTAGCTTTTCAAATGATTTTTACTTATTTATAGAGTAAAATACTTATGTTTTTAAAACTAGTCTTTTTAACATCATTATTCATAATTATCAGCAAAGTTTAAAATTTTGTTTTTGGAAATAATATGTTTAGTTAACTCAATACTTAGGGCCTAAATCTGTATAAAGACAACATGTAGGTTGTTTTAGAAAGCACAAATTATAAGCCTCACCCTCTGGAATTCCAAAATATATTTAGAAAACAAAGTATCAAATGGTATTTTTACAGTCAATGAAGGAAAGTGTAAAAAAATGTCCTAAAGTAATACATACCTAGTTAACAAATGATTTGATCAGTAGTTGCTCTCTCATGTAAACACTGTAAGAAAGCTTCATAACTCATGAGTATTAACTAAATCAGCTAAGGGATAACTACTTTACTCTTATTTCAGAGAAATACAGCCTGAGATGGACAGCAGTAATTGTAAAGTTAATGCTCCTCTCCTAAGTCAAAGATACCGGAGGATGGTCACAAAAGATGGCCACAGCACACTTCAAATGGATGGTGCTCAAAGAGGTCTTGTGTATCTTCGAGATGCGTGGGGAATCCTAATGGACATGCGCTGGCGCTGGATGATGCTGGTCTTTTCTGCTTCTTTTGTTGTCCACTGGCTTGTCTTTGCAGTCCTCTGGTATGCTGTAGCTGAGATGAATGGTGATCTGGAAATAGATCACGACGTCCCACCTGAAAACCACACTATCTGTGTGAAGCACATCACCAGTTTCACAGCTGCGTTCTCCTTCTCGCTGGAGACACAACTCACAATTGGTTATGGTACCATGTTCCCCAGTGGTGACTGTCCAAGTGCAATCGCCTTACTTGCCATACAAATGCTCCTAGGCCTCATGCTAGAGGCTTTTATCACAGGTAATTATTTTTGTTGTTTTTTTTTTCCTTTTTTTTTTAATACTACAATCCTTTTATAAAGTATATAGTTGGTTACGGCAAGTCTGTTATATTGTTATAAGTAATTTATTTGCATTATTATAAGCAGGTGATGCCAAAGAAAGAAATGAAACAATCTAGAGACAAACAATAGAAATATATAAAGAATTTTGGAACTAAGTAAGAAAAAAGACCATATGCCATTAACTTGCAGGAATATACTATGCAAAAATAATAAAAAAAAAGTGTAAACATAAATTCACACAGAAGTTATTTTGAGTAAGGAAATTAAATGTAAATTTTAAGTCATGTGACCTGACATACATCTGGCTTTTTTTGTTTATAATTTATTTTATGTGAATTGGTGTCTTGCCTACATATATGACTGTGTGAGGGTATCAGATCTGGAGTTACAGACAGTTGTGGGCTGGCATGTGGGTACTGAGAATGAACTTGGGTCCTCTGGAAAAAGAGTACTGGGAATGAACTTGGGCCTTCTGGGAAAAAAATCAGTGCTCCCAACTGCTGAGCCATTTCACAAGCCCCATAGCTCACTTTTTATCTTTCTTCTCATGATATAGCTTCTTCTCTGAGATCACCTATTCAACATGTACTCAATACAAGGAAGCCCACAGCAAGACATTCAGCGCCATCCTTTAAAGTTACAAACACACACACAAAATGCAATGTGAATATGGCCATGAATGTTCACTTATATGTCTGGTAGCATATAGTATACTCCATAGGATTGGTTCTTTTTATGCAACACATAAAAAATACACACTAATAGAATAATAGAAGATATGCACTGAGCATCATGAAAGATGACCCAATGTGTTCTGCATCCTGTAACAAATCACTTAACTTCTATAAGAATATCCACATTGGCTCAGCTCTTACATAAATTTAAGATAACCTATGTATTTAGATGAGAACATGTTTAAATTTTTGTGCTAACCCCTAGCTAAGTTTGCCATTTCCTTCAATTATGAAGTTATACACAAATATACATATGATATGCATACTAAATTACATAGAGAGATGGATTTACTGATGAACAAATAATGAATAAACTGATGGAAGGATAGATTGATATCCTCACACTACCTGTAACATAAGCACTGACAATGTAATTATGGGGTTTGTAACAATGATTCAGTGGATAAGAGCACTTGTTGCTCTTTTATAGAGGACCTAGGTTCGGCTCCCAAAACACATGTGGCAGCTTACAACAACACCTTCTTCTGGCTTCCTCAGTGAATGGACACACATATGGTGAATATATATACATTCAAGCAAAACAACATACACATAAAATAATTAAAAAAATAAAAGCTACAATTGTTATAATGATTGCCATATGCCTTACCAGCCTGCCAACTGGCTCTGTGCCATAAGAATGCTTAGGATATCCTCATCTACAGCTTGGGGTGGGATATGAGTGTATACTTAAAAGATACACTGAATCACCTTATGGCCAGTTTCCCCAAAAACTAGCCTTCTAGAAGTTTCAGGGTTACAAGTTCTTTACTGCATCACTCCTTCTTGCAGCCTCTCCTCTTGAAACCACCCTCCTCTCACGTACTCTTAATTCCAATCTGGGTTACACAGCAGGAGCCACTCTCAGTTCTTGAACTTTGTAATTTATAAGATAAAGTTTTACATTTCTTCATAACAAATCAAAAATTTTTCTTATACATTTTGAAATCATGGAGTTGTTTTGTTGGCTCTTAATGGAATAAATACACACACACACACACACACACACACACACACACTTTTTTTAATGTATGATTACTCTAAATTATAATGGGATGAATTTCTTACTCAGTTAATGTGAGAAATATGTAACTACTTGATATACTCTTCTCATTCAAAAAATGTATTGAGATTTAAAAGTTTTCTGTTCCAAAAAAAAAAAAAAAAAAGAACAAAAACATTTCAATGGTTTTTAATTTAGGTGCCTTTGTGGCGAAGATTGCACGGCCAAAAAATAGAGCTTTCTCAATTCGATTCACCGACTTAGCTGTTGTAGCTCACAAAGATGGCAAACCTAATCTTATCTTCCAAGTGGCCAACACCCGGCCCAGCCCTCTGACCAGTGTTCGGGTCTCTGCTGTACTCTATCAGGAAAGAGAAAATGGTGAACTCTACCAGACCAGTGTGGACTTCCACCTTGATGGCATCAGTTCTGAAGAATGTCCATTCTTCATCTTCCCGCTAACCTATTACCACACTATCATACCATCAAGTCCTCTAGCTACCCTGCTCCAGCATGAGACTCCTCCACACTTTGAATTAGTTGTGTTCCTCTCAGCAATGCAAGAAGGCACTGGGGAAATCTGCCAAAGGAGGACATCCTACCTGCCCTCTGAGATTATGTTACATCACCGATTTGCAGCTCTAATGACTCGAGGTTCCAAAGGTGAGTATCAAGTCAAGATGGAGAATTTTGACAAGACTGTTCCTGAACATCCAACTCCTGTGGTCTCTAAGAGTCCACACAGGACTGACCTAGATATTCATATCAATGGACAAAGTATTGACAATTTTCAGATCGCTGAAACAGGGCTGACAGAATAAGACTCATCTACACCATCCTACTTCTTAATATATTAAATATATGCAGCCAGCTATGCAGCTATTTTCCTTCACTGTATCTCATGTTTCCTTGTTCTCAGTGCTGATTATATCATAGTAATCATGTCTATGCCCACAAAAAAAAAAAATGGCTAAGTATACACATCCCCAAAAAACAAAACAGTCTAGTTACCTATTTATATCAGTGGTAATCTACTCTTATCAAGGCAACTCAATATGATAAGTATCCATGCTAGCAAATCTGCAAAGATGTAGGCATGGTATCAGAAACGAAAATAAAATGGACAGTGATGGCGCACACAGTTGAACTCTAAGAAAACCACCTCTCACATTCATCTGTAAACTGAAACAACAGTCTAGTTTCAAACCTAGCTCCTGGGTGGAAAGCTGATTTCACAATATTTAGTGAACATCCTTGTACAACTTTTATATTTTCAAGATAGCAAACATCATTCCTTTGAGTCTTTAAACTACAAAACTGGAATAAGTATTGTTTCAATTTCTAACAACTAGAAATAAAAGTACAAAAAAACGTAATAATATGAATTTATAAAAAATCCCAAAAGCATTTGAATACAACACCCAAACACATGTATTTGTGGTAGAAAATTCAGAACAAATAAGAAAAGCTCTGGCCCAGAAAGAACTTACAGGGTGGGATTTCTGGCAAAGAGATGCAAAACTGTATGTTTCTAACTACTTTAAAATCCTACTTGCGTAACACTCAAGAAGTAATCTAAAAGCTAATCACCCCGGCACTTGAGCTGCTTCCACCCTGAGTAAAAGATTATCTTGGTACTCATGACCTATTCAATGACATAAAAGAGTCCTACAAACTTTCTAAATACAAATATGTAATTAACTTTTTATAAATCAAGGCCTTAATTAAATATATTACTCAACTAGGAAAAAAAATCTCCAATAGATAAAGCAAAAAATTAGGTAACAAAGTATTTTCAAACCCAAATTCCTGTTTCCAACATCAAATAGTTTTTTCTATAAACACAAAATGAGTGTTTATTCACCAGTAGGAGGCTGGACTAGATGATCTGCAGTATTTCATTCCAAGTCTAATAATCCATGAAAATTATGCTTTCTCTGCCTGTTTTTATTTCATATATACTAAGATGATCCCCTTTTTATATCCAGCTTAAAATACTTCTTTAAATAATTTTCATTTCAATTAAAAAACTGAGCTGAGCTGTCCTTTAGCAAAACAAAAACAAAAACAAAGTTAATACTATCAAGTTTCAAAGAGATCTGCATGGTTTCTCATCCTTCCCTTATTCGGAATTAAATGGGAAAAAATGACAGATTAACCTTGGCACAATCATCTTGAAATATAGACTACGTAACAGTAAATGTTACAGACAGCAGTGAGTCTCATTTTTCTACTCTTTGACAGAAAGATGAGAAAAACAAAAACAACAACAACAAAAAACATCGAAGTGCCCTAAGAATGATACTAGCAGAAGACTATTAAGAACAGAGAACCTATTTATTATAAAGTTTGACTATTTAAAAATGGAGGCATACACTCTTCCATGGCAGGCAGACCAACTTAAGACTACTGATAAAGAGCAAAAATTCCTACTAACAAGATTAACCTGACCTGTGAAAATAAACTATGTGAGACTCCTCTGAATGCTCCTTCCTAAAGATCACTTAACACAGATTTCAAATTTATCAAGCTGAGGAGACCATGAATACATTAAGAGACTTGAAACCCAAATCTCCTAGAGGCTCATGTTCTCCATAGTTACTAGTCAGACAAAATATGACATCTAAAAATAAAGTACAACTTCCTCAGTACACACCAAAAACAACTTTTTAGTTGGTAGGGGCTGGAGAGATGGCGCTGTGTTAAGAGTTGTTCTTTCGGAGGGCTCTAGTTTGCCCTTGAACTCCAGTTTCAGGAGATCTGATGCCCTCTCTGGCCTCCACAGGCACTAGGCACATATATGGTGCACAGAAATTCATTCAGGCAAAACATTCAAATACATGAAATAAAAATTTTCACAACAAATGTAATCCAAAATCACTGTTCAAAAACCAGAAAGATTCTGGGAGCATCATCTGTAATTCTTTCATTTATTTCAAAGAATCATCGTTCCTAGGATTAAGTTCTTTGCAGAGAGACCATTAACCCCTCAGGAATATGGAATATAAATGAAAGAAAGGAGGAAATCATTAAGAACTAATATAATCAACTACGAAGACCACTTAACAACCAATGTTACTCTTGAAAACCATTAACAAGAGTATGACAGTTTTAAAAAACTGAATACAAGCAGTTACCAAAAATCTTCAGCTTAGGTTTATGCTTGAAAAGTATATACTACTAGATGCCAGGGGGAAAAATCTGTAACAACAACATCATCAATGTCTATTTCCAAGTACTTCACACCAAATGCATATTGTACCTTGCAATTCAACCTGACAGGTATCCATGTTGGTGGACTTACAAGGAGTACTGTGCTATTTCCAGATACTTCACATAAAGATTCACAATGTATCATACTTGGTTGACTGAGCCTACAGATGTCATGAGGAGTATTTGTTTTAAATGATAAATTTCATTGAAGCATACTACAAGGTGATCACAGGAACTAATCTCTCCTCTGCAGCAATCAATTCCTTTTGAACAGGGTTTATAAACCTAATGATACAGGCCCGTTTCCACCTATTTATTCTCCCACCAACGTTCTCAGGGGTGAGCCATGACTCTTACCCAGAAGTCTGTAACTCTGCCCATTTATCTTCACAAAGAAAGCCAGCACATGTGCTAGGTCTGGAGTATTAGTGCCAGAGCACTTTCCTAGTCTTCACAAGATCCTAAGGTTTGATCTCATCCCACCCCCCACCCAACCTCCACCACATCAAAACAAATATATAAAATATATACTTTGACCTTTCTCTAATTTTAAAAGGAACAAGTTGAGGCTGGGAAGATGACTCAGTGGATAACAGCACCCACTATATAAGGACAAGAACCTGAGTTCAAATCCTATAATCTATGTAAAAAAGCAATATATATATATATATATCCATCCATGCATGTACCTCTAACCCCAGAACCAGGCATGAAGACAAGAAGACTCCAGGAATTTGCTGGCTAGCCAGCCTAACCACAACTACTACAGGCTCAGTGACAAACTCTAAGAGTTCTTATGGATTCACCTTTACATACTTCACACACATACTTGGGACTCACCTACCTTATCAAAGACATGCATAGAGTACTATAAAATATCTTTACTGTTTAAAATAGAGGCTAGTTAGGAAAACTAATTAGATTTATATGTTAACGCCAGAGAAAACAGTGAGACTGCACAAACAACAACAAAGCTAATCTCACCAAGAGAATACATTACTTCCCCAAGCCTCCCAACAATTTCAAAAACTGTTACATCATTTTAAGAATGTGTTTAGCTTGCTGGTGGTGGCCCACACCTTTAATTCCAGTGCTAGAGAGGCAGAAGCAGGCATATCTCTGTGAGTACAAGGCCAGACTGGTCTACAAAGTGAGTGCCAGGACAGCCAAGGTTATACAAAGAAACCCTGTCTTGAAAAACAATAACTAATTAATTATCTAATTAAAAAGAATGTGTTTATTAATACATCCTTGAACCCATTGTTCAGACTTTGAAATTCAAGCAGGTCAAGCCTTCTTTCTTTGTCTTACCTGTAAGCCAGTATTTGTAGTGACCTTGCAAACCCCCAAGCTCTGCCCAACCCACAGTCTAGTCTCCTATCTGAACACCCATGTCTTTTAATGCAATCACCACCAGCACAATGGCTTCAAGTGCCTTGGCCTCCAATGGTAAACTATGACCCTTTACTTTCATTCAAGATGTGACCCCAGGCTAGAGAGATGGTTCAGTAGTTAAGAACACTGACTGCTCTTCCAAAGGTCCTGAGTTCAAATCCCAGCAACCACATGGTAGCTCACAACCATCTGTAATAAGATTTGATGCCCTCTTCTGAAGTGTTTGAAGACAGCTACAGTGTACTTATATATAATAAATAAATCTTTAAAAAAAAAAAGATGTGACCCCCAACCCAAACTTAGGCTATGTAATAGCACTAACAGTAATGGGGAACTGGGTGTTTGCTGGAGACATGACTCACTTGTTACTCTTGCAGCAGACCAGTTTCCCAGCACCCACATCACACTGCTTAGAGGTGCCTGCAACTCAGATCTATGGGATCTGACAACTTCTTATGGCTTCTACAGTACACACAAATGCATGCTATACTCACCATACATACACATAAATGAAAAAAATCTTAAACAGATAAAAGGCAATGAGCTTTGCCTCTTTTGGCTCACTGGAGTAATTTAGATCTAATAATTCCTGCCCTGAGCTGTAAGGTAATTGCTGACTAGCATGAAGCTGAGATCATCTGAAAGAAGCCTGAGTCTTTCCCCATACTTTCAACTCTTTAATATATTTATATAAGGCTGCATTTTCTACTGTTAAATTCTCATTGCATTAGACTTGGCCTTTTGTTACACCTTAATTCTGATCTCAAGTTAAATTTTTCCTACTCCACAGACTACTTCCCTCTGAGCACTGAGTGATTTAAAAATCTGATCAGCAGCTAACAATACCCTCCAAAGAAAGCATTAGCACCTGCACAAGGCCTATGACATAATTAGGGCCTTAATATTTATTGAATGAATCAATGAGCTCAAAGACTCTTTAAGTTATTATCTTCTCATTTTATTTAGAGACTATGGAATCTGAAAGATTATAGAGTAAACATGATTTTGAATCCTGTACTAACTACCCTTCATCACCTCTCCACAATCAAGAGCAAAAGTGCTGAATCAGGGCCTTGAAGAGATGGCTCAGCAGTTAGAACTGTTTGCTGCTCTTCCAAGGGTCCTGAGTTCAGATCCCAGCAGCCTTATAGAGTGGCTCACAACCACCTCAAGGTCCAAGGAATCCAACAACTTCTTCTGGCCTCAATGGGCGCGCATGCGCGCGCATACATATACACACACACACACACAAATGTTTTTAAAGGGGGCTGAAGAGATGGCTCAGCGGTTAAGAGCACCAACTGCTCTTCCAGAGGTCATGAGTTCAATTCCCAGCAACCACATGGTGGCTCACAACCACCTGTAATGGAATCTGATGCCCTCTTCTGGTGTGTCTGAAGACAGCAATAGAGTGCTCACATATATAAAGTAAATAAATCTTTAAAAAAAAGTTTTTAAAGTACTGAATCAGATCCGGATGGTAACAAAGGACCTAACAAATCTCTCCATGTAGCCCACACAAAAAAGTATGTTAGTAAATTACCTAGTCAAATCCATATTTCTTCATGCAACACTCATTTAATGTTATTTCAATAATGAGAACCAAGAATTTCCAAAGACATGTTAATGAATAAAGACTTTAAATCACAAATATGTTTCAGTGAGGTTTACATGTGAAACAGTGAAATCAAACTGATCATTCTAACTTCCTTGTTTTCAAAACCATGTGTATTAAATTTAGTCTCTGATCAGTGTTTGCAGAGTTAACATGTTTATGAGAAACGTTAATCACTATTGGATTAACCATACTCTGTACGACATTTTTTGGTATTTGAAGGAATACAGAAACTGAAAGATTACAAATCAGTACCAATACTATAAACTGGCACTTTTTATTTTTTTCACCAAATATTAATGTAGACCACCAATTTATCAGTCAGAAAGCCCATCTTAACATTACAAATTGACTAAATTATCATAACCACTCACGAGGAAAATAATATACAGAAAGAAGACAGCTCGGCTGGAGAGATGGCTTGCAGGTAAAGGTGCTGCTGAGTTTGAGCCCCAGAACCCACAAGAAGGTGTGACAGAACCAACTCCACAGCCTTCACAGGCATGGCATTGTGTGTGTGTGTGTGTGTCCCACCTCCATATACATATCCTACATACATACACAATAAAAGAAATAGTCCAATCGTTGATTAAAGTAAAAATATTCAGTTTGCCTCCTCAAACAAAAGCCATACCTTCCCTATTCTTACCTGGGAGATACTCTCCATGATAATAAATGAGTAATCAAATTAGTTCCTGATTTAGAATTTCAGTTCCACTAAAGAGCCTTATTGAAAAAAGACATGCCTTGCAGAAACACAACCCTGAAACATTGAGTCAAGTATGTCTTAGTGGTTGTATCCATCACTCCTGGTCTCACCCACAGGACTCTATATCAGTGTTACAGCTCCATCTACTGGATCCATACATGTAACAGTTAATCTGTGCTAAGTTTATCCTTCTTAATGGGCCTTGTTAGCACTAACACCAGGAGAGTGCAGGAGGTATTTTAAAACAGTAAGATCCTTACCTACATCTTTTCTTCCTGGTTTTTCAAAGCGCCTGTCACCCCTAAAAAGACAAAAGAAATTTCAAAAACACCTTAAAAACAGCAGAGATTTCCTGTCATAATACCCCTGTCCTACAGCCCCTGTAGCAGCACTTCTGCCAGCTAGTATTTAGAAAATACAGGAAAGCAATGGTGAGAACAAAAATTCCACCAGGCCACATACCAAAACTTAGCTCCTAATGACTAGAATACTATTATTTTAGCTGGAAACATGATATATACTACTTTGGCAATATTTTCCCACATTGTTGTTTCCCCTGTTTGTGGTTCTGAGTATTAAACCTCAGGGTGCTAAGCAAGACAGCTACCACTGTTACAACTTTAGCCCTTCTACCCTTATTTGGAGATCAAGGCTCATCCTTAACTGTAATAATTATATATTAAAATTTATTGTACAGAAATTTCAAAAAAGGCAGAAAAGGGATAAATTCTGTGTTTTCAAAATGTTCTTTCTAGAGGGAAGGTCGGGGGCTAGAGAGGAGCCAGTATTCCCACCCAATCTCTGTGATTCTCTAGGTCACACCATGCAGTCCATTTTGGTCTGGAACTCATGATTCTTCTGTCTTGGCCTCCCAAGTGTTAGGATCACAGAAACATGCAAGCCTGTACCGCTCATGAAAGGAACGCAGTGTGCTTTGTTTTGTTTGGAGTACTGAGGGCTGAACCTCCCCAGAGAGCTACCAATGGGTTAGAATCCTAGCCATTTTTTCCATTTTTGAGTTCAGGAGTTTGCTAAATTGTGCAGGATAGCCGGTACTCCAGAATCTCCTTCCTCAGCCTGCCAAATAGCTGGCACTGCAGGCAAGTCCTATGGAATACCACTGAGGTGAGTTTTACAGACCAACAAATGCTTACATTACAGTCTCAACACTTTAGTTACCTTTCTTCCCAGCTCTGTGATCTATGCATTTCCCTGCCACCTCCTCGCCCAAACACACCCTCTACTTCATCAAAACTTCTTTGGTAGAAACCACATTCACCTCTACCTCTGCCTGAAAATAAGAAAACAGGGGGAGGGGAAATAGTTAGAAACCAACATCCAACAAGTACGTTCAACACTGAAGGTTATGTCTATATGTCTATGAAGTTCTGTCTCTGCCGCATTTAAGTATTTAGCAAGACCTATAATGTTGTATGAAAAAAATAACCCAGCCACTCCTGAAGGAACCCCAGTCCTGAAGGAACCCCAGTCCTGAAGGAACCCCAGTCCTGAGCAACAAACAGCATCAGCAGGAAGCTCATCAGTGACAAGGTCAACAGCGGAATTCTAAGAAGTCCAAGAAACCATTTTAAATTGAATATTTTAATGGATTATTTTCAATAACTATTGGGGAAATCTTAATATGGGAACTTTCTAGAGAGAAACGATAGTAAAAAGTGTCAAGCACAATAAAATTCCTTCATCCAATTCCAGAAAAAAAAAAATAGCAGAAGTGAATTGAACAACTGTAGGATTGTGAACTACATTCTTACTTACAGGAAAAAAGAATCCTTCATTAAGGTAAGGAAAATAAACAACACTAAAGGTAATCCACTGAGTGGTTGGAATATAGGGACTTAGAGGCTTTGCAAATCAAATGTAAGCATGGTTCTAATGAAGGCCATCTGGTTAACTATTAACCTGTGACTCTGCTCAGATTTATCCCAGGAGAAATACCTTTACAGAGTCAAGTGAGGTAGAGCATGCCTATAATCTCAGCATTTGGGACTGAAGCAGAGAATTGAAAGCTCAAAGCCAGCCTGTGTTACATCAAGAATGACTCAAAAAGCCTGAGAAAGATGAAAAGGACAGAAAGGGAAAGAAGAAAAAAAGAACAAAAGGGAAAGAGAGGAAGGCACTCACAAGTATATAAACCATCATGCAATGCATATAGCTTCAACCAGTGATAAGACTTACTATAACCACTGCTCAACCAGATTATAATGGAGTTGAAATCTTTGAAGTAACTAGAGACTTCTTATTTGTGATAGTGCTGGCCTAAAGAAATCCCTACTGTCAGTCACATAAAAACACGGCGTATTTGACATAATGTAGTACACAGTTTGTGATTGTGACAACGAACAGTTATTTATTTGAGGATATACTGTATACTATATTTTCAAGTGTACTTCTTATTTTAAATTTACTATAAAACAATATCCCATTTATACCACAAGCAGCAGCGTACCTTATAATCATTGTCTCTTAACTGTATCAAGAGGCCAAACCAAGTAAATAACCTAAACCATATAAACCTGTGTAAAGTATAACGTTCACATATCAATGAAAATACGATTACCTAATGAGGCTCATATCTTGTTAAATTAGGCACGACTACATATGTGTATGCAAACAAACACTTGAATTTCAAACATTAGAAACAACCTAATAATGATTGCCTAAATAAATTCTGACAAAACATCCTAGAACAAAATGAATCCACAGAAATAAGGCACTGATGTTAATTCAGACCTGTGCTACTGAATGACAAAATCATACTCAAGAAGAGTGTGTGTGTCTGTGTGTGTGTGTGTGTGAGAGAGAGAGAGAGAGAGAGAGAGAGAGGGGAGAGACAGAGACAGAGAGATTTTGTCCACACTTCTGCACAGCTAAGAGAAAAGGATACACATGGAAATATATATGCACTCTCAGCTTTGGACAGTCTGTAGTTTTCTCAATGAACATATGAACTGTACTGACAGATGAGGAAACTGGAGGAGGCATGGGAGCCTGGGGTGCAGATACAACAAAAGATACCTTAGCAGCTGTCCCAAACTTAACTTCTCCCATAGATCAAAATGATCAGAAGAAAATGACAGAGCTTTATTTTGTGCGTGGTGCTGGGTACCAAATCTAGCACACTGCAAATGCTAGGCAAAAGCTCTGCCACAAAAATATACCTCCAACCCAAAAATAATACTCTGAATGAGGTACCCAAAGAAACAAGCAACTTCAAACATCCATGTATGTCCTCTACGTGTTCATCATAGTCTATCAGGAACTGACTCAGATTACAGGTATATGTCTACAACTCTTAAAAATACTGAAAAATTTAAAAAAAAAGAAACATATATGTATGTGTGTGTGTATATATACACACACACACACACAGAGAGAGAGAAAGAGAAAGAGAAAGAAAGAGAGAGAGAGAGAGAGGATATTCTCTTGACTAAATTAAGTATCTACTTTGTCTATAAAATAAAAGTGAAAACTACAGTTCAACTATAATAATCACAAAGTTATCTTCCAGGTTCATCACTTTAAGTCAACCTAAAGTCAACGTACAGTTTAAATAGTTTTCCCTCTGCCCTACATTCAGAATATGCAAACATTTTACTTAAAACATTATTTTACCTAAAATAATTTAATAGTAACTACTCTAACATGAGAATATTCCTCCACAAAAGTGACTTTAGGATAAGGAAGAAAACCCTCTCCTTTTTCAAGATTAATTTTGTCCAGACTGGATAGATGGCCCAGCAATTAACAGCACATGAGTGAACTGAGTTTGGCACCCAATACCCATACCACATGGCTAAAACTGTTTAATTCCAACTACAGAGGATCCAGTACCCTCTTCTGTCCCGACAGCACCTCGACTCAAATACACATTCCCATACATAATTTTTAAAAATAGTATTTATTCCAGCACTTGGGAGACAGAGGCAGGTCCAAGCCAGCCCAGTCTACAGAATAAGTTCCAGGACAGCCACAGAGGCTACACAGAGAAACCCTGCCTCGAAAAATCAAAAACAAACAAAAATTCTCAGGAAAACCTATTCTATAGAAACACTTTGAGAAAACCATTGTAGTCTTGAAATAGATGAAGATAAAGAATAGCTCTTGGCTGACTGAGGGCAGGGGGAGAAATCAAGAAAAACACACATAATGGGTTTTGCAACTCTGACTAGCTCCAGCCTTGTTTGTGTGGTATAAGATTTACTGCTAAGTCGGCAGTAGAGAAACTAGATTCTAGATCTTTCCACATTTAAGTCATCTATAAATGTGATTCCCAAACACAAGAACAAGCAGGAAAACATTAGATCAACCTTTTCAACTTGAAGGACTATACTATTACCTGAGAGCTCACCCTATTCTTTAAGGATAAAATATGCTTCCTTCTAACAATGCCACTGGTGCAACTGACAGTATATGGATTCTTTCTAACATCAAGACCACGTAAAAAAAAGATAACACAATGTTACATAGCCCCTTGTTCTCTTAAACATTACTAAGTCAGGATATCTTTAAGTCTAAAAGACAAAAGATTTGCATACGAGTTTTTCCTTGAGTTGGAAAGAGATGCTGCAATCAAAAGAAAAGTCACAGTAATCATTATTTTAAGTGAAAACTCAAAGATACAAGCATTACAGGTCATTGTGACTATAGCATTTCAAGTATTTTCACAAAGCTAAGAGCATCCATCTGACTAGTTCTGTACCCTTCAGCATCAGCACACTAATTTACTTGTATGTCACAGCATATGTAGTTTATATGGGCTTTATGTAAGCTCTACCTACAAAAACTCTTACTTCAAAGAAACACACACACACACACACACACAAAGACAACTCATCGATCCCTCACTTGTTTCTATCTGCTGTTGCTCTGGGGTGCTGTATTTGATAGGTGGGGGGACACAGCTTAGATGTTGTTGCTCTAAGGGGTGCCTAATGTAGCTCAGGCTAACCTTAAACTGTCAATGTAACTAAAATTTGGGCCTGAACTACTGACCCTCCTGATAGCACCCCCTAAGTGCTGGGATTGCAGGAATACATTACCACACCCAGATCTGCTCCCTTCTAAATCCGTAAGGTTTTTCTAAGGCCTACAGAGAGCAGGTGGAGGATGTGTGTGGTCTGCACTCTTGATTAAGGAAATTTTTCCCTGGCTTGACCTGAAGTGCACAGGAAGCAAAGTTTTCAGAATTAAACTTCTTCTAACCGCCTCCCACAAGAAGAAAGCATGGGAAATGTCCACAGGGAGACTAGGCCCGTGACCAGTCAGTTGCATCTCCAAAATACTGCCATATACCAATATGTACAGATCCCAGACAATGAGCATGGGCATGGCTTGTGGTGCAGGCATGCCTAGCTCTCACCAACTCAATGGCTGTGGCAATGCTGTTTCTTTGAAGTTACAACAATATTCAGGTTAAACAATACTCAGGTTAAAAACTACTGCTCTAGAAGCTGGAGAGAAGGCTCAGCAGTTAAAAGCACTGACTGCTCTTCCAGAGGTCCTGAGTTCAATTCCCAGCAATCATATGGTGGCTCACAACCATCTGATGCCTTCTTCTGATATATCTGAAGACAGCTACAGTGTACTCATGTAAATAAATCTTTTTAAAAAATTGCTATATAAACAAAAACAAATAACAAAGAAAAGCTGGAGAAATGGCTCAGTGATTAAGAACACTGACTGATCTTCCAGAGGTCCTGAGTTCAATTCCCAGCAACCATATGGTGGCCCACAGCCATCTATAATGGGATGAGATGTCCTCTTCTGATGTGTCTGAAGACAGCAACAGTGTACTCTTATATATAAAATAAATTATTATTTTTAAAATATTTTTAAAATTACAAAGAAAAGGGAAATAAAAGACTGGTTGTACCTGGGGGTAGGGGGGAATGAAAGTTGTAGTTAGCGTCTTCATTGTTCACAAACCTGCAGAGAAGTCACATTCAAAGAAAAGCAATATATTCTCCATATTTTAGAAACTTGTGTATAAATTATTCACTAGGCTTTCAGGATTTTTTTAATAAATAAAATTGAAAAAAAATGTAGGTATTCCACATCCATAATCATGTCCACACATAATGCAGAGGCAATCCTATTGGACACTCCTGACACCCAATTCTAAGATATCCCTTAGAGAAAAATTACAACATATGTTTGGACTAATGTTATGATTTAACCCACATACAGTTTAATGCTGAAGGAAGAATATATATATTATAAACATCAAGAATTATTTTTAACAGAAAGCCAATGAATGCAAAATAGGGAATGACAAAAAACAAGCAAATCAGAAACTCTAAGAAAAGGCATAAATTCATAAAACTACACGTCACACCAGTGGATGCTCCCTGCTTATATTTTGCTCTGCCTGCTAAGAGGCCTAGCCCCTGAGGTATTTCTCACTAAATTCCTCCTGGCTATGGTGCTATGTGACGTGGCCCTTGGAAAGAAAGGCTACAGTGCTGAGAGCGCCACAGGGACACTGGTGCTTCAAGCAACCATAACCTTCAGGATGCTCAAGTCCCAATATGCAAAACTTCAGGGAGGAGGAATAACTATTCTTTAGAGGTTAACTGGGTCTATCTCACTTCTGGCTAGTCTATACAGCTAGAAACAAATTCCTCTCCAAAGCAGGGGCAGCAGAGAAGGCATCTCAGAAATGTTGCAGAAAATAAATGTTCAGGCATTTGCAGTCAACATCAAAGAGCAGTTGGTTTCATGTTTCAATTAGGCATTAAAGTATTTACTGATTCCCTAGCCTCCTGCTCCTCTTCCGGGGTTATTTTTTCACATAGCTCACCTCGCCCTCTTGAAGAACTTCGACCTCTAGGAGCCCCCACCACTGTTCCTCCTCCTCCTCCTCGTCCTGTCAATCGCAGGACAGCGGCACTATTTACAGACATGGAAAAGTTTCTCTGCCAAAAAATAAAAATAAAAATAAAAATAAAGGAAACAAAACAAAACTGGAAAAAACACACAAAACTACATATTGTTTCTCTCCACCTCCCACTGCACCTCTACATGTAATGGTATCTAATTACTATAAGCAATGGGAAACTCTAACTTTGCAACACATAAAGATCATTCAAATCTAGTTACCTGACAATTTTCTTTCTATTTTTGACAGAGTCTCACTATATAGTACTGCCTGCCCTGGAACTTGCTATGTAGACCAGGCTGGCCTTAAGACAATTTCAAATTGACCTTTCAGATCAGTCAAGTTGACACCAATGTGTTATACAAAGCTAGGCTTGTTGAGATATTATACAAGAAACAAACTAAATATACTCTACATATCTAGATACAGACAAAATAAATAGAGCAGAGAAAGTTTTGTAAAGGAGGCTGGGTTAAATTGGCACTTTTTAAGAGTATCCATTCTAACTGTATAAAGATCTGTGGAGTTTGGGACTGGGCAAGTTTGGGTAGCTATCAAAATCTAGTTGTGGGAGGTTTTTGTGAGTTCATTTTAATAAAGTGATTACATTTCATTTTTGAATGGCACTTAAGTCTCTTCAATTTACAAAAGGAGAAAAGACTGTCATGAAAAGGTCTGAAGCAAAGTAATACAAAAAAGAAAGATTCCCTTTCTGCCTGACTGTACTCAATAATGTGGATTAATAACCCCAAGAAATATTTGCTAGAATGGGAAAATGTCAAGTAAAAATCTCTATGAGGTCAAATCACCTGAAATGTGCACTTGTGTGTGTGTACGCGTGCGTGCGTGTATGTAAATCATGTGATTAATGTGTGCTGAGGTGTGTGCACATGTGTATATGATCACAATCATTTGGTACAAACCTGCATTGCACCCAGAGCCAATCTGGAATATAATCAAGCAAAATTATAGTAATAAGTGGATATGGGAAAGGAGATGGACAGAGGTTTTAAAATACGTCTGTTAATACACCTGAATAAATTAAGAGGCGTAGGAAAAGGTAACAACAAGTATTAAACAACTTCAGATGAACTATAAAATACAAAACTCTGGATATGTAATAGAGAATTTGGCCAAAAAATTTAAACAAAAATATTGTAACAGATTAATTGAACCTTGTATGCCTAGACTCTAGTGCCTAAGTGCTCAGATGTGCACAGGTGTAATCCAATGAAGAAAGAAACCTTGGACATGGTTGCAGTCACCAACCAGTCTGCCAGGCAACGGAGTAAAATGTAAACTTTAGGCTGGGTGAGGAAGTACATGCCAGTAATCCCAGATCTGAGGAGGATTCTGAGGTTGAGGCCTGCACAGCCTTAAGTTCCAGGTCAGCTTGACCAACTTGGTAAAATCCTATCTCAAGCTTTAAAAGGGAAAAAAAAAGGGGTGTGGGGGATGGGGAGGCTGGCATGTGGGTCAGTGGTATCATGTGTGGCCACCACGCATAAGCCCCCTGGGTTCAATTCCCAATACTATCCAAGGTTATAAAACTCAATTCTACTTTAGTCCTCGGTGTTCGTAAATTCCAATCAATTAAAGTCATATCTATACTACCCTCTTTTAAAGAACATGTAACTGATTAAAACTGTCTTCATTACTGAATTTTTAATATGTGGACCATTTTCTCCTTATCACTCATCTTTCTCTCAATTTTATTAACTGTAATTTGTTCAAGTAACTTTTAGAAACTATCAGTGTAAAAAAGTTGTTTTATCATATAGTCAGGTAACTTCAAAAAACATACAATAAAATAGAAAACTAAAGTTAAGAGAAAATACCTAACTCAAAAATCATGAATTTCAAGCTGTATTTTAGTAAAATTTAATAAAAGTGGTTGAAACACACATTAACTTACCTTTTGCTTAAAAGTAATCAGTGAACTACCAAATATGCCTTTTGGCATTACAAAAATTAAGCAAGACCTTAAAGTCCCAAAATCTCAACCAATATACTGTAATACTTAGGGGCGTGTGCTCAGTGGTTAAGAGCACACACTGCTCTTGCAGAGGGCCTGAGTTCAGTTCCCAGAAACCACATGGTGGCTCACCAGTTTCAGGGGATCAGGTACCCTCTTCTGACCTCTATAGATACTAGGCGTACATATGATGTACAGACATATATGCAATCCAACACACACACAAAAATATTTTTTAAAATGATCAATACTAACAGCATTTTATATACCAGGATCCCATTCAACATATGTATAAAAGCCAACATATCATGTATATAAATAGAGAAACATGTATTTTCATATTTTGTTGCTAAGGTACAAACAAGGTTTAATCTCTTTAAAAGACAAATTCAACATATATTTAAATGCTCGTATATTTAAATGGTCATCCATTTCTAATGCAAAATTGCTACTACGTATATACATAAAATAAGTAAATAGAGTGTTAAATGCAGTACTGTTTATAAAGGCAAAACATGGAAGCTACCTAAATATTAACCAATAATGGCTACCTTAAATAGCAAAGGCTTGGAAGTCTTCTCTACTATTTCCTAAGTAAGCTATGATGAGATATTAATTTAAACCATATTTAAAAAAAATAAAGTCAGCATTCAATCATTTCCAGTTATTGGTTCACTATTAACCAACAGTGTTCAAGCGTATTTGTTGAACAATCTTTTAAATTTTCCCAATGATTTATTTAGCCAATTACAAAACCCTGATTTCTTAAGAAATATTATGGGACCAGGAATGGCACACCACTTTAATCCTAGCACTCAGGAGGCAGAGGCAGGCAGACCTCTGTGAGTTCAAGTCCACCCTGCTCTAACAAAGCAAGTTGCTAACAGCCAGGCTATTAAAAAAAAAAAACTCTGTCTTAGAAAAAAAAGAAATGTTATGGGAGATTTCCAAACTCATTCTTTTGATTCAAAGTCCAGCAAGATTTCTAACAAGGAGTAAAACATCCTCCCAATCTGGCTTTTCTGACTACTGTTATCTCTAGAAATCAAAAAATAGTTTAAAGGGAAAAAAAATTGTAATTTCAATAAGTACCAACAACCCCCAACATGAAAGTTCACAAAATAATGCCAGTAAACTGCATAAGGAATATAAAATTAGTGCACCAGGTTAGAACACAGCTTAGTGGTCAAGGGCTTGGCTAGCACACTGAAGGCCTAGGCTCACTGCCTTATGCTATACATATATATTTTTTTTTTCTTTATGGTTTATTTACTTTTTCAATTTCATGGGTTCTTCCTGCTTATATGTGTGTGAGAGACTGTCGGATCCACTGGAACTGGAGTTACAGGTGTGAGCTTGCCATGTGAGTGCTGGGAATTGAACCCAGGTCTTTTGGAAGAGCAGCCATTGCTCTTAACTGCTGAGCCATCTCTCCAGCCCCTTTAGCTATATTTAAAAATCACAAATATAGTAAGAATTTTCAAAAATTTCTCCAACAGACCTGAAAATATAAGGAACCTATATAAATAAAAACCAGTAAAAGACTACATCTATGAAAGAAAAATTCAGAGACAAGAACAGTAAGAGAAATATGAATGGTAAAGACCTGCAACTTCATCAACATGGATAGAAAGCAAACTCAAAACAATAGAAACCTTTTTTTCCCAATGAGCCAAGAATTCTTTCAATAAAACCAGCTTTTGTAAGAAAGACAAAATAATATATAGTACCATTTGCATAAAAAGGGAAATACATATTTACTTGGAGAAATGTACAATAACTGTGTATAGTGATGCCCACAAGTAATTCCTGCACAGAAGAAAACTCACTTGAGTCCACAAGCTGAAAACCAACTTAAGCAATATGGAGACCTAGTCTCAACAAATACACAAATATATATATATATATATATATTGCTAACACTGCTTCCTGTGAAGAAAAAGGGCACATACGGGGGGACAAAACAGAAGACTTTTCTTCTATTATTATTATTATTATTATTATTATTTATTGTTTTCTATGTTTTTATTCTATTTCTAAGTATCTCTTACAAATTTTTATTTATTTATTTATTTATTTATTTGATGGGGCAGGGAAAGCATGTGTCATAGTGCAAGTATAGAGGTCAAAGGACAACTTTAGGAAGGCAACTCTTGCATTCTACCTTGTTAAGACTTATTTTGATAATACAGCTTATATGTTTTTAGTTGTATGTGTGCCCACACATGCAAGGTACACCTGTGCCACTACCCACATAGAGGGCAGAAGATAACTCAAGGATTCAATTCTTTCCTTCCACCATGTAGACCTCAGGGTCTGGCAGCAGGTCTCTTTATCAAGCCTCTGTCCCTCTTGCTTTTGCTGTTGTGCTTCATACTCCAGAGTAGCTGGCTTCAGAGCGTCCAATTGCTCTCCTGTCTCTTCCTCCTATTCTACCTTAGAAAACTGAGATTATAGATGTGAGCCACTGCACACATCTACACATTGCTACACGTATGTAGAGGGTGAAGTATGTGTACCCAGACAGAAGCCAAATCAACATGAGACGTTTTTTTTATTTCCTTTTCTTTTTTAAATTTCCTTTTCTCTTCTCATTACTGCGGGGATGGGTGGGGGAGGGACAGACAGAGAGAGAGAGAGAGAGAGAGACAGAAAAGGAATAAGTGCATACATGTAGGCAAGCAGGTGTTATGTGTGTGTGGTATGTGCACACGTGTATGTTCAGGTACACACCTGTATGGAAGCCAGACAAGGACACCATGCTCTATCATTTCCACTTACTCCTTAAGGCAGGGTCTCTTGCTAAAACTGGAGCTGTTAGTCAGCAAGCTCTAGAGAACCTCCTGTCTCCATCCTCAAAAATCACTGACATTATAGGCATGCACAGACAACTTCTGTATGGCTACTAGGATCCAAATTCAGATCCAAAGTATTTGCTATGCAAGCATGTTTAAACCACAGAGCCAGCTCCACTTCCTATCTCCCTAACCTTATTTTTTGAGACAAAAACCTCTCACTGAATGCAGATATTTTCATTTAGGCTAAACTGGCTGGCCAGCAGGTCCCTAGGATGCTCTTGTTTATGCATTCAAAAGCTGAGCTTGCAGGCATATGCCATTTCACATAGCTTTCATGTGGATGCTGGGAAATCATTTTCCCCACTGAGCTATCTCCACAGTCCTGTATATTTTTCTATTAAAGCCATTTGATTTCTTGCTCATTAATAAAATATGTAAGTTTTTTAAATGATGTAAAAGTTCTCAGAAAAATATCTGAAACTGAATTCAGAAACATATTATGATCAAGTGGGCTTCATCCCAAAGTTGCAAGATCGGTTCAACATACTCAAACTAATAAGTGTAATATATCATATAAATAAACTTAAGAATAGCAATCACATAATCTCAATCGAGGCAGAATGGATAATTTTTTTTTGTTTTGTTTTTTTGTTTTTCGAGACAGGGTTTCTCTGTGTAGCCCTGGCTGTCCTGGAACTCTCTCTGTAGACCAGGCTGGCCTCGAACTCAGAAATCCACCTGCCTCTGCCTCCCAAGTGCTGGGATTAAAGGCGTGCGCCACCACTGCCCGGCCAGAACGGATAATTAACAAAGTCCAACATACCTTCACAATGAAAATCCTAGAGATTTAACAACAGATGAAGCATATCTCAAAATACAAGGCTATGTAGGACAAACCTACAGCCAACCTTAAACAACTGTCAAACACACACACACAGACAGAGACAGACAGACAGACAGACAGACAGACAGGCAGGCAGGCAGACAGACAGAACCATTGCAACTACTTACTTTGGACAAAACTTACAAACCAAGAAAAACTATACCTAAATGGAGTCTGTCATAGACCCTATAGATAACATCCAAAAGAGCTCTAAAAAACATGGTAAGAATTAAAATCCAATAGTCCACTCTTCTGGTTCACTGCAGGAGCAGTGACAAGGGCTTGCCCAGCATACACAAAGTCCTAGGTTAACTCCAGCAACATCACAGAACACAAAAGTATCACTGGAGCACAACCTACAATGAGAAAGAACGATCACAACACCAAGACATCTTACAGCACACACTGGAAAAATTATGAGGAGGGATGGAAGGACAGAAGCAAGAGCGAGGGAGGAAGGGAGGGCAGATCCAAGAGAATGTTCTTCAATTAGACCCCATTATTAGCTATAGAACTCTAGTGAATATACTAAATGCCAATGAAGTGTTGTGATGGCTATTCCTGGTTGTCAACTTGACTATATTTGGAATGAGCTACAATCCAGAATTGGAGGGCACACCTGTTATCCAGATCTTGAGGCTCAGAGATACAAGTTTTCCGACCTGGATCTTGGCATGGAGATCTTGAGGCATAGTGGCCATGAAAAGCTTAGGCCCAGGCAAGGTAGTACATGCCTTTAATCCCAGGAGACTGAAGCAAGATCTCTGAGTTGAAGGTCAGCCTGGGACAAAGCAAGTCCTAGATCCAGGCGTGGTAGTATATACCTTTAATCTGTGCTACACCTTCTGCTGGAGACCTACACAAGGACATTAGAAGAAGGAAGATTCGCTCTTCTTGGCTTGCTTGCACTTACTTGCCAGCACATCTGTTGGAATCTATTGCTACTGAAGACCAGCTGGAACAACTAGCCTCATGGGACTGAGCAACTACTAGATCCTTGGACTTCTATTTACAACTGACCATTGTTGGGGAGTTGGACTACAGACTATAAGTCTTAATATATAGAGACCATCCATAAGTTCTAGGTCTCTAGAGAACCCGGACTAATACAAGTGTATACTCATTAAAATAGTAAATTTGGGGCTAGAAAAATAACTCAGTTGGTAAAGTGCTTGCCCAAGTACTAGAACCTGAGTTTGGTTCCCCAAAACCTACATAAAAATTGTCAAACTGAGGCTGGAAAGATGGCTAAGTGGTTAAGAGTATGTATTGATCTTCTAGAAAAACTCAGTTTGGTTTCCAGCACCCATGTTAGGCAGTTCACAACTCCAACTCCCAGGGATCTGACGTTCGGCCTCCAAGGATACAAGCACCATATGATATGTGCACACAGACCTGCATGCAGACATATACACATAATTTTTTAAAAAAAAAATACATATTAAAGTTAAAAAAAATGCAACTGCCAACCAGTTTTACTGGCACACACTTGACTCTCAGAGCTATGAAGGAAGAGAAAGATTCTTGAGCTTCACTGGCTGGCCAGCCAGCTAGCACACCTATTTGGTCAGTTCCAATTTAGAGAGACCTTGTCTCAAAACACAAAAACAAAAACCAAAAAAAAAAAAAAAAAAAAAAAAAAAAAAACAAACAAACAGGGGGCTGGGAGTTTGTCCAAAACTCGTAAATTAAGTCACAGATATGGGCTAGCACTAATCAAGCCATTAATATCAGCCTCTCTAAGACTCAAAAACCCTGAGGAAGAAGGGGTTATCCAGTACAAAACAACCTGAAGATCCAAGCAGTACCACCCCTTAGACTAGTAAAACTACTGTAATCATTACCTCGATCAAGTAAAGTGGGGTGGCTCACAGGGCTCTATCCTTTACCTCTCAACTATTATTTTTAATAACATCTGGGAGAGGGGTTTGAAATCACTGTCTTCAGTGCCCACCCAGTGCCAATGGTCAAAACCCATGGTCACACAGGTGTCCCTGGTTGGTCACCAACATGATGAGTCAAAAGTGATATGTGAGATGGGGCAGAGTGGGAGAGGTGGGGAGACGGGAGGTCAGAATGGTCAATATGCAAAGCATTCATTAATATGAGCAATTTGAAAATCACAATAAAAATTAAAAATAAACAAATGAAGGTACACAGCACCTGAAGAATGATGAGTTTGTCCTCTGGGCTCCACATGTACCTGAACATGCATGTATGTTTGTACACACAAAATGGTGGGCTTTACAGAGTGTGAGGATATATATAATCCCAACACTTGAGAGATGAAGGTAGGATCATAAGTTCAATGTTATCCTTAGTTATGCAGTGAATTCAAGGCAGTCTCAAAATTTAAAAAGGTCAATTTTATAATGGGGATTTTGTATCAAAGCTATTCTTTAAAAAAAAAAAAAAAAAAAGAAGAGTCAAATGGTTACAGCACTTCCTTATCATGCACAAAGCCCTGGGTATGATCCTCAGTAATTCGTAAAATCAGACATACTGCTCAATATACACAATCTCAGCACTTGGTGATACAGATGGGAGGATTAAGAGTTCAAGGTCCACCTTGGATACATTTCAAATTCAAGGCCAGTCTGTGCTACAAGACACAATCTACCTTAAAAAATAGCAAAGCGGAGGGAATTCTTCATTTAACATGGAATACAGAATTCCAACAAAATCTCACTTTCTCCATTGTAGTTTAGTATCTATAAACTCCTTTAAATAAATCTTTCATCGATAAACAAAGTCACTACATAAAACTGCTACTTTTTAGACCAAAATCTTACTTTCTTACATTACCACAACACCTATAAAAAATAAAAATACCAAGCACAGTGCTGACAGAGTGTTTCAGGTATGTTCTAAGCTGAAGATGTAATTAAATAATATGTGCAACTGAAAAATAATAATAAAATAGCAGTTAAATGAATTCATTGTTTAGAATTCAGGTAGGCAATTACCTGTGGAAAAAGTATGCTTTTCTACAAAGATAATCTTCCCCTTCCTTCTTGGGGAGTGAGAGGGAAGCATTTCCTCTAAACTTGATTATTTATTTCATAAGGGATAATTCCCAATGTCCTTAAAAGATCTAGAAACAAGGCTTCAGAGACAAGTTAGCAGTTAAGAGCACTGGCTGCTCTTCCAGAGGACAAGGGTCCAATTCCCAGCACCCACATGGTGGCTCACAAGTATCTGTAACTCTGATGCACTCTTCTGGCCTCTATGGGGTCCAGGCACACATGTGGTGCAAATATATAAAAAAGGCAAAACACCCATATATGTGTGTGTGTTAAAATTTTAAATTAAAAAAATGTAGAAAGATTCTCTGCATTACACTGAACAGCTTCAAAATAGAAAGCAAAACCTTGGCAGGTCAGAGCCTTACAGACAGCAAGCATCAGTAAAGATGCCAACCTGTGCCAATGAGGGGCTATCCCCAGGACCTTAATGACGACTCTCCATATCCTTACTGTATCAAAAGCAGTAAGAGTTGGGTCTGAGGCTCAGAGCTATGCACAAACCTGCTCTTCTTCTGTAAAGGGTACTAGAGCCAATGGTGGCAAGGGCTCCTCCTGTAGGATAGGCAGGAATTCTTTCTCCAGAAGATCAAAAGGTATCTGTGTGATAAACATAAGGCCAGAGATTGCGATTTCTCCAATTGCAAGATAAACCCAAGAAAAGGCCCTGTTTTCTAGCAACTAACTCATTTGATTACAATTAATTTCTGTTAATTATGCAGTACTTACATTAAAACTCCAGTCATAGTCAGGCATGGTGGCATGTGCCTGTTCTCCCAGCAGAGGGAGACAGAGGCAGAGCAGACCTCTTTTAGGTCAGCCTGACCTACAGGGGTTTTTAGGCCAGCAGGATCTTTTTAAGACCCCATCTCAAAAAATAAAATACTCCAGCCACCCACCCTCTCCCCCTATGAAGCCACTTCCTTTGGATTTGACATTAAATCTGGTATTCCAAAGTACAGAGCAGAGGAATAATATCTCCACGTTTAACTTAAAGCAGATACTAAGGAAATTTCAAAGCAATTTTATCTGTTCTAAATATGAGATTCCCTACCCATTAATAAATTTAAAAACAAAGTATATTGGAATAAAAAAGGAGATATTATCTGCCCTAGTCAGGTAAGAAAGTCTATTTCACATTGTTTCAGCTGGTCTTTTTTTTTAAGTGAAGCAAGTGTTAGATTTCAAGATGTCTCCCCACTAAACTTTTACTTAAGTAAGGCAGAAGAGGAAAGCTGCTCCTTCCTCACTCCTAGACCCCAACTGGGAAGGAAGGGAAGAGATACAACAGGGAGAGAGGAAAGGAAGGGACAAGAGAGAGAGAGGGGAGATTATCAACAGTGTTGACTGTTCTGCTGCCACAAAGTCACCTGTTCCCATACTGACATCATGGGTCTTCTCTAAGGCCAGCATATCCATCGGTCACTATTAACCACGGTGTACTCCAAAAGGAGTGAGATGGAAAAAGAAGAGGCCATCAGACACTGACTAGGTACACTGTTCATCCCTGGCTCAGCGGCAATTCAACTCATTTTGTATTTTCTTACCTTGTAGTCTTTAAGGAAAAGTGCTAACATTTCTTCTCGGCCATATCGATAATCTGCTAATTTATATTTTGGCAGGGCCGGAGAAAGAGGAGGGGACGTGATACTCCCACCACTGGACAGAGCACGGAGCCTAAAATGGGAAAAACAGAGAATATAAAATGAAATGACAGATATTCTGACACTACTGGCTTTTTGTAGTTCTTTTAAAAAAGCAAAAACTCTGTTATCTTAAGCAGTAAAGATTTTTACCTTTCACACAAATCTCTGCCATAGCACACTGAGAAGTTCACTCAGTGCTAACTAACTGAGCAGTTCCAGTACCTACAAGGGTGCCACCGCTGTCTCTAAGAAGCTTCAAGTTTGGAAATAAGACACTTTTTTTTTAACCAAAATACAAACCAGTGAGAGCATTGGACTCAGAGTAAGTTAACTAAGTATTGGTGAGGATGTGAAACAATAGAAACTCAGCAGGTAAGGACATTTGCTCAAAAGTCTATAGGCAAAAATGCAGCCCCTGGAAGGCAACAAAAAGGCGAGAAAAGAACCAACTCTGAAGCTGTCCGCTCTCTGGCCTCCATATGGGCTAAAGTACATATGTGCACATATATACGTACATATACACCCCCCGACATAAACACACACACTCGTGCATACAAACAATAATTTTTAAGTTTTTAAAGGATTAGGATTAGACAGCTGGCTTAGCAATTAAGAGTACATACTGTTCTTGCATAGTACCTGAGTTTGGTTCCCAGAACCTACTTCAGGCATTTCACAAAGGCCTATAACTAGCTCCAGAAGATCTAAAGCCTGTACTTACATGCACAAAATTAAAAATATTGTAAAGGATTATAAGGAACATGAATGCAAGAAACTGTCCTTGGACTTTCTGACTGACAGCCAAGACTAAAAAGAAAAATACAGGTGATTGGGATTATAAATTGTAATAGCCACTTCCAAGAAAGATTTTTGAGACAGTTAAGCATTTAAAAGTTCTTTGGCTACTTGATAATAGCAAAATATTTAGTAAAGTATGGAACATAAAAGAGAAAGCTAAATACAGAAACTTACAATAAAAAGTAATTTTAAAAGTCATCAGCCTAGCTCCTAGGTTTGAATCGCAGTACTACCAAAATAAATGACAACAACAACAACTTGGGATTTGGTTGGGGAGATGGTTGTTTTGAGACAAGGTCTCACTCAGCTTAGGGTGACTTGCACTCACCACTATGTAGTCAAGGATGGCCATAAGCTTCCAATCCTCCCGCCTTGACCTCCTATATAAAAGGTCTAAGTGTAGGCCCAGTTCTAGGCAGTGCCTGGGATTCACACTAGCAGCTAGGTAGTTTCTTTAACTAAGCTGTTAAAGAACCTACTCTGTAGTACTAGCGTAATAATAGTAACCTACCCAACCCAAAGTAATGTTATAAATAAAGATCGACCTGAGGCAGTAAAGGGATATTCAGCAAAACAAGCAAAAGAAAGCTACTACTAGCCAGTCATGGTGGTACATTTCATCCCAGCTCTTGGGAAGCCAAGGTAGGATCTCTGTAAGTTCAAAGCCAGCAGAGTCTACTACCAAGACAGTCAGGACTACACAGAGGGACCCTGTCTCAAAAACAAAGGAAAATAAATAAAAGGCACGGCAAGGCTGGGATGAGATAAACAGTTTGTACTACACTAGAAACAGCTGACTGTTGGGGTGACTCAGTAACAGATACCAGATACCTGAAATAGACTAAGTTACTTTAATTCAACCTGTATACCCTAAAGGGAAATTCAACAGATAATCTAAAATGTATCCTCTAAAGTGCTAAGTATTAAAAATGAAAATGAAGATGAGTTAAAGTGGAGTAAATATTTGCTTATTATTCAAAAGTGTACATACATAGTAAACATGCTTACCTAGAGAATAATGAAAAAGAATAGATACTAGTACAGTGAGATTTGTTGTTGTTGTTGTTTTGTTCTTCAAGACAGGGTTTCTCTGTGTAGCCCTGGAACTCACTCTATAGACCAGGCTGGCCTCGAACTCAGAAATCCACCTGCCTCTGCCTCCCAAGTGCTGGGACTACAGGCGTGTGCCACCAATGCCCAACTTGATTCTATCTTCTTATCCTTTTTAAAAATTCTGAACCCATAAGAATTACAAACCCATAAGTATTACAAAGCTTTTATATGTAAATTATCTCAGAGTTTAAAGTCTGAATTTGCTGGTCTTATCTATGATGTGGTTTTTAAAGCTCCTCTCCTCTCCATTTAAACTGGCAGTTTAAATGGACTAGTAAGATAAGTTCTGCTATTTTGGCAATCCCTGCTCTGTATTAGTATATTATTCATTATGAGGCACACAGTGCCTGGTTGGTATTCTGTACAGCTAGCATATACTGACAATCAATGCCTGGACCCCTAACTTCACTACAGTTGCCGCCGAGTGGCTCTATTCTATTGCACCTTCTCTTATCTTGTAGCACTTCTGCAAAGAGAAACTTGTCTCTTACACCATTTGGTACAGTGACTCAATGTTAAAGTTTACAACAGTAAGGAAGAAAAAAACCCTGTCTGATTTTCAAAAAACATCCAACATTAACTAACATATTACTTCTCAAAATATTTAAATTCACTGAAACTACTCTTAACAATGCTCCCACTATCTCATTACTAACTAGTAAACTCTTTGAATAGCTCCTGCTATTCGACACAACCCTATTAAGTCTTTTTAATAGTTAATTTTCTATCTAGTATCAAGTGTTCGAGTCATCTTATATGGTTTCTTGTATCAATCCAAGAATCCCCCCATTTCTCCAAAGGAAGTACTAGTAGCACTCACTACTACTGAATTGGTCTTTTGTTTACTTTCAAATTAATCTTGACAGAGATGTGGCTCAGTGTCCAAAAAACATACTAAAGACAGAAAACACTCCACAAAAGAGTAAGCCTACCACTGATAAAGACCTTCAAGAAATTGCTTTCCATAACAAGAGTTGGGCTCTGTCTGCTGCGGATACAGCTCAACAGGCAAAGCACTTGCTAGGCCATGAGTTCAGATCCCCACACAACCATTTTTTAAAAAGACAGGTGTGACAGCAGATGTTTGCATTCACAGCTTAGGAGAGGTGGATACTGAAGGGTGGAGGAAATAGAAGCTGTCTTACTGGGCAGCTTATCTATTCAATCAAATTCCAAGTTCAATGAGAGAATCTGTCTGAAATACATACATACATACATACATACATACATGAGCAAGCAAGCTAGCTAGTTAAAGTACAAAGAATTACTTCAATGATGACCTCTGGTCTCCACATGCACTCCTCAATCTCCATAACCATGCACAAGGCCACGCACACAATAAACAAACAACAGTGGGTTGGACTGTCCTGAAAAAGTAGGCAGTTTGCCTCTTAGAACAAAAGCTGGGAAATGAATACATATTGGCATATCTGCTCTAACTTGAGCTTTATAAGAGCCGCAATACAAAAGAGAAGTATATGAAGCACAGTGACAGGGCATTGGCTAAGCATACAGAAGACCTTGGGCTCTGTCCCCAGTACTAAAAAGAAAAAGACCAAAACAAACAAATAAATAAATAAATAAAAAAGAAAGCAACTATTGCATCATCTGATCAGTCACACAGAACTAAGATTCAAGCCTAGGATTTCTGATTTAAATGACTATGTTATACTAGTAAGATTCCAATTTTTCTTTTGAACAGCCAATTTATTTGCCAGGCACTAACTTTAAAATATTAGAAATTAGTTTTAATATCTTCCATATCATACTAAGCCAGTATTATTCCCAATAGTTTCTAACACCAGAGGGCACACCTAAGATAGTTCATATGAAAATCGTGGTGACTCAAGAGTCACCATGTTTTACCAGAAACTCCCTGATAACCTAAGAGCCCTAATTCTAAAACAGTTCCTCATATCAAGTTTCCCGATTCATTTACTACCCTGTCCCTTCCTTGAACCCCAAGGACTTCTCAAAAAGGTCCAAGAACTTCTTACAGGCACCATAGTCACTGACAGTAACACTATCAGAGCTGCCTCTCCAGTATCTGGGAAGAGATTAAAGCAATTTAAAAAAGAAAAGAAAGAAATCATTTATTGAGCTGGAATAAGCACTGTGATCTGACTCAAAAGTCAATTCCAAGGCCTCACTACCCAGATACATGGAAAAGCTGAGCAGCATGAAGGAATAGCCCTCCCCAAAGCACACCAGTGACCTTTAACCACTTCCACACAATCCTCTTTTCTAGAATCTGATCTCCCATGTTCTTCCCTAGTCTTTAAATATTATATATATACACATATATATACATATCAGTGACTTATTATAGAACCTTGTAGCTCTGAACTACTCATCTTTCATTCTAGAAATGTCTCTGCTTCCTTATTTCCTTATAATTTCAAAACCCAATACAACCTGGCTTCTCTCACCATTGCATTACTCTACAAAGAGGCCTTCACCTACCAGCCTACAAGAGTCCAGTCCTACCATATGTAATAAGAGATAGGGACCAGACATAAGACTATTCAAAATTCATTTAAACTTATAAAGTAATTTAGAATGTCCACATTTGTGTGACTGCATGGGAACCAAAAAAAAACACTTCTGCATAAGCTTTTGATTTTCTAATTGTGCTATGATCTCTCCCTTAGAGGTAGGTCTTCATATACAAACATATATTAGCCTATGGGATCCAATATGCCCAACTCATCATCGTCAGCTTTTCAGTACACATCTGTCCATCACTCTATCCTCAGGGCTCACACTTCACCTTCTCCCATCTTCTACACCCACTCACGATCACTCCATCCTAAGGGCTCACACCTTCTACACCCACTCGCAATATCTCAGTCTTAAATCTCTCACACTATCTCCAATTCTTCACGTTTTTATTTTTGTAAGCATCTCGAACGATTCAATTATTCTTATTCTATCTTCGACATTTCTCATTTCAAATGCAAATGTGACTAAAACTCCCCGATTCTTTGTTGGTGCACAATGGCCATAGAAAATTCCAACAAGTCACACGAAGTGCCTCCAGGCTCGCCTCTCCCACACTTCACATTACATTAAAGGCAAATATCTTCAGGTTTACATTTTAAATCTGCAATCTCTTGCATCCTTGTGTTTTAACATGCCCCTTCTTCAGTCAGAATTACTTTTTGAACCTTTCTCAGGAAAGGAAAGACACTAAGGACAGCAAAGGTTAACTCACAAATATAGAAAAGAGAGGTAGAATGTAACTCGAAGCTAGAGGCTGGGGAGGGGGCTTGGGGCGGTAGGTAGGGAGGCTGTAGCAGGCACTTGTCAATTGATATTTTTTTAAATAAATTTTAATATTATCTTCTAAAACACAGCTCCTTTGGCTAGCAGTTCACTCACCTTCCCTTTAGCCCTTTTCTGAGAGGGCCATCTGACAGGACTTCTCTTTTTCTCGATGAGCATGCACAGCATGCACAGTCATCTAGCAGCCTCACGGTTACATTCTCTTGCCCCTACCCACCTTTGCCAATAAAGCCTGAATGCCTTCTTTCAAGGAAAGTTTGTGGACTGCCTAATTAATAACTCTGGTGTACTGACCAAAATCGAGAAATAACTGTCTTTAATAGTGAAATTGGTTCTTTCCTAAGACAATCAGAAAAAAAGGGATGTTAACTATTTTAACAAAGATAGAAATCAAGTGCTGGGTAGGTGGGAGGGAAGGGTTGCTCCCTTATTTTGTAAGCAAAAACCTGAGACTTCTTTGAGGGGCATGGGGAGGATGAGAGAAACCCCAAGGGAGATTCCTGTGAGTCTTCCCCAGAAAGCAAGGTGTCTATAATTATTCTCCCTATAATAAAGTCATCTGAATAGAAAAAAAAAGTCATCTGGAATTATCTAAGTAGATATCTGATCCTTAAATTTTTCTCAAGTTAAATTTGATTTTGAGGTGTTTTGAAATACACATTTGCAAAGACAGTATCATAGGATATAAACTCGCATGTCAGCAAAGACTCAAGAGGTAGGACTACAGGTAATTTAGACTTTTTCTATTTTTTTTTCTGTACTACTATTTCCTCCAGATTTTATGGTTACTACAATCTTAAAAACAAACAAACAAAAAAACTAGAAGACCTAATCTAAATCAAAAGTATTTAACAACAAAACAACTTTTCAATATAGTATTTTAAGCACTCAGGAGGCAGGTGGAACTCTTTGAGTTCAAGGCCAGCTTGGTCTACAGAGTTCCAGGACAGCCAGGGCTACACAGAGAAATCCTGTCTCAAATAAACAACAAAAAGGTTTGTCAAAGAGAATATAAACAAAGAAGAATTAAGTTCACACTATCCTTCTGGTGGTTAATCTGTAAAGCGTTATCTAAACCTTAAATTAAAAATCCAACTTTTGATTTAATAGTTCTACTTCAAGGAAATTAATCCAAGGAAAATGATCAGAATATAAACAAAATCATTCATAAGTATACATATATCATTTACAATAACAAAACACTGAAAACATCTTTACTTTCCAGCAATTCACTCATTCATTTAATAAACATTTATTGAGTGCCTATGAGCCAGGCTGGAACAACAGCAGTAACAAGCTATACAACAATCCAGACCAAATGCCTGCTCACAGTGGAGCTCACAGTCTAGTGAGAGCTAGAGGTTACGATATGAGCAAGAAAGTACTTAGCAAATCACATTTTGATATAAAGCACTAAAGGACTTAGGGAGTAAGTGAGGGGGAAAGCTATACAGTCAGAAATTCTAAAGTGGTAATATTTGTAGAAAGGAATTTAAAAATTGAGTATTGTTTTAATACCTACAAATGATTCTCTTCATTAAACCTGTCATATCCTTTTACACTATTTTGGTGAATCTGTGTTTTCTTATCCTAAATAAACAATCTACAACCTAATGATTCTGTTAGCTTTAGTAAGGCTACAGAAGGTGTGGTCCTTTCCCACAATTTTCAAGGTTCTTCTATCAACACAACTGCCCCAGACAGGATTAAAGGGAAAAATGGGAAGATAAAATTTTCAATTACAAGTCAATTTTTAAAAATAAAACATAAAAATTCATTTTATGCATTGCTTATTAAGCATTGATAACTTCAATATAAAGAATTTCATTAAATGTTTCAATATGGTCCAGAGTTATAACTCAACATAATCACTGATCTGAAATTCAATGATTTTCAACTTTTCTGAACACAATTCCTCACATCAATATTTGAAATGAACATGTTACAAAAGAAAATATTCCAGCAGTCTCCAGGCACATGGCAGCTTTCTATCTCAGGAGTACTTCAGTTGTTTAAGAACCTCCTAAACTATCCTGCCTGGAAAGAATTAATGGATGGTGCAAATTAGGCTGTGCCTACTCAGCTCTCCACTCCTCAGATTATGTACACTGCAGGTGACTCAGTAAAGGCTACTAGCTACCCGTGCTTACAGGCTTAGCCTAAGTAACAACTCTGTTTAGGAATGGAATTGATGACTATCCTCTGCTAAAGTTATCTCAGTTAAAATTAAACACTATACAATACTTCAGGGTAACAATAAGGAGGACATGTAAGGCACTATAGACAAATTGAACCAATGGCAAAGAGACACCTGGAAATGATTTAATGCTTGGTAACACGTTATAGGACAGCAAACTTTCTGCAAAGGACCAAAAAGGAAGTATACAAACAAGCTCTGAGAACTAGGCAACCTCTGATAGAACTACTCATCCTTGCCAGAGAGGCACAAAAACATCAAGGTTACATGGAAACAAAAAAGAACATGCTGTCTTCCAATAAAAGTTTATTTACAAAAACTTTACTTACACTCCAACAGGATTCCATATGCCAACCAGTGATGGAAGAACAAACTCAAGAATATCACCAGTTTGGTTGTTTTGGTTTTGTTTTGTTTTAAATTCTTTGGTTTTGGTTAAATTTTCTGGTGTTGCTTTTCCACTACATATTATCAAGTGTTTTAAAAAGAAAACTCTTTAAATTACTTAACAATTTTAATCATGGTTTTACAAAGAAAAATGTATAGGATGTATAAATACAAAAGAAAAGTAATAATGGCAGAACAGCTGTACAAAAAACCATGGTTTACAAAGTGAACTATATGCATTTAAATCCACCTAGTTAAAGGAGTTACTAAGATATGAATAAAGATTTAGCTATAAAAATGTTAAAATGTTTCTATAATACTAATAGTTGAGAA
Organism: Tokudaia tokunoshimensis; assembly: GCA_036184795.1. Classification (NCBI taxonomy): domain Eukaryota; kingdom Metazoa; phylum Chordata; class Mammalia; order Rodentia; family Muridae; genus Tokudaia; species Tokudaia tokunoshimensis. The sequence goes on along the minus strand of BTHU01000016.1, from coordinate 88,966,240 downwards.
CAGCCTCTACATGCTCCATCTGGAGAATTGGTTAAATGATAGTACATCCATACAATGAAACTATTAAATAGAACCAAAAAACATTTATTAAAAGTTTTTTTTTACTTAGTTTTTTAAAGGTTACAAGATTGAATGCACAGTATGATCCGATTTTGTGAAAATAAAATATACATATATACAAACAAGATACATAAAACCACTTGGAAAGATATATCAAGATATGTACAGTGTGTACTAAAAATCAAATTAAGGTAATTATATCGTTTCCTTGCTTACTTATACTTTCTGATCTTTCTAGAAACAAAGTGATTTAATAATGAGAAAAGTATTTTAAATATAAAATAACTGAAACAGGTGCAGCATTGTTTAGATCAACATTTCAAAATAACTCACTATAGGCAGTGTGTTGGTTCTCAGAATTTCAAACGCTTTCTCTTTCAGTTTCTGAATGCTAACTATGATCGTTAAAAATATCTAGGAATTACATATCAAAAGAAGTATGTATGAGCAGTTGAGTTTGTAAGACTCCTCAAACAAGGACCTCTTACAGAAGAAATCTCACAAGCTACTACCTAAACATAAAGAATGTTGACACTACTTCAATTCCTGGTTTAGGTACTGCCTTTGACATTACCAAAGGGGTTTGTTCCAAGTATGAATGGAAAGTTAACTATCATTATTCACGCCACTGAAGAGAGGATCTTCAATCACCAACATTGGGGGGGAAAGAAGAAGAGGGGGGGAAAGCCACACTATAATGTGATGGATCTCAAAATTCCATGAGAATTCCATATTCGGGGTCCAAACATATCTGTAAGAGACTCAAAGGTCAATTAATTGTTATTATGGCAAACGCTAACTCAGCTCTAGATGGGCTACTGCTAATAGCCAGTATTAATTCTGGACCACCTGCCTAGCCCATCAATAAAAAATTTCAAATGCTTTATTAAAACTTTTTAATAGGTATATTTATAGCAAAAAAACATAGATATTAAATATTACTATGATACTTTATAAATATTTAGGTATATACACAAAGGCTCAAAAATAATGTTCTAGGGTAGTAAATTACAGTTTTAATTTCATTATCAACACCTAACCAAACCATGAAAAAATTCAGAGAATACAGTCCTTTACCAAATTTAAGTTACTATAAGCTATTAACATTTTTTTAGTTATACACATGAAACCAAGTCTCAGAAATACGCGTACTTATATGCCACCCAGCACCTGTATGTGTCACACTAGTAAACATGTCATCCAATATCAAAAAGGATGAGACTGAAAACTCACCATTCAGGCCCAAAGTTTAGTGTCTGTGTTTCTGCTGCCATTCTTCTCCGTATTTTTAGAAAGATTTTTATGTGTAGAGAAATCTGTTAAATAGAAACATATCTTTGTCAAACAATGTAAAGAAAAAGTGACGAATACCAGGCCAGAACATATAGCCAGATAATGTGTGATCTGCTTATACTCTCCTAAGAATGAGATTGTTTATAGCAATGCAGCTGGCCGAGTGAAGTGAGTACATCTATACCTCTCTTTCAGCTTCCTGCTGCATGTATTTGGGAAAGGAGGAGTGGAGTACCATGAAATGTGTGACACAGTGAGAAACAGATGAAGGGGCCTGGAGCCACATTACGGGTATTCTACTTTAGCTTTAGAACAGGGAAGAGTAAAGATATGGTAGCAACACTTACATCTCAGTTTCTGTCATTCTCTTGCAATAGGTCCATGATCAATCACCATGTGGTGTTAGGGGTTGAACCCAGCCCCCCACGCATGCTACGTAAGCACTCTACCACTCAACAGCCCCAGTCATCTTTTCTATTTTTAATTTCTTTAAAGTTAAAAAAATACACTAAAATTAAAATATACCTGGGATGTAACTATCTACTATTCCAACATGGCCTAAATTTGGTCCTAACTACCACCAAAAATGTCTTCAAACTGATTTTAATATAATACAAAGGAAGCAAAGCAATGGAACAACAGTGAAGTAACTATCATTGGGGAAATAAAAACGAGTGCTTTATAGAAATAGAAAAAACAGAAATGAAAAAAGGGAAGAAGTTGGGGAAGGTATAAAGAGGGAAGGAGGTCAGGGATGAAGGAGGAGGCAGAAAGTAGAAGAGAAAAAGCAAACCCAAGCTAAAGAAAGTTATTATGGTTTGCTGCTCATACATGAAACGGCATAATCCAAATGCTCACACACAGCAGTCTTAAAGTAGTTAATAGGGGCTTAAGAATGACCAGTCTCGGGCTGAAGAGATGGCTCAGCGGTTAAGAGCACCGACTGCTCTCCCGAAGGTCCTGAGCTCAAATCCCAGCAACCACATGGTGGCTCACAACCATCTGTAACAAGATCTGACTCCCTCTTCTGGAGTGTCTAAAGACAGCTACAGTGTACTTACATATAATAAATAAATCTTTAAAAAAAAAATGACCAGTCTTAGTGGCATATACCTGAGCCTTATACCCAGATACTAGTGATACTGTGGCAAGGATAGCAACTGAGTTCAGTGACAGAAAGAGGAAAAAAAAAAAAAAGAAGGTCTCTTAAAAGATATTGCAGAGAAAAAAAATAAAATAAAATATTGCAGAGGCTGAAAAGATAACTCAGTCAGTAATTACCTAGCATGCACAAGGACCTGAGTTCAATTTCCATTTTAAAAAAAAAAAAGTTTAAAATAAAAAATTTGATGGGGATAGGGGTGGCACAGCCCTTTAAACCTAGCACTTAGGAGGCCGAGGAGGGCTGATCTCTGAGAGTTCTAGGCCAGCCTGGTCACACAATGAGTTCCAGAACAACCAGAGCTATGTAAAGAAAACCTGTCTCAAAAAAAAAGAGGAGGAGGAAAGGAAGGAAAGACGGACGAACGGAAACAATAATAAGTTTAAGGCGAATAAAGATGGGAGTGGAGAGCTGGAGAAATGCCTCAGTGGTTAAAAACATTTCCCAGCAACTACATGGTGGCTCACAACCACCTGTAATGGGATCTGATGGCTCTTTTGACATGTAAGAGTCCATGCAAATAGGGCATATACATTAAATAAATAAGTAAATAAATCTTGAAAAAAAAAGACAGAGTGGAGGGTGATGATGAAAACAAAAGATATGTGGGAAATGCTTATAGAAACCCACTACTTGGAAAGCTAAAATAGAATTTGTTTGTTTGTTTGTTTGTTTTAATGGCAGGGGCTTTAAACACAGATACCCCAAGTGAGTAGACAATGTTTCCCTCAGAAGACATGAGTTATTAAATGAAACCATCAGTGGTCAGGGATGCCCCAAAGTCCCACAATAACAGAGGCAATTGTCATTGCTCTTGGTTACCTACTAGAACAGCATGGTAAAACCCTATTATTGATTTCACAACACTTTGGTTGTAGGACATAAAGAAATCAAGGAGGAACCAACCTAAAATTTGCCTTTCTGGTGGCTAGTTTTCATAGTGCCAGAAAGTGCTATGCAGGAGGAGAAAAGCCATCAAAGGTAATATACAGCAGTGAATCCTGAATGCTGTTGACACCAGTGCTAGGTATATGTTTACTCATACAATAGTTACGTGGAAGTGATGGAGATAAACTGGACAATTTCTGACTAGAGGCCTGCTCCAAAGGGAATCTATGTCTAGTACTATGAGCATGGTCAGAAGGCCATGGCTCTCAGAATGTCATAAGCCCTAGAGAGGAACCTACTACTGTTTTGCTAAATGGACATTATAAAAGTGCAGAGACAGGAAGATTCCTAGGACTTGCTGGACAGACAATCAATCCAAACCAGTGCACTCCAGGTTCAGTAAGACCTATCTCTGATGATGATGAAACGATGATGACAACGATGATGATATGTTGATGATGTGGAAATCAACTAAGGAAAATACCAAATATCCTCCTCTGGCCTTCATACTCATATGCACACAGAACACTCAAATATACACAGTACTCACATAGTATACACCAAATATGTCAAAAAAAATTAAGACTAAACTGCTTATATTGTTTCTTATATTGTAAAGATGTCACAAATACCAAATCACTGAATTTTACACTGATAATACTGGAGCATGCACATACCTATGATTCTAGGCCATCTGTAATTCCAGCACACATGTAATCCCAACACTTGGGGAGAGCTATGGCAGAAGGATCTGAGCTCAAGGTCAATCTGAATTTCAAGAGTGAGCCTAAACGCAACTGCTTCATCATCACTCTGAGTGACACATTACTACTATTGCACATCTGGGAAAGGAGAGGAAGTGGGAAACTATGTCCTTACGTGTTGTATATGAAGACCAGAGGTGGCTCTCTGGTACACTGTTCAATCACTATCTACTTTTTGAGGTGAGGTTTCTTACTGAAGCTGGTCAGTGTGATTAGATTAACTGACCAGCAAAGCTCAGGGACCTCCTGTTTCTGCCTCCCCAGTGCTCAAACCATACCCTGTACCCAGGTTTTACATGATGGTTCTAAGGGACCAAGCCTGGGCCCAATGCTTGCATGGCAAGTACTTTACCACCATAGTCATCTCTCTAGCCCCTTTTCCTTCTAACAGGTACACAAAAATAATACACTGAATAATTAAAATCTACTAAACCTCCCTTAATTAAAAATTGTTTCCCTTTTTCAATTTTCCTGTAGTGTAGTGTTAAGTCTGCATGTTTGCATGTTCCAGGGTCATGGGTGCCTGTGCATGTAGAGGCCCAAAGTTGGTTTTAGGAAAAATCCTTGATGGTATCCTTGCGGCAGAGTCTCTCAATCAAACCCAGAGCTCACCAGCATCAATCACTAGTCTTCCTAGCCAGACTCATCTGGTGATTCCTTGTCTCTGACTTCTGAGGCTAGAATTACTGGCAAACTGCCATTCCCACCTGGAATTTATATAGGTTCTGAGGAGCCAAACTCTAGTCCTCAGGCTTGCATGACAAACACTTAGATCACTGAGCCATCTCCCAAGTTCTCAAAAAGAACTCTTTTTAAAATTATGGAGGCTAGGGCTGGAGAGATGGCTCAGTGGTTAAGAGCACTGACTGCTCTTCCGAAAGTCCTGAGTTCAATTCCCAGCAACCACATGGTGGCTCACAACCATCTGTAATGAGATCTGATGCCCTCTTCTGGGGTGTCTGAAGATAGCTACAGTGTACTCACATATAATAAATAAATAAACCTTAAAAAATATATATATATATGGAGGCTAGAGAGATGACTCAGTGATTAAAAACACTGGCTGCTCTTCCAGAGGACCTAAGTTCAATTCCCAACACCCACATAGCAGTCCCTAATGGTCTGCAACTCTATCTAGTTCCAGGGAATCTGACACCTTCATATAGACATACATGCAGATAAAAAAAATAAATTTTTAAAAATTGAAAATATCGTGCCAGAGTTCCTAAGAATACCATTTCTTTTGTTTATTTGAGAAAAGGACTGACATCGTAGTCCAGCTACACCCAAATACTGCCTCATGAGTACTGAGATTACAAATGTGTGCCAATACACTCAGTTAGCATATTTTCTTCTAAATAATTTGTAAGGTTAAGAGCTTCACAATAAATGTGTTAGATCTAATTAATAAATTTATAGTACATCCCAAATTAAGTTATCAGGCAAGACTACACAGACTGTTAAAAAAAAAAGACAAGTACTTCTGCATAGCAAAATCAGCCCTGTAACTTCATTACCATAATCCATTTAGTATGTTTTGTACAAGAATGCAAAAGTAACCACCTGGTTACCAAATAAAGCTGTATCAACTGTTTTCTAAGGTTTTTTTGTAATACAACACATTTAGGAGCTGAAGAGATTGCTCAGTGGTTAAGCACACTTGCTGTTCTTGCAAAGGACACAGGTGAAGTTTCCAACACCCACACGGTGGCTCACAACTGTCTTTAACTACTATTTCAGGAGATCCAATGCCTACTTCTGGCCTCTGCAGGCACCAAGAACACTTGTGGTACACACACACATATATATATATATGTATGTGTGCATGTGTATGTGTGTGTACATATATGTGCAAATATATATGCATGTACATACACACATGCTTACATATATACATGCAGGTAAAACACCAATGCACATAAAAATAAATTTTTAAAAATTGAAAATTCTGTGCCAGTGTTCCTAAGAACTGACCACATAGTCCAGGCTACACCCAAACTCTGCCTCATGAGTACTGAGATTACAAATATGTGCCAATACATTCAGTGACCATATTTTCTTCTAAATAATATATAAGGTTAAAAGCTTCACAGTGTTTTAATCTTTTTGTTGCTGTTGTTTGTTTATTGTTGTTTTCTATGTAGATCTTACTGTGCAGCTCTGGCTGTCCTAGAACTTGCTCTATAGACCAGGGTAGCCTCAAACTCACCGATCCACCTGCCTCTATCTCCCAAGCACTTACATTAAAGGCATGCTATTTTTTTTTAATCTTAAAAGTTTTTTAAGCCACTATTTTGAGCTAAATTTTTTTAAATGAATTTTGAGGGGACTTCTAACTATTGCAAAGAGGATCTAATTTTCTAAAGCAAGTTACGGTTTGAACTAGACTGGATTTAAAGAGCAAGTAGATACTAACAAAAATGAAATTACTTAGTATTTATAAAAATACTTCTTTAAAAAACTATCACTTAACTATTTATTTATTTTCCTATTTAACTTACTACAAGGCATATATGATCACACAGGCTTTCAAAGCACCAAACCCCACCGGTTCTAATAAGAAGATACAAACAGAACCTCTGAGACTGGGTACGAACTCAACTCCTGTCAGAAGACTTAAACTGTAAGAGAAGCTCCTAGACACGGGGAGCATCTAGGGAACAAATGAATGAACAAGGAAATCCTGTTCTAGCACACTGGATCATCCTCACTATAAACCTTTAGGTATGGTAAAACCTCACAAACATCAAATGCTCCAAAACTTGAACCCTGCTATCAATTTTAACATAGTTCCCTAGAATTATTTTCTGGTGTAAACACTTCTGGAGTACTCTAAGAACAATCAAAGCAATTCTCAGGAGAGCAAACAGAAGTGTTCCACTCCTTTTCCTTTATGAATTAAAGGACGGATTAAGGACTGTACTCAATTCTGAGTTCCATACCCTGGATTCTTCATCCCAATCAATTTAATACAGCCAGTTTATAGATTTCTATGTTCTGAAGGGACTGTCTTTCTTAGTTTTTATATTATAAATTATAATATATAATTATAATTGTAAATTAGATGAAATAAAACTTATACCTTATCTCTAAAAAGTCCTTTCTAAAGCCATAGCTAAGTGCTGAAGTGAGAATAGCCTTCTATTTTTATTTTTTATTTTGGGACAGGGTCTAGGTAGCCTTGGCTGCCCTGAGGAACTTATTCTGTAGATTAGACTAGCCTCGAATCTGCATGTAGCACTACACCCAAGGGCATTACTTCAAACCGCACCTAGCCAAATGTGTTCAACTCAAACCTCTACAAGCCTCCTGACCATTGGGAAATAGCTCTGAGTTTGTAAAATGTGGGATGTGATGGCCTTCTCTTAAAACCAGTTCTTCAAGCCATGTATAGTGGCACACACCTTTAATACCCTCCAACACTCAGGAGGCAGTCAGAGCTTTGTAAGGCCAACCTGTTCTACAAAGTGAGTTCCAGGACAGCCAGGGCAGTTATACAGAGAAACCCTGTCTCAGAAAAAAAAAAGAGGCTCATTTTCCTACCTATGACTAGTACTACCTGGATAGTTTTGGCTCAAACTTTTGTTTCTCCTTTCCTAATTTCCCCCAGAATATCCATGGCTAATTTATTTAACTGTGAGCTCAAGTGCTATCTTCTACTAAGTCCCTGTGGATAGAACTCTGCTCACTTAAAGTGTAAAAGGGCACACAGGAAATGAGGACCAGACTCTAAATGGCCTGGGAAAAGGATGGTGGGAGAAATGACCAGCCCATCATCCCACAAATTACAAACTTGGGTTTTTTTTTTCCTGTATTATTACTTTTATTTTTTATTCTTTGTGTAAATCATCAATTGAATTAGCCTACCTCAAAGCAAGCAGCAACTGATACGGTACCATAGTTTTTGAAAATTTTACTGGTCAATCACACTAAAAAAGCCAATCATGTGAAAACTGACCCCACTTCTCAATTCTTCACCTAGTCATTTTCTCTCAACTACCACTAACTCTTAAGACTCTTCTTATATTGTCTGGATAGTCTGAATTCTTTTAACTCATACCTAATTACAACAAAATTCCTAAGCTAGATATGATAATGTATGAACACTACAAAGGTAAAGGAAGAAATGTATTCGAAGATAGTCTGTGCTATATAGCCAGATCCTATCTCCAAAATATTTAAATATTTTAGAAACCCAATTCGCAAAGCTAGAGGAATGGTACAGTAATTAGGAGACATACTGCTCTTGCAGAGGAGCAAAGTTTAATTCCCAGCACCCACAGAGAACAGCACACCACTGCCTGTAACTCCAGTTCCGGGAACTTGGGCACTCTCTTAGGGAGATGGAGGAGGAAGGATTAGGAGGTCAGTTAGTCTCAGCTAACAGTGAGTTAGAAGCTAGTTTAAGCTACACAAGCTCTGTCTTTAAAAGAGGAAGAAAAAAAAACCAACCTGGGTGAAGGGCAAGCACAGGAGGTACATGCATGCAATGTCTCTGTGCTAAAGGTTACAGGTAGAGAAAGGCCATATGGTTAGACATCTGCAGCTAACAACTTTTCTTAACTCAATTTCATCCCAAGTTTTCTCCTCTGGAGACACAACTGTCACCGTGTTTATCCATATTCATGTCATGATAATTTTAACAAGTCAATGATTACTCTTGCCTTCCCTTAAGTTCTAACTTTGAAAGTGAACATGTTAAAACTTACAAAGTGTCTCTCCATACCTCCTTATATGCTCACCTATACAAAGTGGAAAGGGAGATTAGCTATTAATTTCCACAAACTAAATTTACACTATAAATCAAGGATACCTAACATGGAGAATGCCCTGGGTTCTACCCTCAAGTACTCATAATAGGGTATAATGGGATATGCCTATAATCCCTAAAACTGGAGAGATGGAGGTAGATCAGAAGTTCAAGGTAATCCTCAGCTACATAGCAAGATGGAAGATACTCTGGGATACATGAGACCTTGTACCCAAAGAAAATCCAATTATATCCCCTATTCTGAAACACACATTCTCAGTATAGTTGAACAGACAAATTTCTAACACGCATACAACTGAGTCATAATTTTGTTTTTAATCCTTTAAAAAATTAGATTTAATTAGTTTATTTTTAGTGTGTGAATGTTCTGCCTGCATGTATGTATGTATGCCACAGGCATTTCTGATCCCCGAGGAAAGCAGAAGAGTAGGTCGGATCCCCTGGAACCAGAGTTACAGATGTTTTTAAGTCACTAACTACATAGGCCCTGGAAACTGAATCTGAGTCCTCTGCAAAAGCAGCAAATGTTCTTAGCCACTGAGCCATCCATCTCTCAAGACCCAAATCACAGTTTTTAAAAATTATATGATGTTTATAAAAACAGGTACTTCAAGTTTTTTTGCCATTGTGAGTGAACACTACTTTAAACAAGCAATAGTTATGTTTTAATACTGAACAAATTCCCCAAATCAGTTGTTTCTTAAAATGATAAACACAATGATTTCCCTGTTCTGAGACTAGATCTTACCAAGTAAGCTAGACTGGTCCATAACTCATTATCCTCTATCCCCTGTCAAGTACTGAAATTACAGAAGCGTACCACCACCAAGATCAGCAAGTATAGTGACTTTAGAGAAATGCATTTCAAGTCCATTACAGTAAGTTTAACATTACACACTGTCTACTCAATACAGTTGTCTATAAAGATTCCACACTCATTCTTGTGTCTTTCAGAGGATGGACAGTGTTCAGCAAAACCCAAAGGCATGGTTCATGCTAAGTGGGTACTCACTCCCAGCCTCACACAGTTAGCTTTAACTTTTCATTTTTACCTTTAAATCACATAAAGTTTATACGAGACAAGGGTAAAGGAGATGGCTCAGTCAGTAAAATACCCTATAAACAGTAGGACCTCATTTCAAGCCTTAGAATCCACATTTTAAAAGTCAGGCATAATGGTGTACATTGGCAATCCCAGTGCTAAGGAGGCAGAGGCAAATGGATCTCTGAGACTCAATGGCTAGCCAATTTAGCCTAATCAATAAGCTCAGGCCTATGAGAGCCCTTGTTTTTAAAAAAGGAAAAAAAAAAAGGTGGGACTAACAAAATGGCTCAGCTTGTAAAGGTAATTGCCATTAAGCTCAAAGGCCTGATTTTGATCCCCAGAACCCATAGTAAAAGATTCCCGTAGGGTGTCCTCTAACTTCCATATGTGTGCTATAACACATATATACACATGGATACATACACACACAGAGGCATTAATTAATTAATTAATTTAATTAAAGATGATACGATTGGTTCCTAAGGAGCAACAGCTAATGCTGTCTTCTGGGAACTACATTTAAGCATACACATATACAAACACATCTGGCACACAAATACGCACATGCACACACAAAGACAGGAACTCCATACTATATTTAGACTCATAACAGCAATTACACATAGCAAGCGTTAAAACATATATTACGGTATGGGAAGATAACTTTGGGTAAAGTGCTTGCTAAGCAACAAACATGAGAATCAGACTGCCAGCATCCACATAAATGCTGGTCATAGCAGCACCTAGCTGTAACAGCATCCCTAGGGGAAATAAAGGCTAAGAAAGAAGAATTGGGGTACCTAATAGCCAGTTGAACTGAAATTGAGCTTTAAGCTCAATGCGAACCTGTCTCATAAAATAAGGTAGACACAGTAAGGTGAGACACTAGATATTAATCTCTAGTAGATACGCTTACTCTCGCTCTTGCTCTCTGTCTCTCTCATACCCACACAAAACCATAAGCCCAAACTTAGATTACATGAGTATATTAAATGTATCAAATATATTAAAGGGAAAGAAGATTGTATAACTTGGTGGAAGAGTGCCTGTCTAGCATGTGTTAGGTATAAGTTACACGCACACACACAAAAAAAACCCCAAGGTGAGGACCATTATTGATCAAAATTACTATGACATCCCAAAAACTAGCTAAACAACTACTAAGTCAATATGAACAAATCAGTTTCCAAAACATAAGACTGCCAGTGCTGCTCATCCACAAGAGTATCCAAAGTCTTAAATGGGCTAATACAGCTTAAAGATAGAAACTCTGTCAAGTCTAAAACAAAGGCACCTATATTACAGTATGACAACAGTGTTCTCCCAAAACTATTTATCAAATGCCAACCAAATACCAGTCCCTGCTGGGTTCTGGGCTACAGAGGAGCACTGCATTCCCGAAACTAAACGGGCTGGAAAGATGGCTCAAGAGTAAAGAGTAATGACTGCTCTTCTAAGGACACCTGGGTTGGATTCCCAACACCCACATGGTGGCTCACAACCATCTAGAACTCTAGTTCCAAGAGATCCAATGCCTCCATGTGCACCAGATACATACTTACACAGTACACAGACACACATGAAGGCAAAACACTAATACACATCAAACAAAAATATCTATTTTTTAAAAACTTCCAAAGCTCTCAAGAAGAAAGCAAGATTTTAACAACACAAGACTGGATGGATGAGAGTCCAGGGAAGACTTCAATAGTCTAAGTGACAAAGAAATGAGGAAATCAAGTCCCAGCATCAAGAGAACAGCCTTGCTCAGACACTAAGCACTACATGCAGCTCGTCCTGCAGCTGCTACATAAAGGACAAGCTACAGAGGGCTGAGGTGGTGACAGCTAGGTCTTGAACTGTTCTTGACATTATCCAGGTTGACAATTTATAATGAGATGTTTGTTACCAAATGTCTTACTTTGTATTAAAGAAATTTAAACCTTAATATACATGAGGCATTATAAGTCTTGTAAATCAGAATCAATCTATTATCTTACAACTAAAAACTTTTAAAACAGAAGACTAGGAGGACCTGGAGAGACAGCAATGGTTAAGAGCACTGGCTGCTCTTCCAGAGGACCAGGCTTCAACTCCCAACACCCATATGGCAGCTCATAATTGTCTGTAACTCCACTTCCAGGGATCTGACACACAGACATACATTCAGACAAAACACCAATACACATAAAATAAAAATAAATCATTAAATAAAAGACTAATTTCACAGATCAATTTTAACTTAAAAATATTAGTTTTTCAGAAAAGCACTGTATTCATGTTCTTAAATATACAATGCATACACACGAAAAAGTGATAGACTGCACATGAAGCATAAACACTAGTTCTCAGAGAATGACTGATTGTAGGAAAAAAAACCTAAACCTATTTTTCCTACTCTGGCTCAGAAGGTCAATGCAGGAGGAGCATGAGTTTTGGGCCAGCCTGGGGTAAAAACAAAACCTTGTTCGTTCCTAAAAATTAAACAAAGCATTTGCTATTAGTCTCTTGTACTATCTTGTCACAAATATTTTCAAATGAATGTTAAACTCATGAAACCTCATCTAACCACTAATAAAAAAGCAAATACAAATACTCCAAGGGTTTTCCTGCCATAAAAGCTTATGAAATTTAAATGTTCCTGATGAGCAATCCTAAAAACGATATCAAATCTTCACGGTTTATGAGACCTCTTTGTTCTAATCTCCAATAAAAAGGTGTCTACTTTGGGAGTAAAGAACATCTTGACTGATTATTTTTTAAAACTCCAAACTGCAAAAAGGCAAAAGTCATTCTTCCCAGTAGAAGGAACGTTATTACTAACTGACAGGCAGGGCATCCCTCTCCCAAGCTCTTCTACTCTCTTAACCTCTTTCCCAGTAGGCCCAACTTCTAGAGAATACAGAAGTATTTAAGGGTAAGTTTTCTAAAAGAAATGTATAATATTTCCTTTGGCCCAATATAAAAATCTAATGGATTCAGATAACACTATTTGATAACACTAATCAGACTACCTGACTGTATTAAAATAAGGAATACAATGGCAATATCTAGTAAAGATACCAGCCTAGTAAAAGCAGGCATAAAGACTATAGGGAAAATTACAAAGACTACACCCAACACAATTTAATAAGACCACACATGTGTGTATCCAAAACAATGTTTACTTTCGTTTTGAAATTATATCTGTTTACCTGTTGGGGGAAGAGGGACAGCATGCCAGTCCCAGGAACTGAATTCAGGTTATCAGGCTTGGTGGCAATCACCCTTATCTGTTAAGCCCTCTGGCCAGTCCATGAGTTTTAGATGTGTTTTGTTTTTAAACAGTGTGTGTGTGTGTGTGTGTGTGTGTGTGTGTGTGTGTACCCATGTCACAGCTTGAGTATGAAGAGAAAAACTGAATAATCCCAGTACTCAGAAAATGGAAAACAAAACGGTCAGGAGCATAAACACACACACATACATACATAATGAAAAATGATAAAAATGAACATTTCTTTATCAAAAACTTTGATTTGGGTCAGGAGATGCATGTACAACCATTCGCGGAAGTCACAGAAGTCTCAGGTGTTGCTCTTGAGATACCATCCATCTTTTGAACTGGGATCTCTCTCTGGCCTGAAGCTTACGGAAATTACCAGACTGGCTGGCCAGCATTAGAGGATTATAGTCCTGGCCTTTTCTACATGGATTCTGGAAATCAAACTCATTACTCATTACTTAACAACAGAAGTATCACCCAACCTTCAAAAAGGTTAAGTCTCAATTAGTTTTATTTGTTTTGTATTATATATGTATATGTGTAGATACATGCATACCTTGGGCACATTTATGGAGATCAGAGGACAATCTGCAGAATTGGCTCTCTTCTTCCACCATGTGGGTCCCAGGGATAGGGATCAGCAAGCAGGCTTGGCATCAGGCACCTTTACCTACTAAGCTATCTCAACAGCCCAAAGAAGTTGATTTTTTAAAAAAAAAAAAATTAAAATGTAAGAGTTAAATTCCCCACCAAAAGATTAATTTAATTAATATAAAAATTCCAAAAGGATGAATATAAGTGACATTAGAGAGAGAGAGAGAGAGAGAGAGAGAGAGAGAGAGAGAGAGTGTGTGTGTGTGTGTGTGTGTGTGTGTGTGTGTGTGTGTAAAACAAATAAGAGGCCACACAGGTAGAAGTAAATGGGAAGGGTTGGAGGAAGGAGGGGGAAGAGGGAAACTAAATAGCTATAGCTTAACTTAGAAGAAATAACTACAATGGCCAAATGTATCAAGGCGACTATCAAGAGTGAAATGATATTATTAGTGTGTTCTCCCCACCCCTTTTTATGAGAGAGGGTCTCAACTTTGCCTCAACTAGCCTGGAACTCAATAGACCAGGCTAGCCTTGAATTCAAGAGATCCTCTTCTACCTTCTAAGTATTCTCTTAGTATGATATACATGGCACTTTCTACCCTGTGGTCTCCTAAAAACCTACAAACCCCATCAAATCATAAAGAAAACACCAGACAAACTCTAATAAAGTTCTACAGAAACACCTGACCAGTACTAAACTCATGGAGGATGTTAAAACAAAGGAAGCAGTCAGAGCCAAAGGGTAAGGATGCAAACTAAATGTCATATGGTGTCCTGCACTTATCTGCCAACAAAAAGTACCAGATAAAACTAAACAAACAGGTAAAGAACAAATGACACATTTTAACAAGGTGCCAATTTTGGCTTACTAAGTATAATAATGTATCACAGAAACAATGTCATCAACATGGGAGAAATCTCTATAGTATCCTCTCAATTTTCTACAATTGTTCTTCTTGCTTTTTTTTCTTTTTTCAATTTTCTACAACTGTTCTTAAAACTAAGCTTATCATTAAAAAAGAAACTAAGACTATAACTACAAAAGTTAACTTTTTGGCATTCAATTCTTATTTTTTTGGTTTGGTGGTATTTTCGGTGTTGCTCGGGATGGAATCCAATTTTGTGCATGCCAGATTCTACTACTGAACTACATACATCTCTAACCGTTTTGTACTTTTCTTTTGTTGTTGTTTTGTTTTTCGAGACAGGATTCTTCTGTGCAGCCCTGGCTGTCCTGGAACTCACTCTGTAGACCAGGCTGGCCTCGAACTCAGAAATCCGCCTGCCTCTGCCTCCCAAGTGCTGGGATTAAAGGCGTGAGATGAGCCACCACTGCCCAGCATCTCCAGCCATTTTGTAACATTTAAAAATAAAAGTGTGATTAACACATTCCCTCCAATAGTCTTAGAACTCAAGATAGAAGATTGCTATGAAATTTCAGGTGAGCCCAGACTACACATAAAGTTCCAAACCAGCCTGAACTACTAACTACAAATAAATAAATAAATAAATAAATGTTCCTCAGTCACAGTGCACTGGTCAATGGTGACTAACAGAACAGTCCATCATAGCATAAATCCTATTTAACGGTGCTGGAGATTACTTCTAAAGGAATTATAACTGATTATAACTTCCACAAAATCTGTACCTACTCAGCCCTAAAAACCTTCAATGAAAGCTCTAGGTTGAAAACTGCGGAAACAATGTTTTGCTTACACAAAGCCCTGGATTTAGTCCCTACCAACAACAAAATTTAAACCTCAATGATATCTGATTACAAGTCAAACAAATTTTAAATTGATTTTAAGAACTCAATATATGAACTAGAGCTGTAGTTTAGAAGGTAGTATTTGCCTTTCATGTATGAAGCCCTGAGTTCAATCCCAAGCACTACACAGAATACATACATGTAAGCCTGGCACTTAGAAGGTAGAAACACAGGTTCAGAAGTTCAAGAACACCTGGAATACATGTGGCCCTGTCTCAAAAAGAGGGGTGTGCCATCAAAATAAAAATTCAGTGTAAATATGCTACATTTGACATTGGATATTTATAATATCAATATTTGACCATTGAACTGCTAAAATATTATTTGCCTTTACTCTGAGTCAGCACTGTACTAACCATGCAATGAATGAGTGGTACTATTACTGTCACTTTAACAACATTCAAGTTATTAAGAACAAACCACACTAGCAGTCAGTCTATTCTTCATTGCTAACAGCATATATCACAAGAGAGGAAAATAGCACCTTTTTTAAAAAATGCCTTGTTCAGGGGAGGTAAAAAAGAATGCCTTGTTTGACAAGCAAGAAAAAAACTGAGTATGTGTTTTAATAATCTGTTTGATGAAATAGGAAATAAGCTACAGTACTAACTTTTCCTGCATACCAATGTTATCAAGAAAGGCACAATCACTCAAGAGTTTTAGATCAACTAAGCTGTTTTGTTTTTTTTCCCCCCCAAGGGAGATTGTTTTGGAAGGAAAACAAAAACAAAAACAGGTCAAGACAAATGGTTATCAGAGTTAGGCCATTTTCTCAAAGAAAACAAAGAGACTATTACCACAAGAAAAACAACTAATTTTGTTGGGTCTTCAGTAATTATTTAGCAGTAAACAGATCCTGCTACAGTTTGAATACATCCCCCAAAGTTCATATGCTGGAAATTTCCCTAACAGTCACAAGAGATGATTAAGTAAAGAATGCTCTGCTCTCATGAATGAATTAATGCTATTAACCAGGGATGGGATGTGGTTAGTCATCACTAACATGAGTCATTATAAAAGCAAGTTCAAATCCCTCCTCGTTCCCCTTACTCTCTCTCACTTCTTGCCTTCCACCATAGGATGATACACCCTAAACATCAGCCTATGCAGATGCTGCTTCCATGCTTCCATTGTGGTTCACACCTGTGTATTGTTACTGCAGCAATCAGACTAAAGCAGGTCCTACGATCAAAATGGAATGGAAGTAGGCAATGATAAAGTGTTTGCCTAACATGTCCAAAACCCTGAGTTAAATCCCCAGCAACTGCAGATCAGCATATATCTCAGAGAAAGAAGAAAACATAATAAAAGAAACACAATAATTTTAAAACAAACAGGTATGATGACACACATCTGTAATCTCAGTACTCTAGAAGCAGGAGGAACTCAGAAGGTTCAAGGACAATCAGTCTGGTCCACAAAGTGAGTTCCAGGCTAGCTGGGGTTATAAGCATGAGCCTGACACAAAATATCAAATTATAAAACACAAACTCATGCACACACCCTGGAAAGCATATCAAGGGGCATAAAAGATCACCTTGGCCATCCACAAAATCTAAAATGTGACAATGCAATTTTAAAATTGTATCTTTCTCAGGCTGGAAAGTTGCCTCAGCAGTTAGGAGTACAGACTGTTCTTCCAAAAGATTTAATTCCCAGCACCCACATGGCTGCTCAAAACCATCCAATTCCAGAGGATTTCCAACAGCCTCTTCAGGCCTCTTTGGGCACTGCACGAAGATATACATGCAGTGGGATATACAGTGTGACCTAGTTTTTGAAAACAAGAACAGAAAAGATACTTTAAATGGTGGTACATTAAGCTATGGCTCAATGATTAAAAGTACTTGTTGCTCATGTAGAGGTCCCAGTATCTATTCCCAACACCTACACAGCAGCTCACAACAATCTCTACATCTTGTTCCAAGGGCTGCAATGCCCTCTTCTGGTTTCCTCATTCACCAGGCATGCATACTGTGTACATACATACATAACATACATACATACATACATACAAACAAACAGGCAAATACTTATACATATAAAGGTTTTTTTAACAAGATTTATTATTTTAATTTTATGTGTGCCTACATTCAAGTCTGTGCACCATGTGCTACCTAGTGCCTTTGGATCCCCTGGAACTGAAGTTACAAATGGTTCTGAACCACTTGGTGAGTGCTAGAAACCAAACCCAGGTTTTCTGCAAGAGTGACAGTGCTCATAACCACTGAGCCCTCTTCTTCAGCCCCTAAAATAAAATTTTAAATGGTGGTGCATGCCTAGAATCTGAGCTCTCAGGAAAAGGAAGCCAGAAGATCTCCACAAGCTCAAAAACTATCGGACTGGAGAGATAGCTCAGTGGTTAAGAGCACTGACTGCTCTTCTGAAGGTCCTGAGTTCAAATCCCAGCAAGCACATGGTGGCTCACAACCATCCTTAATGAGATATGACGCCCTCTTCTGGTGCATCCAAAGACAGCTACAGTGTACTTACATATAACAATAAATAAATCTTTAAAAAAAAAACTATCTCAAAAAAACAACAACAAACGCCAAGGGGGCTGGAGAAATGCCTTAGTTAGAAGTTAGACTCACTTAACTGCTCTGGCAGAAGACCCAGGCTCAGATCCCAGCACCCATACTGTGCTTCACAAACATGCTCTAAGTAGTTTCAGGGACTCTAATCCCTTCTTTTGGATTCCTCAGGCACATATGTGGTATGCATACATACATGTAAGCAAAACATTCATCAAAAAAGCAAAAAACTAAACTTCTAAAAAATATATATAAAATTTTAGACTCAAGATTTACTTATTTACTTATAACATTCATAAAAGCTATCATTCATTGAATGACTACTTCATGCCAGGAATTGCTCAGACATTTTAGATTAATTCTCACAATTTCCCTAGGATATTTAAGATTAGGAAATTAAGGTTCCAAGTGTTTAACTTGCCTAAACCTTCAGTTAAGCTGTTTTTGTTGTTGTTATTATTATTATTAATTATTATTACTATCAGAAAACTAAACACACATCTCTCTGCTTTTCACTATTTAATGATATGACCCTCAATACTGTGATGACTAATCTTTCTTTTTTTTTTTGGTTATTTATTTACATTTTGAATGATATCCCCCTTCCCAGTTAAACCTCCATCCCTCCCCTGTCCCCCCTTGCTTCTATGAGGGTGCTCACCCACCCATCTACCCACTCCCGCCTCAGCGCCCTAGAATTCCCCTTCACTATGTCATTGAGCCTCCACAGGACTAAGGGGCTACCCTACCATTTATGCCAGATAAGGTAATCCTCTGCTACATATGCAGCTGGAGTGAAGACTAATCTTAACTGCATGCGGAATCAACTAAAATCCAAGGTGCTGGGGCCTACCTGTGAGGGATTTTTTTCTTGATCAGATTGCTTGAAGCAGGAAGGCCTGGCACTTTGAATGTGTGTAGCACCTTCGGCTGACCATCCCCATAAAGCACAGGGAAGAAAGAACGGTTGCTCTTTGCCTGCCTGCCTTCACTCTCACAGCTGAGTTCTTCTACCCTGCTGCTGCAGCATCCCTTCACTGACACTACACTCAACTTCTTCAGGATTCTAGTGCAGCCTGAAGATCAGCAGCTCTCCAGGAATGCTTCCAGCCTTCAGGGCCAGATTGGGACTGAGACATCCAGCCTCATGGACTGAACTACTGGAGCCTTAGCCTCTCCGGTATGAGACAGCCATTGTTAGTTACACTATCCAGACATGTTCTGTAAGTCAACCTAATTAATTCCCTTTTATATCCCTGAAATTTTTACAGTAATTTGCTTCTTCCTTTCCTCAATCTTCCTCATTCTGTTCCATTACTAACTCCCACTCCTTTCCACCATCATAGTAAGTCCCCTTTTAAAAAAGAGCACGTTCTTATTCAGAAACAGGTGTGTAAGGAGCTTGGATATCTTCCAAAAAGTTGTCAAGTTTCCAAAATACAAACTAAGGCACTCTGGCCACTACTCTTACAGGAAAGCTTTGCAACCAGTCACACAAGGGCCATGGTTTGTATAGTGTTCCATGAACTCCCGAGCAGATGATTCTGAGAGCCCTTGGATATGGCTACCTCCTTCACAGCTATGCCATGATGTACATATTAGAAATTATCGCTTTCTTGCTGCCCGGCCATCTTGGCGGCTGGTTTTGGTTGGGGGGTTGTCCCACACCTAAGGCAGGAAGGGTGGCCGCAAAGAAGACGAAAAAGTCTCTGGAGTCGATCAACTTTAGGCTCCAGCTTGTTATGAAAAGTGAAAAGTACGTGCTAGGGTACAAACAGACTCTGAAGATGATCAGACAAAGCAAAGAGAAATTGGTTATCCTCGCCAACAATTGCCCAGCTTTGAGGAAATCTGAAATGAGTACTATGCCATGTTGGCTAAAACTAGTGTCCATCACTACAGTGGCAATAATATTGAATTGGGTACAGTGTGTGGAAAATACAACAGAGTATGCACACTGGCTATCATTGACCCAGGTGATTCTGATATTATAAGAAGCATGCCAAACAGACTGGTGAGAAGTAAACAAGAAAGTTGAATAAAACTTTGCCAGAGCTCCTTTTGAAAAAAGAAAAAAGAAAAGAAATTATCAAGACAATACTGCCATCAGTTAATTGTCAACCTAAAAACTAAGTCCTGAAGAGACTAAAGCTCCTAAGATTTCCTCCAGGCCCAGAACAACTTGAATACAAAAAATTTTGTCTCAAAAGAACATTATTAAAAATTATTAAAAATGATTCTAAATAAAATTTAATAGTTACCAACATTTTCTCTACTGCTTTAAATATGTAAGTATTTCTTTTTGTCATCCTTTTAATGAAAAACTAAAAATGTCTCATTCTAGACCTGGCTGTGAAGGCACATACCCATATCCCAGCTGAGGGAGGCAGAGTCCCGCCTGGTATACACAGCAAGTGCTAAGCTAGGTAAAGCTATAGCCAGACCTGTCTCAAAAGAAACAGAACAACCACCCCACCCCACCCCCCAAAAAAGAAAAAAACACCTCATCCTAAGAAAAGCTATGGTATCATCAACATAGCTATGTTGCATGACAATCTTACTCTTGAGCCCATGTTTTCAAAAGTGGAATGAATACCCAGGTCCTATCAAAAATTGTACACAGAACACATGGAAATCTTTGTAAAACTCACAAAATCTGAATATGTCTTTCCCTCAATGTCCAGAGTTAAGAAAACAGACCACCCGAGACAACTGCCAGCTACAAACTACTAACTAAAAGACGCTCTGGCCTGGGGAGATGGCTGTGTCAGTAATGCACTTGCTACGCAAGAATTAAGACCTGACTCTGGATCCTTGGCATCCACGGAAAGCCAGATACAATGGATACACTTGTAATCTAGCCAACCTGGACAACTGGTGAGTTCTAGGTTCACTAAGATCCTGTCTCAAACCCGTCTCTAACAATTCAGGAAGCTATCTAATGTCAACCTCTGACCTTCACATGCACATAAACACCTGTAAAAATGTATCCATGCCTATGTACATGGCACATACCAATACATCTTCAGCCAAGAAAGAAAGTATAATAAGTAAAATCTGTGGCTATTGTTACAGAAATGTACTACTTTTATTAGTAATTCCTAGGCTTTACATTAAAAAAAAAATCTAGATATGTGAGCTGGAGAGATGGTACAGCAGGTTAAAAAAAGCACCTGTTTCCACACTCACAATCTTGAGTTCAAACATAGTGGGAAAGTATTTCCTTCCTCTGACCTACACACACTCACTGTGGTACACACATGTACACACAGGCTAAATGTTAAAAGGGTTTAATATATCTATCGATGGAGGGGGTTATAATAATTTGTTTTTGAGATAGTGTCTCATTGTGCAGCTCTGGCTGTCCTGGAACTCACTATGTACACCAGGCTGGTCTCTGACAGCTTCTGCCTCCCAAGTGCAGGAATTAGGCAAATATCACTATACCTAGCTATAAAATATTTTAATTGAAAAATTTAAGTCAACAAATATATAATGCTAGAAAAAAATGTTCCACTGAGAAAAATTGTCATAAACTGGACATAGGGGCACATGCTTCTTAACTCCAGCAGCTATGGAGCAAAGGCAAGGATATCACTCATGAGCACCAGGCCACTAGGCAATTCTTCACAGTAGTTCAAGCCCAGTAGCGCTATACCATGTGATCTTATCTTTAAAAAAACAAACACAGGAAGGGATCAGACTATGAAGTCTCCAATGGCACACATCTGTAATCACAGCATTTGGAAGGTAGAGTCAGAAGGACTGGTAGCTCAAAGCCAATCTCAGCTACATAACAAATTTGAAACCAGCCTACATGAGACCCTATCTCCCAAAAAAAGTTTAAAGCCAAGTATGGTAGTGCATGCCTATAATTCCAACACTCAGGTCAGGAGGCAGAGGGAAGATTGTAAATTCAAGGTTAGTCTGGGTTATACAGTTGAGACCCTGTTTCTCACATATACATATGCATATACATATACAGACATATACACACAGTTTACTTAAGGAGCAAAGGATGTAGTTCAATAATAAATCATGTGCTTAGACATACCCAATACTCTGAATTAGACCCCTAATAACATACTAAAAACACTAAGTTTACTTCTAAATTTCCTAATAATATGTAATTTCTAAAATCTATACTATGACACTCATCTTCTCCAACAGCTAAGTACTATCACTCTTTATTCTTGCTTCTTTTCTTTTTTTTTGGGGGGGGGGGCCCCTGCGGTGAGGAGTGTCTCACTACATAGTCCTGGTTGGTTCTGCAATAATGTGAATATCATCTATAAATTCTGAATACAGCCTCATGAGCTTAATACTGTAAGAAGTATCAACAATTAAAATGTATAAAAGCAATCAACAATTTTTCCACAAACCAAAGTCACCTGTTTTTGTTACTTTGCTAAATCTCTAGCCTGGGCTTTCCCACCCCAAAATCTAGAGCTTTTGCTAAAAGACTCAATTGGGGCTAACAAAAACAGCTCAGCCAGAAAAGGTGCTTGTTGCCAAGCCCGATAACCTATGTTCAATAATCCCTGGACATAGTACAGTTGAAGGAGAGAAGCAATCCCCAACCTCTACACAAGTGGCATGGCATTTACTCCCACACACATACTCACATACATACACAACATAATCAATGTAATTAAAAGAAAAGAGAGAGAGGAGAGAGAGAGAGAGAGAGAGAGAACGTGAACTGGGAGGTTCCAACACTGATGCAAGGTAAAAAGAACTAGGCCTCAATCTCCAAATTAAGATGCATAAGATACATCTTCAGGACATATAAAAATTGTTCTAGGGATTGGAGAGATGGTTCAGCGGTTAAGAGCACTAACTGCTCTTCCAGAGGTCCTGAGTTCAATTCCCAGCAACCACATGGTGGCTCACAACCATCTGTAATGGGATCTGATGCCCTCTTCTGGTGTGTCTAAAGAGAGCAATGGTGTACTCATATACATTAAATAAATAAATAAATCTTTAAAAAAAATTATGTTAAAAAATTGTTCTAGAATGCTAGAACAGAAAAATGTCTAGAAGTTTCTACTGGATTTATCTTAGAAGAACTACCACTATACACTCTCTGAGATCTGCCACTAGTGTTGGAGGCAAACGCAGACTGTCAGCTCACTGTACTTGTCCTTCTAGAGCCCAACCTTTGCCACAACTAGATGAAATAAAGATGGAAACAAATGAAATGCGATCCATCCTATCTCCTTCATAGGAGCTGGGATCCTGAGCTAGTCATCAGTTTTACTCAAGTTTATATGTTATATGAAGTAGCCATATTCTTCTACATGTTTATTAAAGGATGAAAGTCCTGACTACAGAAACACAACTAAAACAGAACAGAACAAAGAGGATGCTTACAACCAGCTGGGGAAAGTAAATGCTAAACATCATGACTCCTAGTCCAAGTTCTTCATGAAGCAGCAACTCTTGAAAATACCTTGGCCTCTCAGCACATCTGCCCTCAAAACATTGTTCTTCCTGCTCCTTGTCATCACAAACATTACAGCAGTTTAAAAACACAAAGTCACACTACAACCAATTCAGAAAGGGTATGTTATTCGGATTGATAAAGGATCTGAAAGGTACCAGAAGTTTCTTTTCACTATCTGTAACCTCAGAAAAAATAATGGGACCAAAAAAAAAAAAAAGAACCCTAAAAATGAAAGTGAACTCTACTATTTGGGGACTAGATAAAATTCAGTGGTAGAGCACTCACCTAGCACCACTTACCTAGCACACACGAGGCGCTGGCATGGATCCTTAGGGGACAAGGGACTACTGTCATAAACACAAATTCTGTGCTTCCCTTCAACCTTACCTGTTCAAAAGTTGGGCTTTCTCACAGCAAGAGGTTTCAGCAAATGTTTCCAGGTCTTTTTAACACTGTGAATAACAAAAAGTATCAATGTAAATCATCTAGCAGTCTCAATAAACTTTACAAGAAAAAGTTTTTCTCATGAATGTATTTTACAGGAAATAGTTTCCAAGCCTGATCAAAATACTAAGAGCATCTGGTATGTTTGTGAATCAGACCCTGTCCAGCACAATAACAATGTGCCTGTAGTACTTATGAGACTAAGAAAGAGAGGAATCCTGGACAGTATAGCAAGAGTGTGTCAACTAAAGTCAACAACAAACTAGACTCTGTCACATCTAGAGAATCTCACTAGTTTTACAGAAAGATGGAAAAAGTACAGAACTTAAACTAAAGTCCTATGTGGTTTTGGTGACAATGACAAACACAACTTAGGAACTCAAAAAAGGTTTCCCTTCAAAAACTGCTTTATAGGGTTCTGGTACTAACTTTTAAAGCATATCTGATGGCAGGAATGGGAAAAACAGCAGCATCACAACAATGTGAGTCCTATGCAAATAATACCGGAGCCCCCAGAATCTGACTGGAATACAATGTCTAACAAGTAAAACTTTTAGGTGTGGCTTCAGGGGCTAAATCACAACTTGCTTGTTTTTGAGACAGGGTCTCAACTATATAGTCCTGGCAATCATAAAAATCCACCTACCTCTGCCTCCCAAATACTGATATTAAATTCATCTATCACTGTGGTCTGGGCTGCTTAGAACCTTAATGACCCACAAGTGGATCTGCAGTTACAAAAAAAGTGTTTTGAAGCACAACATCAAGTAGTTTCTTGGCTAAAATAAAATGATGACAAGAACACTGTCCAAGAAAGATCAAGCATGGTGGCACATACCTGTAATCCCAGTACGGAGAAGGCAGAGAGGCAGGAGGGCCATGCACTGAGGCTTGCCTGGTCTACACAACAAGAACTTGTCTCAAAGGGCTAGATAGAAAGAAGGCTCAGTGGTTAAGAGCACTGGCTGCTTTTCCAGAAGACCCAGATTCAATTCCCAGCACCCACATGTCTCCAATGCCCTCTTCTATCCTCTACAGGCACCAGGCATACACAGAAAAACATGCAGACAAAGCACCCATACACACACAAAATAAACAGTAAATTTTTAGTTTAAAAAAAAAGTTGACAATTTTATGAATTGTAAGGAAACAACTTGAGAAACCCATTTCACTTTTAATTTTGCAAAAAGACATATTACAATGTCATAAACTTTACCAGATAGCCTTAGAAAGCTACCTATTTTTTATTAATATGTGCAGGGGTAGGGGGTGCATGCACCTTCTGAAGCAGGGAGTGCCTAAGGAGGCCAGAAGAATATCCGCTAGAGCTGACAGTTGTGAACCACTGGTGTGGTTACTGCCTGAACAAGAGCAAGTGCTCTAGCTGCCAAGCCATTACTCCAGCCCCATAAACTCTACAGTTTCTAAAAGGAGAGAGAATAGGGGTAGAAATATACAATACAATTCTCCTACAGAATTTAAGTTCAAGGTATTGTCTAAGCTCAAGTTAATAAAAACCTTTCAGTTAAAAAAAAAAAAACCAGTGTTTCTTAGAATAGAGAGGTAACCTTGAAAACTCGTTTTCTTTTTTGAGACAGTCTTGTAGCCCAGGCCAGCCTCCAACTCACTACTTCGAAGGTGACCTTGAACTCCTGATCCTCCAGCCTCCACCTCCCAAGAGCTGGGTTACTAGGCTGAACACCATGGCTGTTTAGAAAACATTTTTATAAAATTAAGTTTGGTAACTAACTTACAAGAATATTCTTTTCTTTTTGGATTTCTTTCCTTTTTTCCTGACTTCACAGGGAAAACTAATAGTATCATTTTATATATAGCCTATGAAATTAGTGTATTTTTCATTCATATGAATGCATGACAACATAAAAAAATAATAACCTAGTCAAAATACTCATATCTGGACTGGAGATGTATATAACTCCATGAAGATTATTTGCTTGGCATAAATGAAGCTCTGCCGGGCGGTGGTGGCGCATGCCTTTAATCCCAGCACTTGGGAGGCAGAGGCAGGAGGATTTCTGAGTTCGAGGCCAGCCTGGTCTACAAAGTGAGTTCCAGGACAGCCAGGGCTACACAGAGAAACCCTGTCTCGAAAAACAAAAAAATAAATAAATAAATAAATAAATAAATAAATAAATAAATAAATAAAATAAATAAATGAAGCTCTGTTTGATTCCCCAGCATAAGGGGGACGTGGAGAAAGAGGCAGGAAGCACAAGCTAGTAACCCTGGAAGCAGAAGAATCATCAGGTTCAAGGTCATTCTCAACTACATAGTTCAAGGCTGGCTAGGACTACAAGACCTCCTGTCTTCCGAGTGGAGATGGGAGGACAAAACTGTGAGACAGTTCAGTGGTGTGGGCACAGGCCCTCCTGTGTTCCAACTCCAGGAGTTTGTACATTAGAAGGGAAGAGCCAGTTTCACAAAGTTGTCCTCTAACCTTCACAGACACAATACACAAATTCTTTTTAAACAAAATAATAATACTAATAATAATAATGAACTTATAAAATAAAAATTCTATTTTAGAGATACAATTCTTTAGGGCATCAAAATCCAATAGCAAATCTACAATATCTACCAGAAATCACTAACTAGGGAGCCACCAAGATGGCTCAGGGAGTAAAAGCACCTGCTGCCAAGCCTGATAACCTGAGTTCAGTAGAAGGAGAAGATCAACTTCCACAAGTTTCCACTAACCTCCACAGGCACTCAATGGCATGGATACATTCACATACCCACAAACATACATATACACACAGACGCACACCTTAAATAATGTAATTTTAAAATAATGCTAATAAGGGTTAAGGGGAAATTGGGGGGAGGGAGGTGTTCAGATCTTTACAAGAATTAACAAGCACTCTTAAGAAAAATTCAACAAGTTTTGGGGGCACACAGTGGTAGGATTTGCTAAAGAAGGTGAAGGCAAGAGGATCATAAGTTCCAGGCCAGCCTTGGCTACATATTCTTCAAGGCTGGTGGGTGATGGCATACGTTTAATCCCAGCTCTTGGAAGACAGAGGCAGGTGGATCTCTTGAGTTCAAGGCCAGCCTGGTCTACAGAATGATTTCCAAGACAGCCAGGGCTACACAGAGAAACCCTGTCTCAAAAAAAAAAAAACAAACCAAAAACCCAAAAGAGACAGACATTTCAAACTGCTGAAGAAAATGGTACATTTAACTTGCGTAAAATACATGGATTAATTAACACCAACATAAATTGTAGATTCAACCTATGAGACTGGCCGAACTATAGAACAAAGCAGAAAGTATAGAAGATTTAATAAACTAAAGGAGAACTGGAAAAAAAAAGTCATCGTTTTTTTTAAATGGCACAAATCATAGATCTCTGAGGAGGACCTGGGATAAAACAATTTATTTTTCCACCTAAAAAGGTCTTCCCAGACAGCAATTACCACCAATACGTCTTCCACTGTGAAGGTCAACATAAAGAATGCATGTACAGAGTATTAAAATGCAGAGTCATGAGAACAAATAAACTGATTTGACATCAGAGTATAATTTGAAAATGTCATTTCAAAAACCGAGCAAGGGAACAGGATGTAGATGCAATGAGTGAGAACACCACCTCAGCACCACCATCACTATGCCCTCTAGCTGCAAAACTCCATTCGTACTCTGCCATGCAATTCCTATCTTCACATGACTTTGAAGCAGGTCTATTATTATTTTTCATACAGTCAATCCATCAGCAAAAAAATGCTCCAAAAGTCAAAATACTAAATTTATCAGGTAAGTTAAATAAAATGTTATTAAATCGGCCATTTATGAATATGAAAATAAGCTGGAAGTCCCTCAAAAAAAAGTTGCCAGACTATTAAGAAGCAAATTAATTTGAAATCTGGCCTAACAGGTAAAAAAAAAAGAAAAATAGAAAACACTCTACACAAGCAAAATGATGTTAAGAGATAGCCACAAAAATTAGGAAAGCCAGTTAAAACTAAGCTGGACTGTATAGAATTAAAAGAAACTCTTCACTAACCAACTGTGGATAATTTGGGTTAGTATATTGATTCATTTGATTATATTCCTTAATCACCAGTGTCCAAGAACAACTCACTTCCAAATATTCTGAGTTCTCCATTCTTTTTTGTTTATGCAGTACTGAGGACTGAACCTGGTCATCAGGCATGCTAGGCAAGTGATCTACCCCTACGCTACATTCCTAGCTCTTCTGAGTCTTAGTTACCATGTTACTAGGTAATTCCTAAGCTTACAAAATGCTCCTAGTCAATCAAGAAGCTGGGATAGATAACCTTATTTAAAAGCTATTTCTTGCTAGGCAGTGTTTTGCAAACATCTTTAATCGAAGTGCTCAGAAGGCAGAAGCAGGAGTTCGAGGCCAGCCTGATCTAGAACAAGTTCCAGGACAGTCAAGTCTACATCAAGAAGCCCCGCCTGAAAAGATCAAAAACCAAAAACAAAACCAAACAAAAAGCCATTCCTTCTAAAAAGTATTTCCAGGCCAGGCAGTGGTGGCACACGCCTTTAATTCCAGCACTTGGGAGGCAGAGGCAGGTGGATTTCTGAGTTCAAGGAGGGGAGGGAGAGAAGGGAGGAGTATTTCGAGACAGTCTAACACCAATCACACCTAAAAACCTTTTTTTTTTTTTTTTGGTTTGGTTTTTCAAGACAGGGTTTCTCTGTGTAGCCCTGGCTGTCCTGGAACTCACTGTGTAGACCAGGCTGGCCTCAAACCACCACCACTGCCCAGCTAAAAACTTACTTTTAAGAGATTCATTATAATTCCTGAAATAGATGAACATCCTGAGTTTTCCAAATGAATGGGAGGGAGGGATCTTGGCTCAAGTCTATAGAATCTGATTTTCCTAAGACTTTTCCATGGTTCTCAGAAACTTGGGAGGCTGAGGCAAGAGAAAGGCTGGTTGCAGGTCAGCCTGGGTTACACACTCTCTGAAGAGGGGACTCCAGAGCAGTGAATGACCTACCTCATCTTCCTGCCAAAGAGCTGTGTAGATATACATTCTCATCAGTTTCTTCCAGTCTCTCCAAACTAGAGAGCCTCAGTACTCCTCCTAGCAAGCCCTAGATAGGTCCCACCTAAGTTTTATCTTCTTGTCTCAGGATCTTTGCCCTTTTTGCCTCTTGGTGAAGTACCCTGCCCTCTACCTATCAGGTGTTTCCTCAAATTTTAGCTTACCTGTAAAGTCTCCTCACAGGACTAAATTTAAAAATTAACCCTTCCCACTATTATTATCCTGTCTCCCTATCTCTCTCTCTTTTTTTTTTCGTTACTCCTCCATAAACAGATGGTCCCTGAACAGAATTGTTTGACTTATCAAGAGTTTGCACTTTACCATGAGGTAGAAACAATATAGACTCAGTTGAAATCACTCTTCATATTTCGAATTATGATTTCTTCCTGAGTTAACAATATGTAGTACAATACTCCCTGGCACTGCTGGCTAGGACCAGAGAATCACAGCATCTCATAAAATCAAACCATACAATTACAAGAAGGAAATAATCAAGATTCTATAGGAAGTTTGGTGTTATTAAGGGGCAGCAGACTGATAGCTTTAAATGCATTTTCAGCTTATATATTTCAACTTTCAATCAGTTTAAAGGACACAGCCCCATCATTACGTCAAGAAGTATTTGTATATTTTTACTTAAGTATTGTCTAGAAGGGAACTCAACAGAAACAGAAATGTTTGTCCCTCAGCATACACACTGTAAGTACCTGTAGTTCAAAAGAAAAGAACAGAACAGAAACATATAGTACATAGTCTCTTCTTCCCCAGCCACAAAACCCTAAAGTCTTTGTCAAGTACCAAAAAAGGTATGGTCTTTTCCTTTCTAGCAGATCACTAACATCTTCAATGTTGGTATTTTTCCAGACACATGTCACTTCTAAATGTTTTTCTAGTGTCTTCTAATGTGACAATGAAGTACATATCCCAGTTTAAGCAATCCAAAAGCGGCTACATTAGGAAAACATCATTAAATGAGGACCAAGTATGTGTTCTAAACCAAAAAGGAAAAATCCTGCCAGTCGGAGCCACAAAAAAGGATGAAAACTCATGTACAAAAAGTATGATAATCGTTTTTATAATTTAGGAAGTCATTTGTTACTAAAGAGGAGAAACTATATAAGGAAGACTACAGTCCCTGAATACAACACTCTGAGCCTTACCTACCTATAATCCAAGGTATATGGTACTAGGTGGGAAGCCATCACTGATTCAAGTCCCTTAATTTCTTAAGTTATGTTGGAATACTTACCTTCCTAATAGAACCACTAGGTGTGTTTAAGTGCTTTGACTTTCAAGAACACTGGAGGTGAGGGGAGACTGTACGACTGCTTCCCAAACGCTGTCACACAACCTGCTCCTTTCACACCCTCCCCTTCCTTGCTGGCTTGATTGATATTTCAGCTACAAAACCGAAGTGTTCAAGAGTGCTTCGTGGGAAACTGCTTGCCCATCTCAACCCGGTGTGAACATTCGGGTCCCTGGAGCTGCCCCGGGCTCTACTTTCCCAAGCCTCTCAGTCCCAGGATCAGACCATGACTCCACCTCGCCTGGGGCCTGCTCCAGACCAGTCCTCCAGCCGTGGAAGCAATCTTCCCTAGTCCAGATGCTCGGTGCAGAAGGCAAGGGCGCACCTCCCCGGGGCAGGCGCGGGCAGGAGCGCCGGCAGGAGCAGCTGTCGGCTCGCAGCAGCTGTTAGCCGGGCTACCCCGAGGCTGCGCGGGCGACCGGCCCCGAGGAGCGGGCAGCGGAAGGCGAACCCTCCGGCCTGACACTGCCCACCCCGCCTCCCGTCTCCTCTCCTCGGCTTCCCCCGCGATGCCACGGGGGCGAAAGCAGGAGGCCGCCCTCGACCGGGACGCTCCCGAGCCCGCCACGACCCTCGCACGGGTGGAGGCTCCTGCCAACCCCGCACCTGCCCTGTCCCCATGTCTGGACGCCCCCAGCCGGTCGCGGCCGCGGTCGCTGCCCGGCAGCCTGAGTGTGTCCATGCGGCCGGCTCGGACCGGAGCGGCGGGGACGCGACGTTGGGCGCCAGGCCACGGCAGCTCGGGGAGCTATGGCGGGGACTGGGCGCGGGATGGCCGCGGGCAGGGGAGACACACCGAGCCACTGGTTACCTGCGGTCCGGGACAGGAGTCTCTCAGAACCCAAGTCAATCCTCAGCCTCAACAACACAAGATGGCCGACACGTCGCCACGCACGTCACGTGACCCCGCGCGCAGCCCCGCCCCCGCCCCGCCTACATCCCCGCCTCACTCCCTCCCTGCTCTCCAGCTTCCCAAGACAACGTTCCCTTCCTCTACGGCCCGCCCCTCTACTCGGACACGCCCCTTCCTGAGACCCGGATGCAGGGCTGGGAGAGGGCGGAGCCGGAGTAGCGCGGGCGCACAGTGGGGCCTTTGACTGAATCTCCTATGGCCCTAGAGTTGAGCTGGTGTCCCTAATTGAAACCTGGCCAGGAGCCCTATGACTCAGTGTCCGTTGCACCCAATCCAGTGCCCTGTTGCAATACAAAAATCTCCACATCACTTATGAGCTAGTTATCCAAGCTAGAACTTTTCCGCAGCTTTTGATCTAGCATTTTCCTGCCAGTTTGTCCATCATGGGACAAATGGTGAGGCTGAAATTCAAAGCAGGTTCCTTTTTTGTAGAAGTGGGAATTCATTCTGGAGTACTGGAATGAATGTGACTGCTGGGAAGGGTTTTAAAGTTCCTGCACTACATGTGGACGGACCTACAACCCCTTTACATATACTGCCTCCCCATTTTAGGGTTGCTAGACAATGAATAGGAAACCTGACAATAAAGAAGACAGGAAATTATCTGCTGTCTTTCTGGAACTCACATTTACCTGGACATACTATATACTTCGATATGTTAAACCTGGTACATCTACCATTTCAAGTCACCCGGTCTTTCTGGGGCCATTAGTCTTTTCCTGCCTTTCTACCACCTTTGGTGTTTGGGATAAACGCAAGAGTTTCACACAACCACTGCAAAACATCCTCCAGCATTTATCACAGTTCTTCCCATCAACTTTCTTTTCAAACATACTCAAATATCTTTATCTTAAAAGGAAATGTTGAAAACTTAAGTTTCAGAACCAGTGGTAGATCTAGCCAGTTGGGAGCCCTGGATTCAACACTCAGAAACATATATATATCAACTTCCCCCTCTGCCTCCCTTCCTGGGTCTTGATTCCCTTTCAAAGTCAAACTATACAAAAGAGCATTAAATTCAGAGAGTGATCATTAATCTCGACTGTCAACTTGATGGGATTTGGAAATCACCATGGAAACAAATATCTGAGCCAATTTATGAGAGACTCACAATGAAATTTTAAGCAGGAACTCAAAGCAGAAACCATGGAAAGGGTTGCTGACAAGCTTGTTCCTAGGCCCATGCTAGTGCTCTTAGACAACCAAGGGCTGCCTGCCCAGGGATGTTTCTGCCTGCAGTAGGCCAGGCCCTTCTACATCAATTAACAACTCAGGCAATCCCCCACTAACAAGCCCACAGGACAATCTACTTTAGGCAGTTCCCCAATGGGAAACCCATTCCTCTCAGATGACTCTAGGCTGTGTCAAATTGACAATTAGGGTTAATTAGAATACCACCTTGAGTTTAAACCATAAGAAGAGGCCCATATATGTGACTTTTCATCAACAGCCCTGACTGAAGCCTCAGCCAACAGCATCAACAGCCAGAAGACTAAGTGGAAAAAAACCACTAGATGAATCTGGCCCTGCCAGTTAGGTCATCCCAGGGCATCAAAGCCCAAGACATCATGAAGGAGAGACAAGCACCTTCATGGCACTTTGTCTGAATTCCTAATCCATTGACTCCTTCAGCATAATAAAATGGACATTTGAAGCCATTATGTCTTGGAGTAATTTGTTTACAGCAACTGTGTCTGGAACATCATGATTATGGATTAAATTGTGTCTCCCAAAAAGATATGCTGACATCCTAACCTCCAAGTACCTCAGAGTGACCTTATCTGAAGACAGGCCATCAAAGCCTACTCAAGATACAATGAGATGAGTTAGGGTAAGCACTAATCCCATATGCCTGGTGCCCTTATAAAAATGGGAAAATAAAACCAGGCCTGTAATCTCTGTACTCAGGAGTATGAGTATGAAGCAGAAGGATCACTGTGAAGTCAAGGCGACTCTGAACTATATAGTAAGACTCTCTTTTAAAACTCACGGCAGCAAGGGAGCATTGGTCAAAAATACACAGAAGAAGAATATCATGTGAAAATGAAGGCAGAAGTGAGGGTGATGTTTCTACAAGCTGAGGAACACCAAAAATTGCTGGCAACCAGTGAGAGAGGCATGGGACACAAGTCTCTTTCACAGCCTTCGAAATCAACCTGCAAACAATTTGACAACCAACTTCCAAAACAGACATGATGTCTTAGTTGCTTGTCTACTGGTGTGAGGGGGTGGGGGGAAATGCCTTGACCAAGGCAATTTACAAAAGAAAGCATTTAATTGGACTTACAGTTTCAGAAGGTTAGAGTCTATGATGGCAGAGCAAAGGCATGGCAGAATGAAATGTTAGAGGTCACATCCCAGTCCACAAACAAGGAGTTGAGAGAGGATGTTACAGGATATTTGAACCTGTGTGACTCAGCCCTTAGCACACTCCTTTAATCCCTCTGGCTGAAATTCGGACACGCCTTTAGTATTCACCTTTAATTCCAAACGATGAAGGTAAAGTGAGTTTGTGGAAGCGCCCAAGTTTTAAAGCCGTGTCTAATTGAGTGGCAAAAAAAGTGACAAATCAGAGAAAGAGTTGACAGAATAGGATATGCCCAACTCTCATAAGAAAGAGGAAAAAGAAGCCACTAAAGGGAGAGATACAGGACAGGAAGAAGAGAGTACAGTACAGGTTACAGCAGAGTTTGTGGAGAGCAGTGCAGTAGAGTTGAAAGGGAGAGTAGAGCAGCACAGAGAGGGAGAGGGAGGCAGTTTTACCAGGAGAGTTTTGCAGAGACAGATTGAAGAGAGAACATGCTAGACACAGGTAAAGACAGAGAACGAGGAGGAGCCAGAAGATTAGAAAAGATTGATAGAGTTAGTCTGAAGTCAAGCCGAACAATTCCGAGGCAGAGAGAAAAGTCAGATTGACTAAATCAACTGGGAGAGGAGGTTGAGCCAGAACAGCTGAGTTGAACTAGCCAGCTAGAGTTCAGAAAGAAGAGGAAAAGGTGAGCTTTTTCAGCAGTAAGTCCCAGAGGCTGAAAACATTCTAGATTAGATTGCACAGAGGCTAGGAGCTTCCAGGACTAGGCCTAGGTTAGCAGACAGAGGCAGTATGCCTTGGAGATGACAATAATTCAGGCAAATAGAAAGCACTTTTACACAAGGACACTCTGGGAATGGACAAGCCTTTTGAAATCCCAAAGCCTCCTCCAACAAGGCCACACCTCCTAATCCTTCCTTTGATGGCTTTTCTTGGCTGTCAACTTGGCTACTTCTGGAATTGACCAGAAACCCTACTCACTGGACAGTGTGAGAGATTTTTAGTTAATTGGCTTATTTAACATGATGTACTTTTATGTGGCTTATTTGAAGTAGGAAGACCCACCCTAAATCTGTGCTACACCTCGTTGTAGCAGCCTAAATAAGGAAAAGGAAGTAAGAGATTGTTGCTCTTTACCTGCTTGCCCTCAGACTTACTTCACTAGCATTATAGGCTATTTCTTTGGGATTCCCACAAATACTGAAGACTAGCTGAGACATCCAGCCTTATGGACTAAAAAGCTACTGAATTCTCAGATTTGCTCTTGGGAAACAAACATTGTTGGACTATTACAGGACACAGCCTGTAAGCTACTGTAATAAACCCTTTTTAACTATATAAACTTATATATGTATATATTATACTACATTTATATAATATATTGTATATTTATGTATGTTTATATATTTATATAATATTTACATTAAATATGTGTTTGTATTTTATCTCATCTCTTCGTCTAAGTTACTCTGATTAATACATTCCACCAACTAGAAACCATGTATTAAAACATATGAGCCGATAGGAGCCATTCTCCTTCAAACTCCACACATGATTAATTTAAAATATTTGTATTAAGTCACTTTGGTTATAACAGCCCTAGCAAGCTAATGCAATCATAAGGATGAAAAGACAGGGTCAGAGGTAATGTGAGCTGAGTGTTTGAAACCCCAGGTAACTGCCTGTATTCAGCAGGGAAGTAAGAAGCTCATGCCTTTGGGAGGAAAATGTATTGTTGATAGAGAGATGTCTGGTACATTAGGCTAGAAGAAGGAGCTCATCTCAGCAGATTTAGGAAAGGACCAGTTAGTAGCGCCAACTAGAGATGGGTCAAGAGGTATAGGTCTTGGATTTAGTGCCTAGAAATATCCAGGCAAGAGGAACAGAAAATGATGATGATGATGATAAGAAGAGGTCTGGAAAGTTTAAAAGTAAAAGAAAAGGGAAGCGAACTGTTGGTGCAGAGGCCAGTAGCCACTCAAATTGGGACCTACTAAGATTACAGTTTGCATGAAGTTTGTTCCTTTGTGGTGATTTGAAAGAAACTCATAGACTCAGAGAGTGGCATTATTAGAGAGGTATGACCTTATTGGAGTAGGTGTGTCTTTGATGGAAGAAGTGTGTCACAGGGGGTGGGCTTTGAGGTTTCAGAAGCTCCAACAAGACCAAGAGTACCTCACTATCTCTTCCTATTGCCTGCTGACAGCTGTAGAACTGTCAGCTCCTCTCCAGCACTATGGTTGCCTGGCTGCTGCCATGCTTCCCTCCGTGATGATAATGAACTGAACCTCTGAACTGTGAGGCAGCCCCAATTAAATGTTTTTATAAGAGTTGCTGTTGGCCAGGAAGTGGTGGCACATGCCTTTAATCCCAGCACTTGGGAGGCAGAGGCAGGCAGATTTCTGAGTTCAAGGCCAGTCTGGTCTACAGAGTGAGTTCCAGGACAGGCAGGCTATATAGAGAAACCCTGTCTCAAAACCCAAAAAGGAAAAAAAAAAAAAGAGTTGCTGTAATCACAATGTCTCTTCACAGTAAAAATAACCCTAACTAGGATACCACTAAAGACTCATATGTTGGAAGGTTGGTCTCCACCGAATAAGCTTAAGAAGTAGTGGTATCATCAAGGATTGAGTCCTCATGAGAATTCATTGAAGTGTTAAGGGTATTTTCCTGGAACACATTAAGGCAGTTCTTATGGGATTCCTGTTGTTCCCATGAGAGAGCATTGTGAAAGAGCTTCTCCTCACATTCTGACTTCTTATTTCATTACAGGTACTCTCCTTTTCACACACACTCCCATCATGATGCCATTGCCATTATGTGACACACCTTAGAGACCTTACTAGAGCTTGTGCTGTGCTTGTTGGATTATTAACCTCTAAAACTGTCTGTGGGAAAAATAAGGCTCTTTTCTTAAAAAGTTACCAGGCTTCAGTATTTTATTATAGTAATTGGAAATGGGCCAACATAGAACTCTAAGAGGGTTGGCCTAGAAAAACAACGGGAAAATACAAGGAAGATTAAAGATACCAAACCAGAGAGCTGAGGAAACATGCTCAGGAAAGCCATAGAGATGATAACTGTGGAGATAAATCCATTTTTTAGATTTATTTATTCATTTATTATATATAAGTACACTGTAGCTGTCTTCAGACACCCCAGAAGAGGGGAGTTGCTGGAAATTGAACTCAGGACCTTTGGAAGAGCAGTCAGTGCTCCTAACTGCTGAGCCATCTCTTCAGCCCCGATAAATCCATTTTTACATTTTACCAAAACAGACTTTTACTATAAAACTTATTGGACATTTTAATTCTTTTCAAAACATTGGATGGCTAAGAAAATTAAGAGATAAAGAAATCTTGAAAAAATATGCGTTCTTTCACCTAATGGTCCATGGTATGTCCCAAAACATTATCTGTTTTCTCAATCTTTTTCATATTCATGTTCATATTTCTGCTGCCATAGAGAATTCTCTGGGGCACTATTGAACTGTTTCTCTCATTTTATTTTTGGTTGTCCATTCCAATCTGTGATAATTTAGTGTTAGCTGTCAATTAAAGTCACAGAGAAGATTGGGCCTTATAGGAGATACCTATAGGGGATTCTTGTAATAACACTGGTTGAGATGGAAAGATCTGTCCACTGTGGGTGGCACCCTACCCACATTCAGTGGCCAGGATCCTGGGTTGTATAATGTACAGAGGGAACTAAGGAGCAGTATGCCTTCATCCCAGTCTCCTGACTGTGGATGGGACATGACCAACTGCTTCAAGCTGCTGCTGCTGCCTTGATTTCCTAGCCATGACAGTCTATTTTGAACGTTGGAATATCTCCTGGAAGTTGTTTTCCTTGAGATATTTGATCACAGCAAGAGAAAAAGAAACTGAGACACCTTCTCTTATCTGTGTATTTGTTTAGGAGGGAGGTTGAAAAGGGGTCTTTCTATGTAACCTATACTGGCTTGAAACTCTGTCATGCAGCCTGGGCTCCAACTCAAGATTTTTCTACCTCAGCCTGCTGAATGCTAGAATTACAAGTATACATCACCACTTCTAGACTCTATTCTTTTTATTTCTTAAAAAAACCAAAACAAACAAAAAAACAACACAATGACTTTGTGTGTCATGCCACAACCCAAGTGTGGACAACTTTCCACAACTTTCAGGAGTTGGTTCTTTCCTTCTACCATGTAAAACTTAGGTAATCAGGCTTGGTGGAAATTCATCTATAGAATCATCTCACTGGCCCTTTTTCCCCTTTTGTAGGGAAGTAAAAGGTTGAGATATGGTTTTACATAGTCTAGGTATTCTGCAGCAGTTTCCTCTAATGTTAAAACATTCTGTCTCCCAGGGAAGTAAACAATACAAACTAACTTCAGGAAGTCCCTGAAACTTACCAGATTCACTAGGTCCTTCCCTTCCAAGAGTAAACACTGAGGACTACTGAGAGTCACTCTCAGACAAGCCAAGCTGCAACAAAGACTCTCGGACTAGACCAGACTAGCCTCCTGGAAGAAGCAAATACTAACAGAGCTGCTCGAGGTTTAGACCAATTAAGCACCTGGAAAGTACACTCTCCAACTCTGATGAGGTGCCCGCAGGCTCCCAGCTTTCATGAGCTGTCACCCATGCTGGGGCAGGCTTTATTGATGTTTCTGTCTTTAAGTCATTTCTGCTCCTGTAAGTAACCTCCACCCATACTCCTGTAAGTAACACCAATAAAACTCATTAGTTCACCAAGTTGCACTTTAGTAATATTTGTATTTTGTAGTGCGGCCCCTATCTGAGGTGAGTAGACACATATGTTGTGTCTCCTTAGTAAAAGTCTGTCACACATGAGGTAGGCCAGTAGACTGGCCAGTTTTATGTCAACTTGATAAAAGGTAAAGTTATCTGGGAAGAAAGAATTATTATTATTTTTTTATTACATTTATGTACTTACTGAGCATGCTGGGGAAGGGAGTTCTTCTCATGATGCACATAGAGG
Organism: Tokudaia tokunoshimensis; assembly: GCA_036184795.1. Taxonomy (NCBI): domain Eukaryota; kingdom Metazoa; phylum Chordata; class Mammalia; order Rodentia; family Muridae; genus Tokudaia; species Tokudaia tokunoshimensis. The sequence continues at coordinate 88,927,654 of BTHU01000016.1, read as the reverse complement.
TCAGAGGATACGTTTTGGGAACTAGTTCTCTCCAGACAAAGGAATCTTAATGGATCCTTAAGATTGCCTCCACAGCTGGATCCCCAGAACCTCATAAACAAAGTCTGAGAGCACAAGTCTGTAATCCTAGCATTTGAGATGTGGAGGCAGGAGAATCACAAGTTGAAGATCATCCTTGGCTACATGTCAAACTCATGACCAGACTGAAATACAAAAAAAAACTCTACCTTGAAAAATAAAAATTGTGGTGATGGCGGTGGTAGGTATTATAGTATAAAAGCAATATCATACAGTTGCATTTTCTTTTTATAATCAAAAACTTAAAGGGGAAAACCCAAATGTCCTCACCCTGGCCTATGGGACAATGGGGGTCTCCTCCCCTTGGTTTCATGTGCACAAAATTTTGCATATATGAATAAGGACAACGGGTTCCTGCATATTCGGTGCTACTCTGTTCTGGGGATACAGTGGTTACCCTAAAACCCAGTAGCGTCCAGTCTTCTTGGGCAGAGGCATGGTTGTATGCATCCCATCTAAACCAGACAAGCTAAACATGTAACATCACTGTGCCTATTGCTGTAACCCTGACTTTTCCCCCAACAAACAAGATGTCTTTTGTTTTCAATGCCCATTTGTGGAAATTTGTGATCCACCTGTAGATAGACTGCCTGTTTGCTTTCAAGGGTTTTATCATTAGAACGAACACTGACTCGGGAGAAGGGAGAGGAGCAGTAGGGCAGTGAATATGATCAAAATACATTGTATATGTGTATGACTTTCTCAAGGAATAAATAAAAATAGCGTACTTTTTTTTAAAGAAAGGAAGAATACTATATATGTTCCCTTAAACATATTTTCTTTTCTTCTTTGACCTTTTTACCTACAGGAAATATTCCAAGGTCCAAAGTCATGAAGAAAGGCGGAGGTAGCCATGTACACTCTTATCTTAGCACCGGGAAGGTTGGAGCAGGAAAACTGTGAGTTCCAGGATAGCCTTGGCTACACGGTGAGACCCTGTCTAAAAACAAACAACAACAACAACAACAAAAAAAAAAACCCACGGGTGCCTCTGCAGTGGGCACATGACTGAGTTTAGCTTTGGAGTCTGGAGCTGAAGTAAATGACCCAAAGAGGCACACCACCACCACGGAGTACTGAGCAGCAGGGGCAGGGCTATCCCGGGCTGAGTCCCAGGCTGTATTCTTGGCCTGTGTCCCAGTTGCTTGGCCTCATGCCCATTTTTTAGCTTGATACCCACCCCCTTCCTCTGCTAGTCTTTCTGGGAGCTCATCAATGTCTTCTCAATTGGTTCCTTTCCTGTTTCAATCAGTCTGACTTAGAGCCTGTTACCGGTGATTAAGAGCTCTGATTCTGTAATGGTTAACTCTAAGATGGCTCCCGCAGTTTCATCTCAATAAAGCCAACCTATGTAATGAGTGGGCTACAGGGGGAACAGCAGTGTGCTTTCTGAAGCTAAAGTCCAGAACGACTTACATTTTACTCTCTTGAAGCACTTGTGCTGGGTTGAAATCCACCCCAGCTGGTGTTCTAACAATAAAACCCTTGACCGCAATCAGGTAGTCTGTCCACAGGTAGATCACACATCCACACAAATGAGCATTGAAAGCAAAAGACATCTTGTTTTTTGGGAAAGGGCCAGAGATGCAACAAGTGCTTCTCCATGTTGGGAAGACACTGAAAAAAAGCCCCAGAGAAGTTTCCATGGCAGGCAACTGAGACCTTCTGCCAACAGCCAGGACCAACCTTTAAACCACAGGAGTGAGTCACATTACTAACAGCTTCTCCAGTCCAAGTGCAGCCTTAGATGACAGCACCCCACCTGCCACTTTAACTGCAGCCACAAGAGAGATCCTGAGTCAGACTCACCCAATTAAACTGCTTCTGAATCCCCTAGCCCTCTTGGATGCTCGGTGAGCTGATAAATGTTAATTATTATTTTAAGCCATGGAGTCATCAGATGGTTTGTTAATGCTGAAATAAGTAGCTAACACAGAAAGAAATTTCGATGTTAAAAAAATAATCACTAAATTATCTGTCAAAAAGACAATAGCAATTCTGGTGAGACGACGAGGCAGTAGTTAAGAGGAGATGCTGCTCTTCCAGAGGGCCTGAGTTTAGTTCCCATCATCCATATTGGAAGACTCAAACCACCTGCATCGTATCTCCAGCCCCAAGGGATCTGACGCCCTCTTCTGGATTCTGTGGGTACCTATACTCACAAATGCTCATACACAAATACACGCATACACGTAATGTAAAAATAATAAAAATAGAGGCAGAGCCAGGCAGATCTCTGGGAGTTTAGACCAGCCTGGTCTACATGCTAGTTCCAGGAGAACCAAGATTACATAGACAGACTCTGTCTCAAAATAATAAAAAGAATAATATGAAAAGTAAAAATAAACCTTTAAAAAAGACAATAGCTGACCAAGCATTCTAGTTGCTAAGTGATCACCCCAGTCTTTGGGAGACTGAAGCAGAAAAGATGAGTTCCAGGACTGCCTGGACTACATAAGGAGACCCTGTCTCAAACAGATGAGCATAGGAGACAATAGTAACGTACCCTCTGAGCAATCCCCTCAGAAGGCTGTGCTCTCAGTGACCCAAGGACTGAGCTCACGCTCTCTCTCTCTCTCTCTCTCTCTCTCTCTCTCTCTCTCTCTCTCTCTCTCTCTCTCTTTCTCTCCTTTGAGAGAGGGTCTTTAGTAGTTCAGGTTGGCCTTGAACTTTCTAAAGATGACACTGAACTTCTGTCCCTCCCAACTCTTATTTCATAAGTGCTTGAGTTATAGGCATATGCTACTACATCTGGTTTACGCAATGATTGTGATCAAACCTAGGTCCATGAGTATTCGAGGCAAGCACTCTACCCATTGACCTATATCCTTAGCCAGATGCTCTGCAATTGTATCTATGTATATGAATGTTTTCCCTGCATGTGTGCTGTTGCGGTAAACTTTATTTGGGGGTTTCTATTTCCTCTTAGATCTTTTAGCTCCTAAATAAATGACACAAAACTTTTATATTTATAAAAAGCCTTAAAGCATAGGAACTGTGCAGATATCAACCATCTATGTTAGTTTGTCTATTTCCCTGTCAATAGCCCTGAGATATCACTTGCCATGTTCTGCCTGGGCTGCTCCTACGCCAACAGGAATCCAAGAACTTACGAAATAAGGTTGGGAGGAACGGAAGTTCAATGTCATCTTAAACTACATAGAAAGTTTGAGGCCAACCTGAAGTACCAGAGACTCTGTGTGTGTGTGTGTGTGTGTGTGTGTGTGTGTGTGTGTGTGTGTGTGTGTGGTATGTGTGTGTGTGTGTGTATAAAAGAGAGAGAGAGAGAGAGAGAGAGAGAGAGAGAGAGAGAGAGGGAGAAAGAGAGAGAGAGATACAGCCTTCTGAAGGGATTAACACTTTCCTCCAGAGGCCCATGAATTGGTTCTGAGAGAACAGTTATAAAAACAGTCATCATATCTTTCTCCTCCCTCTGACTCTGAAAGTCCTATCTGCCCCATAGGACTAACCCACACACGATCCTGCTCTGCTGATGGTCTCCTATGAGTGCCCTCAACAGAATGAATTGATGCCAGCACCACACTCTTGGTTTAGGGCATTTCATTATTATAACAATAGGTGCTTGGAAGTTCTCTGACATCAGTGATGAGCATGATGAGCATCCTGCCTTGTCTATCCATCTATTCAACAAACTTGGCATAGTGTCATGATATTTGCATACAAAATTTACATGCAAAGCTGCCGGTTGGTTACCAGGTAGGCCTAGAGCAGCAGACCACAGGGGAAACTTCCTGCCCTTCCTTCACAGTCCAGTGCCTTCAAGCTGGACAACCTAAATTCAATCCCAGGGACCCACATGGTGGGAAAAGAAAACTGAGTCTTTTGTGTTGTCTTCTGACCTCTATACATGCAGACACACACACACACACACACACACACACATAAGCACACTAAACAAACACGTGATATTTTGTTTGATTGGTTGGTTGGTTTTTGTTTTTGTTTTTTAGGGATTTGCAGCCCTAACAGGAGGGCGGAGAGAGAAATCCTTTGGAATGTAGGATTACAACAGAGAAAGCCTAAGGTAAAAAGGGAACCCTAGGGTGTTCCTTGCCCTCCTAGGAGCATTGAGGCGGCTTCTTGAAGCTACTCTGGGCTGAGTCAAGGAAAAGTAGATCACTAGTGAGAGGGGGAAGGGAGAGCAAGCCATCAGAGGAAACAGCTTGTGCAAGAGTGGAGGTGTAGCACTTTCAGGAACCTCTTGCCGCCATTTCAGTCCCAGACCTTGGGGTTCCAAAGGGAAGGGTGGAGGGTAGTACACTGGCCAGATGAGCAGGGGTCAAAGCTTGAAGGAAGATGCTAGGAATAGATTTGCATTTCAGAGACTGTCCCAGCTAAACAGTGGGCAAAAGGAGAGTAGAAAAACCAGTCAGGTCACTGCAGAGCCCCAGGGAAGAGTCAGAAAAGGGCTGGGGTTTGGTCTTGGCCCTGGAGATAGAGGCTGGGAACAGAGATGGAGGTGACAGTACGAAAGGGAACAGCTTCTGCAGGACATGGAGTGTAAACCGAGAGAACACAAAGACAGTGGCTACCTCTGCTCTTTGTAGTCACCTGGCTCAAGACATGCCATCTTCTGTTTTAAGACCTCTTGTGGGAGCCGGGCAGTGGTGGCACACACCTTTAATCCCAGCATTTGGGAGGCAGAGGCAGGCGAATCTCTGAGTTTGAGGCCAACCTGGTCTACAGAGCAAGTTCCAGGACAGCCAGGGCTACACAGAGAAACCCTGTCTCGAAAAGAAAAAGAACTCTTGTGGGACATTTGTATGACTTGAGAGCTCTTACTCTGACTGTTTGTACAGAAAGACAATATTTTTCTTTCCTGTTTGACTTTTGTTTTTATCTCGTTTTGGTTTTTTGTTGTTGTTGGTTTGTTTGTTTGGAAACACTGTCTCCTGTAGCCCAGGAGACCTCAAACTAGCTGTCTTAAGGTTTCTATTGTTGCGATAAAATACCATGGTCAAAAACAACTTGGCGACCAAGTGCGCGTTTCAGCTTATAGGTCCAAACATTGACAGGAAGGGAAGTCACGGCAGGAACTGATGCAGAAGCCATGGAGGGGTGCTGTTTACTGACTTGCTCCACGTAGCTTGCTCAACCTGATTTCTTAAACACCTCAAGACCACCTGCCCAGGGGCGGGTGGCACCAGAGCCTGGGCCGTCCCACATCAGACACAAATTAAGAAAATGTTCCCCATCTTGTCCAGGCCAGCGCTATGGAGGTATTTGTCTTAAGATTTTTTTCCTCTCGGTTATGTCTAGAAAAACTTTTGGTTCTCTCCTTATACCATGTGGGACCCAGGGAGTCAGGTTTGACAGCAAGCACCTTTATCTGCTGGGTGTCACCAGCCCGAAATTTTTTTAAATATGGGGGTGAGGCCTAGACATAATTTGCCAAGGAATACATAGGGAGTCCAGAGGACAACCTGCGGGATTCCTCTACCTGTAATGCCTGGGTATCAAACTCAAGTGGCTGGACTTGGTAGCAAGCATCTGTACCCGCTGGGCCATCTTGCTGGTCATTATCAATAGAGTGTTTTAAAGAGATTAGGTTTACAGAGAAACTGAACAACAGCAACAACTCAGAATCTCACACACATCTCCACCTCTGGTCCTGACTACAAATCAGTTTATTTCATTAGTGTGAAATATTTGCTAAAGTTAATATGCCAAGGTAAATATATTATTAAACCATGGATCAAAAAGCAAAAGAAACCTGTAGATTTTTACCAGCAGCTGAAAGATTCGTCATTGCAGGGAAGAGGAGGACAGGTTACAACCTCAGGGTGATTGTCAGTGGGACCCGCCTTCCCAGACTACTTTAGTTTTGTCACCTTCTTTCCTTCCTTTCTCTCTCTCTCTCTCTCTCTCATTCTGTCTCTCTCTCTCACATTCTGTCTCTCTCTCTCTCTTTCTTGTTTTTTCCAGACAGAGTTTCTCTGTATAACCCTGGCTATCCTGGATCTCTCTGTAGACCAGGCTACCCTTGAACTCACAAAGATCTGCCTGCCTCTGACTCCCAAGTACTGGGATTAAAGGTGCCACCACCAGCACCAGGCTGGCTTGGATTTTTCCTTCTTTCTCTTTTTATTGCCAACACTATCCAACTTTGTTGTTTGATTTCTTTCTTTTTCTTTCTTTCCTTCTTTCTTTTTTAAGATTTATTTATTTTAAGTAAGTACACTGTAGCTGTCTTCAGACATACCAGAAGAGGGCATCAGATCTTGTTACGGATGGCTGTGAGCCACCATGTGGTTACTGGGATTCGAACTCAGGACCTTCAGAAGAGCAGTCAGTGCTCTTAACCACTGAACCATCTCTCTAGCCCTCTTTCTTTCTTCTTTGTTGCTTTTGATGCTGGTCAATGGACATAAATTTTTCTTTTTTCAATTTTTATTCTTTACATACTTTATATACACTGAACACAATTTCCCTTGCCTCTACTCCTCTTAGCTCCCCTAGTTCCACTCCTCTTCCTCCTCTTCTTCTTCCTTCTCCTCTTATCACCCTCCCCCCCCAAAAAAAGAGCAGGCCTCCCGGGGTATCATGTCATAATAAATTACAATAAGACTAGGAACAAACCCTCAAATCAAGGCTGGGCAAGGTGACCTACTGGGACAAAAAGGGTTCCATGTACAAGCAAAAGAGTCAGAGAGAGCTCCAACTCCCACTGTTAGGGGTCCTAGGACCTAGCTCAGACCCATACAGGGTCCCTGACTGTCGCTTCCGTCTTCCGTGAGCCCCTGTGAGCCTTGCTTAGTTGATTCTGTGGGTTGTTTCTCATGCTTTGGCTCCTTGAATCCTTCCTCCTCCTCTTCTTTGAGGTTCCCCTGGCTTCTCTTAAAACAAGGCCTCATGTAACCTAGCCTGGCCTCAACTCATTCTGTAGCCAAGGATAACCATAAACTTGAATTCTGCATCTATATCCTAAAATGCTGAGAATACAGGAATCCACTGCCCATAATTTGTTGTATGGTGCTTGAACTCAAGCATGCTAGGCAAGTAACCCACGCACTACCCACTGAGCTACATCTCCAGCACTACCCACTGAGCTACACCTCTAGCACTACCCATCCTGTTCCTATTTCTACCCATATTTCAGGAACTCAGTGTCAATGTCATCAGAAACCCAAGGCTGAACTGACCCCATAGAAAACACATTCTTACATCTCCTAATTCTTTTTTTTTTTAAATATTATATGTAAGTACACTGTAGCTGTCTTCAGACACTCCAGAAGAGGGAGTCAGATCTTGTTACAGATGGTTGTGAGCCACCATGTGGTTGCTGGGATTTGAACTCAGGACCTTTAGAAGAGCAGTTGGTGCTCTTAACCACTGAGCCATCTCTCCAGCCTTACCCCCCCCCCCTACATCCCCCAATTCAAAGAAGACCAAAGACACACTGGTATGAAGGCAAAGATCATTTGCACATTTTATTTAAAAGAGCTGTAAGATAGAAGGGCAGGTGTTTTCTTTATTGTAAAGAGCAGTTACAAAAGAGAAGTAATAAATATGACATTAAGAATTTTTGGTTTTGTTTTTGTTAAAAAATACAACCCCCTGGTATTTGTAAGAAGTCCCAAGAAACTCACAAGATACAAAAATATGTCCCATGGGCGAGCATACATTTCTTTCAGTTCTTTGGAGTTGATGTCAGACACGGGAAGATGGTCATGACTTCAAAAGACCTTGGATGTCACTTGAGAATTTCGCAGGTTCACTCTGATTTGCATGGGGTCGGATGACAGCTACCCTTCTACTCACTAATATTACTTCTGATGAGTCTTTCATTCTTAACAGTAAAGGACTTAGTGGGAAATGGCTGGATTGGGAAATAAAGGAGGGGGAACGAGTGGGTAGGCATGGTTAAGAGTCAGGAGGTGGGCAAAGACAGCATCAAGCTAGTCCCCAGTTGGTGAGGGGATAGAGGTATTGATCCACAAGTCCTTCTTCAAATCCCGCCATCACACTAGGGTGGAAGACGGTGAAAAAGAAGTCAGTGGAATCTGAGTAATGACAAGAAGACAGATGTTGACCAGGAAACAATGTAAGGACTACAAGGAAAAACTACCGGGGACGAGGGGCAACATGCCCTCCGAGAACCATAGATGAACAGGACTTGTGACATAGGACTACGCGGGGACAAATAAGGTTTCCAAGAAGAAACTAATCTCGGCTACAGATAACAGCATAGGAGTGAAGGCTGGGAAAGCCTAGCTGGCAGACCGTTTGGAAGAGGCCAGGACCCTGGGAAGGATGGAAGCAGTCACTGGCTATCCAGAAGCACTAAGAAACAGGCCTGGGCCTTGAGGGGGAGGGCATTTGCGCAGAGGGCTGCAGGGGTCAAAGAGTGAATAATCCTGGTCATCACCTCCAGGGTGTCAGTAAGGCACAGCCGTGGCCAAGGGTCGGGTCAGCAGGACTACGTGCTGAAAGCCGCCTTGAGCTCCTGGAAGGCTGCCTGACGGAGCCTCCTGGCCTCCTCCTCCCGTTTCCGTTCTTCTTGCTCAGCTTTTAACTCAGCTTCGAACTTACTGGAGCATGACAAGGCCTGGGCCTGCAGAGAAATAGCAAACAGATGACACGGTGAGGGTACGGAAGGATATGGAGGTGCTGGCACCCCAGACCCTTGCGGCGGCCATGCAAGGCTTGGACAAAGGGTGCTGGCACTGCTGAGGACAAGGGCTCTTCCTTTGATCCATAATCTGCTGTTGAGCCCTTTACCTGTGGCTGGCTTCTACCTGCTTCTGTCTGGGGGGGGTGGGGGGGGTGGGACGGAGCGCGTCGGGGATCGTTGTTCTTTCTCAGGGTGCTAACATGCATCCTCTAGCTCCTGGTGGTAGGCAAGCTCTATTGCAAAGCCACTTCCCCAAAACGTTTCCCACATTTACGTTTCTTTGTTTTCACCACGGCAACACTACATTCTGGTGGACCAGTCCTTGAACGGGGCCGAGTGATACTCTCAGACCTCAGCAGCGGAGGTGACTCAGAAACTCATGACTGGTCAAGATGGTCAAGATGCAGAGTGCTCAGACACACACGGGACACACACCCTTCCCTAGACTCAAGGACAATCACAGAAGGGTGGGTGGAAACGCTACAAGAGTCAGAGGTCAGGGAGTCCGGGAGTTGAAGGAGTGGCATCAGTTATTCTCAGGAATGCACAGCAGGTGCGGTTGCCCGCCCAAGACCTGCGTGCGATCAAGGCAGTCAGCATTCTAGCACGGGGTAGGAAGCAGCTCATGAACCCTTGAGGGCCTATGGGAAGTTGATGGCTTTTGGGAGAGAGAGAGTCAGTGTGTGACTCCTGGTAGGTCAACCATGCTCCATCCTGTCTCACACAAAGCAGAGTCAATAGGTTATTTTTTTTTTTCTTAAGGGATACAAGTTGTGGAGTGGAGAGGAAGAGGTGGATTTGGGAAGAGTTAGGGAGAGAAGTTGGGGGCAAATAGGATCAAAATTCATTGTGTAAAATTCTCAAAGAATTAATAAAAAATATTTTTAAAAACATTGCTACTATATTCTAGGTGGAAGAACAAAAGCAAATGCCTTGGGCGTCTTTTGTTGGGGTTGTATCTAATATGGACTGCAAAGGGAAATCTTTTTAAAGATTTTATTTACCTATTAATGTATATGAGTACACTGTCACTCTCTTCAGACACACCAGAAGAGGACATCGGATGGATCACATTACAGATGGTTGTGAGTCACCTTGTAGTTGCTGGGAATTGAACTCAGGACCTCTGGATGAGCACACAGTGCTCTTAACTACTGAGCCATTTCCCCAGCCCACAAGGAAAATCTTTACAATAGTTTTTCCGAATGACGCGGATGCTGGGGGGTAAACTTGGGTCCTATGGGAGAACAATACATATGCGTAACCGCTGAACCATCTCTTCAGCTCCAATGCGTCAGTTCCCCACCCCCACCCCCTGCCCCAATGCTGATTTTGTGTTTCCATCAACATTGTAGTTCTTGGCTGAAATATAATTCAGTGACTGAGGACTTACCTGGCATGTGTGAGGTCCTGGGTTCAACCCGCAGTCACCACAAAAATAAAACTTAAACTCAGTGAGTCATTCTAAATTTACTACTAAATGTTACACTTTGGCTTGTTTTGGCACCATACATTATAAAAACACTCCGTGTTTAGCTAAGTGTGGTGGCTCGCACTTGCAATCCTTACACTTAGAAGGCAGAGTGTTGAGTTCAAGGCCAATCTGGACAAACAGAGCTCTAGGCCACCCAGAGCTAGTGTGTGAGGTCCAGTCTCTAAAACCAATTGAGTAAAAACAAATATTACATGTTTATGTTCATGTTGTGAGTGGGATTTCATAATATGCTTGGTTTTAGCTTAATGATTTATCTTCAATAATACCATATCAGGGGCTGGAGGATATATAAATATATTTATATATATCAGTCGGTAAGAGTGTTTGCTTGGCATGTATGAGACAACATGCATAATAAGTCCCCAGTACTGCATGAAGCTGGATCCCAGAACTCAGGAGGTAGAAACAGAGAATCAAAAGAGTGTTGTGGATTACCCTGGTGTTGTCTGTATTTTGATGCTAATTTTGCCTCCTCAGGAAGGGCTGCCCCAACTTTTAACTGGTTATATAAAGGCTAGAGCCTGTGATTGGGCAGTGGAAGGAAGGTGAGGCTGGAGGTTTTAGAGGGAGAAAGAGGAAGGAGGGAGGCAGGAGAAGACAGAGGAGATAGAGGAAGACTGAGGAAGAAGAGGAAGGAGGAAGATGGAACAAAGTCATGTAGCCCAGAGAAGGTAGTGTAGTGCTATATGTGCCCAATCTAGGCGTGCAGCTTATAAATATAATAACTGAGTTATCTGTTCTTTGCATGGGCTTATTGGGGTTGGAGATTTACTGCAATAGACGTGTGGGACCATCTTTGGCTGCACAGCCAGTCTGAATAGAGCCTGGGACACACCAGACATGTCTCAATAATGATCGTACCTTGTCAGATAAAACCATTTCAAAATCCTCCCTTCTAGGACTGGTGCTTTTTCTTTTTCACGGTTGACACATTTGTACCATCTCTTACATGGCACACTAAGCGTGTAGGTGATTTTAACGAAGGCTACGTATGATACAGTCCTTGACCGCAGCTGTTCTGATTTACACCCCCACAGTTCTGGATCAGAAACACTCACACACACCCTTGGCCAAAGCTTACCATGATTGGCCTCATTTTCTTGCCAATCTGTAGACAAAAACATATTGTCGTCTTCTCTCATTTCCTCCTTGGTGAGTTACCCACTTGGATCCTTTGCACGTTTCCCTGTCTAGCTGCTTTTCTCTTCCCATCTGCAGCTCTCGACGTAATATCAATCCCTTGCTGCTCATCTTCCTGTTGTCTCTTCGTATCTGTGGGCCTCCAAAGTACTTAAGATCTTGATGTAATTTATCACAATTAGCACTTGTCTTTTACATCACCTCAAAAAAAGCCTCCAATGCTCTAAATCCATCTCTCTGTATTTCCTTCTAATGCTTTTATGTGGATTTTGCTTCGAATGCTTTTCTCATGTGGATTTTGCTCAATGTAGTCCAAGCTAGCCTCAAACTCACTGTGTAGCCCAAACTGGCCTTCAATTTTTGACCCTCCTGCCTCTACCTCACAAACATTGGTTTGACAGGTGTGAGATATACCTGACTTTATTTGGTTGGTTACGTGTATGCGTGGACATACACAGAGACAGACACGTGCTCCTTTATTTTAGATTTTTAATCTCATTTTATGTGTATGAGTGCTTTGTCTGCATGTGCACCACATGTGTGGCGGCTTGGTTTTTGTGGCACTCAAAACAAGCCACTGGATTCCCTGGAACTGGAGTTACAGGTGTTTGTGAGCCACCGTGTAGGCGCTGGGACGTGAACCCAGGTCCGCTGCAAAAGCAGCCAGTGCTCTTAACCACCAAACCTTCTCTCCAGTCCCTCATCTATTTTTATAGAGGGTATAAAGGAGAGATTTTAAATTCTTCTAAGTAAGATAGCTAGCCAACTGTCTTTTACATTTACCTGTAACTTTTTTGTGTTTTATTTCTCTCACATCTATTTATCTACTTACCTATCATCTGCCTGCCTATCTGTCTGTCTATTTATCTATCTATCTATCTATCTATCTATCTATCTATCTATCTATCTATCTATCTATCTGTCTGTCTTGGCAGTCTATTTTGGAACCGAGCCTTTTAGAAAAGACCTCTCAAAGACTGGGCATCTCCCCTTGTCCTGTATCCTCAGACCTCTTCTCATCTTTTTTGAGACAGGGTTGGGCTGGCAACTTGTGATCCTGCTGCCTCAGCTTCCCAAGTGGCTAGGCTTAAAAGCCTGTCCTACTGGGCCCGGCAGTTCTCAGAATCTTCTGTTGACAGCTCAGTACTGTTCCTATATTTCCCACTCAGCTCCTTCACGGAAGACAGCCATCCCTCTTGTCTGACATGCTATTTCCAAGGCTGCTCTGCTGGCCCTCACACCCCCACACAGGATTTAATATCACTTGATATTGTTTAAGCATTGTCTGGGGGTATGAGGTAGAATCCAGTGGTCGCTTGGGTGCTTAGCATGCCCGAGGTCATGAATTCAAACCTGAGAGTCAGAAAATGGGCATAAATTTCTTTTTAATTAAAATTTGCTTGGAGACGAAGGCAGGAAGATTACAGACATGAGGCCAGCCAACCTGAGCTACATATGAGACTCTATTTTAAAATTTTCTAATTAATTCATTTTCTTTTTATTTTCTAATTAAACTTATTCTAAAGCGATGAGTGTGCCTGTATCTGGGTGCCTTGGGAGCTAGAGCAACAGGCGGCCGTGAGTCATGTGATGTGGGTGCTGGGAACTGAACTCAGGACCTCCAGAAGAGCCACACCTGCTCTAACCGAAACGGCTCTTTAGCCCCTAGTTTTCTCACTATTAAATTTGCTATTGTGCCTTAAACTTACACCTAGAATGAATCTCCTTGAATATTATAATTATATTCTGTTTCTTGTCACCCTAAGATCTCGAAGAACTGCATTATAGGTATGTACCTTCACCCACAGCTCTGATCTAAGATTCTCTTTGGCTACATTTCTCTTTTTTTAATTTATTTAAACATTTTGTTCATTTACTGCATTTTAGACCCTATCCTTCCCCCTCCCAGCTACAAGACTTGATATAAACGTTCCCCCCCTTGGCTGGCTGCAGTGGTGCATAACCTTTAGTCGTTCCAGCACTCGTGAGGCAGAAGCAGGTGGACCTCTGTAAGTCTGAGGCCAGCCTGCACCACACAGAGAGTTCCAGGCCAGCCAGGGCTACATAATGAGACTCTGTCTCAAAATAAAAAGAAACAAGACCTTTCATGGCCTGTCATTCTTATCTGATTTTGTTCTCAAAATCAGTGGCTTCAGAAAATGAACACGACATGACCCTTTGGCACCTGACCACCTTCTTTTGTTACTTACCTGCATTATCTGTTATTAATAATCTTTCATTATTTATTATTGTCTATATTTTTGCAATACTGAATATAAAGCTATGGGTATAGCCCAGTAAGAGAAGTGGATATTTTGTAGGAATAAAGCCTTGGATTTGATCCTCAGTACTTAAAGAAAATAAAAGATCTCGACGTGTGTGTTTGTGTACAAATTTAATTGTAGCACTCTGGAAGCACTTTGGAAACAAAGGCAGGAAGATTACAAATTTGAAGCCAACCTGGGCTACCTGTGAGACTGTATTTCAAAAACTACTGAAATGAAATTAAAACGCAATAAATCTCTAAATTCCTCAACACTTAGCTGTATTAAAATATATGGGGGATGTATATAGGTTTGTGCAAACATAAGCCACTTCATATGTGTGTATACATGAGCACACATATGTGCACACACACATGGAGAGGCCGGAAGACCCTCGCCTGTAGTTCCTTGGGTGCTCACCTCACTTTAGCCTGGAGTTTGCTAAGTAGGCTGGCTGGCTAGGGAGCCCCAAGGATCCAGATATACCACCATGTCATGTGGGTTCAGGGGCTTGAACTTGGGCCCTCACGTTTGCAAGATAACCCTACACACCACTTCATATTGTGGGATCTAGAACCAACCCCTTCATGTACACAGAGGGCCAACTACACCTTCAGTCCCCAGTTGCACTTCTGCCTGGCACACCGTCATGTCTGCCCACCCCCCTCACCAAGGTCCACCTTCACTGCCACAATTTAGAATGCATGCTTCCAAGCTGAGGGCACACTTTAAAAAAAACCAATCTCTTCAGTATGGAGAGGAAGCTTAGTGATTACAAGTACTTACAGGGGACCAAGGTTCAGTTCCCAGCACCTACATGACAGTCCAAAACCATCGGAACTTCCAGTTCCAAGGACTCTGGACACCTTCTGGCCTCTGTAGGCATGTGGTGCACATATATATATGCAGGCAAAAGACTCATACATAAAAACAATACAAATCCCTTATAAGGATAGTGGCTAGAACCACTGGGACTTGGGATTTCCAGCCAGAGGTGGGTCTTCATTGGATTTCCTTCTCATCTCTCTCCTCACAGTGGTCACTGATTCCTTCTATCTCTGCCTCCTTCAACTGGAAGAAAACAGATGTAGTCTTTCCACTACCTCATAGAATGCTGGACCTACAAGCAAATGGCTTGTAACTGCTCAAAAACCAACGTCTTCATTCCTAGAATGTCTGTGAGCCATTTATAAAATTAATCCTTACACCATTTTAAATCGAGCGAGTCTGTAATCAATCACACCAACAGAAGAGGGTCGAGTACTGAAGGGCCGTCATATTACTACATGTTATTATTATCTGGCGGGGCTGTGACTCCAGACTCGGAATGCTGGGTGATGAACAGGTTCCTGGCTCCACCTGCATCCACGTTCCACCAAGAGCTCTAATTCAATCTCAGTGTGAATATTTACACCATGGGAAACAGCCAACACCACACAGTTGGCCTTCATTGTCTCTGTCTTACACAATCTGGTCATAATGGACTGGCGAAATGTTCAAAATGCAGAAGAAACTTTACATTGTCTGTGGCCTTTGGTCATGAAATGTCCCGAGACAGTGAGAGAGGATGACCTCTTGGAACTTGAAATCATCAACAAGAAATTGCTTAGTACGTCAAGCAATGAAGCTGAAGTTTTTTTCTCCCCTTCTCGCTCTGTCTCTCTCTGTTGGTGTGTGTGTGTGTGTGTGTGTGTGTGTGTGTGTGTGTGTACACGTGCGCGCTCATGTGTAGATGTCAGAAGACAACCTGAAGTGTTGGTCTTCACCCTCACGTTGGTTGAGACAAGGTAGCTTTCTTACTCATATCCCTGTATCCAGGCTAGCTGTTCTGCTAGCTTCTGGGGACTGCTTCTCTCCACCTCCCTTCTTGCCACAAGAGAATTGAGATCATAGATGTGTTAACGTGCCCTGCTTCACAAGGGGTCTGGTGATCTGAACTCTGGCTCTCCTACAGCAAACACTTTAACCACTGGGTTATCTCTTAAGCTACCCTCCTTCCCAGTTTCAAAACCCACCAGTCCCTGAACTCAAAACACCACTAATTCCAGAGTTTAAAACCCCAACAATCTCTGACTTCAAAAACACACCAATCCTTGGGCTTGCCCAGGCTCAGGACTTGAAGTCTCAACAATCCCCATCCTGGAAATTTCCACCCTGAAAAACTCCTCCCTTCAGAAGCCCTATATAAGCCTGTGTCTTACTTAGTTGCCTGTTGTTTCTAGCGTGAAACACCTTCTTTGTCTCCCAGTCTCTTGTATGGTATGACTTAGTGGTATTCCTTGGCTCCTTGACTACCCGGGTACCTGTCTCCTCAGAACTGTAACACTCACCCCCCCCTAGAGATACAGTCTCTATATAGCTATGACAGTCCTGGTACTTGCTATGCAGGCCAGGCTAGCCTCAAACATGCTGCAAACCTTCTGCCTCAGCTTCCTAAGGGCTGGGATTACAGGCATGCACCATCACGCCCAGCCTGAGGCTTCAGAATTCATTCTTTCACTTTTTTATGAATTACCTCAAACTAGGAACTAACATTCATAATGGAACTAATTTTTTAAAATTCTATTTTAATGTGTTTAGGTATTTTTGCCTTCCGTAAGTCTGTGCTCTACGTGCCTACATGGTACCCGCAAAGGCCAGAAGAGGACTTGGTAGCCCTGGCACTGGAATTACAGACAAGTTTAAACGGCCATGTAGGTTCTGGGAATCAAACCCAGGTTCTCGGGAAGAGCAACCAGTGCTCTTAACTACTGAGCCATCTCTCCAATTCTAGAAACTTATTTTTTGTCCATGGCAACTACAATCTGGCAACAGATGCAAGAGTCTGGGCAGGGGAGCACTTTCTCTGCGGCTCAATCTCTGTGAATCAATAGCTACTTGGAGTATGTCAAAGGACATAAAGTATGTTATTTATAAAATTTAAAACAAACATGTTTATAACGCAGGGCCTCCTGTAGTCCAGGCAGCTGCTGAACTCTGGAAGTAGTGGACCTGGGCCTCGAACTCTTAAGCTTACTATCTCTTCCTCCTGAATGCTAGGATTACAAGATGATAGCTTGTTGCTAAATGTTTACCAAGGAAACACTGTCTAAGCTTCAACAGCCTTATCTTCAATGTGGGACAATTGTTGGGTCTGGTGGCAAATGCTTGTTTTTCCCAGCACTGGGGCAGTGATAGCAGAAAGATTAAAAGTTCAAGGTTAGCCCACACTATGGGGGACTTCTTCTCAAGTCAAATACACACACACACACACACACACACACACACACACACACACACACACACACACGAAACCCAACCCAAATGGGACAATAAAACCTACCTCCAGGGAATTGGTGTATGAACCTGAAACCTTCGAAGAGGTCTGACCCAGCACTAACTCTCCCCCTCCCCACCATCTCCTAGAGGGAGATTTGTCATCTCTTCACCTTTCATCTTTTGTCTCCTGCACCACGAAAGTCCATCTCACCTCTGGGTTCTATAACCCGTCCTTGACCATCTCGCCTCTGGGTTCTATAGCCCAGCCCTGACCCTAACTCCTGACCCCACGTCCTGTCTTCTCAGTCATCTTGCTTTTTATTTCTGCATTTCCTAGACTATTTCCCGCTGATAAGAACAGGGGCTGAGCTCTCTCTGAGGCTGCAAAGTAAACAAAAAAAATTTTTTTAACCCCAAGCTACTGTCTCACCTGCCCAGGTACCTGCAATAGAGACTTGGCTCTCAGGGCTCCTCCTACCAGGTCCATTCATGTCCTATCCCAGTGCAATCTGTCCAACAGGGTGAATATGAGCCCTTAAGGCATCTCTACTGAGGGCTGGTCAGATGGCTTGCTGCCAAATTTGACAACCTGAGTTCCTACAGATGTAGGAAGGAGGGAATTGCTAGGGACGGAGGGATGGCTCGCAGGTTAGGAACACACACTGCTGTCTTCCAGATGGACCTAAGTCCAATTCCCAGCACCCACACCAAGAGGCTCAAAGCCACCCCTAAATCCAGAGACATCTGACAACTCTTACTTCTCTGGGCATCTGCCATCATGGTCCCATACCCCCAACACAGACATAGCCATACACATAACTGATAAACAATAAAAATTAAATTTAAAAAACCAAACCACTCTTGTCCAGCAAAGTAGCTTTTTTTTTCCTCCAGCGTTCCCTTAGGCCTCTGATGACCAATCTTCCCTGAAGACTTAAATACAAGTCTTCCCCACAATCCAGTCGCCACTAAAATCTACTCTCCTGCTGCCTCAACATGGACTTGGGATGATGGTTCCCATCCTCTGTGTTCCTGGGTGCCCATAAATCATGTTTCCCCCTTCATCCTTCCTATGGAAATCTCACTTGGCATGTGGCATCTGGGCCCACCCCTGGCCCCAGGAGGGGGCTATGAGGACAGCTATGTTCAAGCCATTTTTAAAGGTGGGTACAGAAAGTGGAAGAATTGCTTCATGATCTATTCTTACAGCAGGACACACAGGCACCCAAGACAGACAGACAGACAGACATTTTTATAGCCTCCGTGTGGCCATGATTGGAGGACCACACGCAAGCATCAGCGTATCCACCAAATTGGTGCATGTCTCTACTGTACCTGAAGTTACCTTGGACTTCACACCAAAGCCCAGTTTATCACTTCCCCTCCTCAAACCACTTCCACTTGGGGGGGGGCTTTCTTGATAGAAAAAAAATCTCAGCTCTCCTTCTCAATGTACACCTTATTGGTCTTCCCATGTTTCCCAAAAAGGCAGTGACTAGAGTTTTAAAGTTGTGTCTCATTGTATTGTCCGTGGTCCTACTGTCATAACGCTTGACAACCGATATCCCTCCCCATGCACCTGTAGAAACCCCTCCTAGCACATCTGTCCTAGGTCAGTCCTGCACCTCTGAGGGCTCTCTAGCCCCTGCAGCTGTGTGTGCTAGCCCAGCCTGGCTGGCTGCACATAAAGCCACCTGCAGCGCCGGATCTACAACTTGTTTCCTGACAACTCAGCCTCCCCACACAAACCCAACAAAGTTTTAGAGAGACTTGGGTTGGGCCTGGAAGACCAGCCTACAGGTGTCCTCTCGGGTTACCCGTGCTCCCATGTCCTCCCAAGCCTCCAGGACTCCGCACCTTGGAGCCTTCACATACAGTTCCCATGACCAGAACGCCTCCCTTCCTTGACTACAAGGCGAATCCCCATTCATCTTGGAACATCTGTCACCAGTGTCATCTCCCTTATGGCCTCTCCCAAGACCGAGCAGAGCTTCCCTCCATTCGTCATTCAATGCAAAACATTTATTGAGAGCCATTACACACCGGGCGCTGTAATTACAAAGATAACACGCCTACTCTGTCTTTGAGTCTCACTGGGGAGGCAGACATATAAACACGGCGAGTCGGAAAAAGTTTATTGTGGTTTTTTTTTTCCGTTTCATCTTTTCTCCTTATAAAAACAAAGCACGCTAATTCTACGACACTCTGAAAATATAAAATGAGTCCCTTGACATTAACTATTACTAATACTTTCATACATCAGTATCTAGGCTGCATTCTGTATTTAAAACCAAGTGTCACACGTATTACTTTGCTTGCTTTATTTTGGACGTCTGTCTACACATATCATGCAGCCTCATCTCAGTCTTTGGTGGCTGCAGAGGGAGCAAATGCCGTGATGGCTTTGTCTCTGGTAATGATAGTTTAGGTTGTGTCCAGTTTCCTTCTACCTCAGCAGTGTTATAGGAAAAATCCCTGCCAGGAGCCCAAGCACATCAGAAGGGAGACATCTCAGAGGCAGAATATTAAGTGCACTACAGACAGATCAACGGATATTCTTCCCGCAAGCGTCTGAGAGCACTCTCAACAGATACAACACAGTGCCACTTACACATAGAATGCGGGGACTCCGGAGAGGGGCCTTTCCAGGCCTGGTTAGCCAGGAGTGGGCTGCCCTAGAAGGTGGTCCCAAGGGGAGCAGAGTTCTCCAAACAGAGGCCTTGGGGTTGCGCTATGGGCAAAAGGAGCTAAAGGTTCTGAGAATTGGTTGTGAACATTTCCAGCAACATTTCAAGGACTGGATGAGGCTGGAGTGGGGATCACAGGCAACTCATGACTGGTCCGGTCCTGCCCGCCTAGAGGAAGGCAAATGTTCTGTCCCCTCTTCCTGGGTTTCAGAAGTTAATGCACTGGCTGATCTTTGCAAACACAGTCTATTCCTGCCCCGCCCCCCCAACAGCATCACAGACAAATGAGGACTGAGTCCCGTTTTGAGCTCTAAGAAGCAGGCCAGGATGTCACCAAGGTCACTCTGGCCTTGGATAAGCTCCTGGAAGAAACTCAAAGTCCCTCAGAGGCTGGAAACTGAAGAAGCATGCAGTCCCAAAAGCCAGGATG
Organism: Tokudaia tokunoshimensis; assembly: GCA_036184795.1. Taxonomy (NCBI): domain Eukaryota; kingdom Metazoa; phylum Chordata; class Mammalia; order Rodentia; family Muridae; genus Tokudaia; species Tokudaia tokunoshimensis. The sequence continues at coordinate 88,907,667 of BTHU01000016.1, read as the reverse complement.
ACCACATGTTGACTGCTCCCCCACGAGCCAGGCAATTGCTTAACACTGTATATGTAAACTCATTCAATCCCGTTGCTCCCTGTGTGGTACAAATGGAAACCGGGCCAGAGTGACAATGTGAGCTCAGGAGGCAGATCCGCTCTTGGGCGAAGGACCTGGTGGGGAGCATGTGACCGGACCGGCTCACTGTATCCTGCCCTGCTTGGCAGCAGGTGAGGAGGGCTCAACTGTCTGTGTTTTTACAGGTATGCTCTGCAGAAATTAACTTTAGGGAGGTGCCTTGGTATTCAATGATTGTGAACTCACAGGGCTGTGGGGCCTTCTTCCCACCTCTGGACCACTTTCAATGAAGCAAACATTGATGTGGGGCAGGCCACTCAGGCATCCTCCCATGAACCCTCTCCTGCTTGTCTCCGACCCATATATTAATTTTTTTATTTGTTTATTTTTCTTTTTCAAGACAGGGTTTCTCTGTGTAGCCGTGGCTGTCCTAGAACTCACTCTGTAGACCAGGCTGGCCTCGAACTCAGAAATTTACATGCCTCTGCCTCCCAAGTGCTGGGATTAAAGGCATGCGCCACCACTGCCTGGCTGAAGACTTATTTTTAACAATATTTCTTTTAAAGTATGAGTGTGTGTGTGTGTGTGTGTGTGTGTGTGTGTGTGTGTGTCCATGGAGGCTAGAAGAGGGTGTAAGATTCCCTGGATCTGGAGTTAGAGGTGTTGGGACAGCCTAGTATAGATGCTAAGAACCGACTTCCAGCCCACTGCAAGAGCAGCGTCTCTCCAGCCCTCCACTGCAGATGTTTAAGATGTGAAAAATAAAGGAGTGGGAGGAGCTGTTAAAGCAACTTAAGTGGTTGTGGAGATAGAAAGGAACCCTTAGGCAAAGTCCATGTGAAGAGTATACTTTGGAGTCTGGAACCCACAGAGCCTCTGGAGCTGCAGTGAGTAGGTGTCTTCTATATGTTTGTTTTCCAGATGGTGTGAGGACACACTCTCTCACCCCCCACCCCCAGTACCTGCATGGATTATACAGCCTTCCTTGTCCTGAGGGGTAATGGGTCCCTGGATAGAAAGTGCCTGTCACAATGGCAGGGTCAAGGAAGAGTGGAGGCTGTGCAGGAAAGGAACAGACGCTCACCTTGGCTTCGAAGAAGTTCTTGGCACCTCTGACACCCTCCAGGGAGACGTCAATCTCGGAAAACTTGGCCAGTGCCAGCAGCCCGCTGTCCTCCTGCAGTTCGCCAGCAGCGGCCTTGTGGAAAATGAGCAGGAACTGCAGGAGGGGAAAAACAAAAGGGTTCCAACTGCATCATGTCACCAAAACATCCATAACAAGCCCTCTAGCCTGAGCAAGTGACATTCTGCCCAAGCATTTGAAAGGGGTGGATTTCTGCAGGGTGGTGGTGGTGCATGCCTTTCATCCCAACACTAGGGAGACAGAGGCAGGAGGATCTCTGTGAGTTTGAGGCCAGCCTGGTCTACAGAGTGAGTTCCAGGCCAGCCAGAGCTACATAGTGAAACCCCATCTCAAAAAACAAAACAAAACAAAAACAAACAAATGAAGGAAGAAAAGAAAGATTTTTTTAAATTATATTTTTTTAAGTAAATGGGAGATGTGCGTATGTGGGTGCAGGTGTCCATGAACTTCAGAAGAACCTGGAGCTAGAGTTACTGGCAGTTGAAGACTGCCTGATATGGGTACCAGGAACCAAGCTCAGATCCTCTGCTAGAGTGTCAAGCACTCTTAGCCATCTCTCCAGCCTGGAAAAGGATGCTACGTCTGTGCCTATGTAGAGAATTGTTTTGTCTGTTACCAGGTCATCACAACCACAAACATGGAGTTAAGGGCATAGCCCAGTGGGGAAGCACACACCTGCTATGTGTAAGGGCCTGAGTCCAATCCCCAGCCTCAAATAAATTCATTGAATTAAATATAAATTCTCTCCTCCTTCCATTAATGCCATCATTGGAAATCTAGCCCTCAAAAATCCACACAGTAGGACTGCAGAGTAGCCTGGTTGGGAAAAAGCCCCGGGTTCAATCCCAAGTAAGTACTGCATAAACTACAAATGATGGGGTAGGCTTATAATCTAACATGTAATTAATTTGCTTGTATTTATTTCTTTGAGGCAAGGTCTCACTGTGTAGCCTTGGGTGGGCCAGACCTTACTATATGGACCAGAAAGGCCTTGAAGTTATAAAAAATCCACCTGCTTGGGGCTGGAGAGATGGCTCAGCAGTTAAGAGCACTGGCTGCTCTACCGAAGGTCCTGAGTTCAAATCCCAGCAACCACAAGGCGGCTCACAACCATCTGTAATGAGATCTGATGCCCTCTTCTGGTGTGTCTGAAGACAGCTACAGTGTACTTATAATAATAAATCTTTGGGACTGAGCGAGCAAGGTTAACCGGAGCGAGCGGGGCCGACTAGAGCAAGCAGAGGTTGGTCTTAAATTCCATTCCCAGCAACCACAGAAAGGCTCACAACCATCTATACAGCTACAGTGTACTAACATACATAAAATAAACAAATCTTTAAAAAAAAAAAAGTCCACCTGCCTGTCTCTGTCTCCTGTCTCTTGACTGTTGGGTTTGAAGGCGTTATGTCTAGCTCATATTAATTAATTAATTAATTTGCTAATGCACTTATTTGTTTATTGGGTGTGTGAGCATAGGCATGCACGTTCCACGCACATGTGTGGAGGGCAGAGGTCAATTCACTGGCATCAGTTCTTGCCTTCCACCTTACTAGAGCAGGGTCTGTCTTGTTTCTGTTGCTGCTGTCTGCTCAAGGCTACCTGACCCTCCACCTTCCCACTGACTCCTTCCCATCTCTGCCTCTCAGCTCCCCATGGGCGTGCTGGGATTACAGACGTGTGCTAATACACCCAGCGTTCTACGTGGGTGATTAAACTTCAGGCATCGGACTTGCACAGCAAGGGCAGCTGGAGCCCCAGGCCCAGTGATTCTCCACCTTCCTGACCCCGCGACCCTTTGTAGAGGTCCTCATGCTGTGGTAACCCCCAATCATAAAAGTATCCTCCTTGCTACCTTCATAACTGTAATTTTGCTACTGTTGTGAACGGTAATGTAAATGTACATCCTGATATGCGACACCCCCCGCCCCCCGAGACCCCAGGCTGGGAACCACTGCTCTGTTCAACTACATCTCCGACCCCGATACACTATTTTTTTAATTAAATAATTTAATTATGTCTCGGTTGTTTATGTTTTCCAGGAGTGTGTAAATTGGTCTTGAGGCTTGACCTCACAAAGATCCACCTGCCTCTGCCTCCCAAGTGCTGGGATTATAGACTTTTACTAGCCCCGACTTAATTTTTTTATATTAAAAAAATTTATGTATTTACTGTGTGAGTGTCTGTGTCTGTGTCTGTGTGTGTGTGTGTGTGTGTGTGTGTGTGTGTGTGTGTGTGTGTACCATGGCACACATGTGGAGGTCAGAGGACCACTGTAGAGTTGCTTCTCTTCTCCATGTGAGTCCCTGAAATTAGACTCAGGTTATCAGGTTTGTCCTTTACACACTGAGCTATCTCACTGCCCCCACCCCTGACCCCCCCCTTTTTCATATCTCTTAGCCACTTCTATTTTTTTTTCTCATGTGTTCTGTGTCCGAATGAGACTGCTTACCTTTCTTGCGGTTTAGTAAGAGATCCTTGTAGGCCTTAGTAGATTTAAAACATATTAGCCCTGCTGCATGTCATTTGAGTGTGCTGGGGCTATGGCTATTTTGTTGGTTTACACACATGCCAGAACACACATGTGGAGGTCAGAGGGCAGTCAGTTCTCTCCTTCCACCCTGGGGCCCTGGGATTGAACTCAGCTGGGCAGGCTTGGCAGCAATTGTCTTTATCCACTGAGCTGCCTCATCAGCCCTGTTTGTTACTTTTGTTTCTTGGGACAGGGTCTCCCCTCAATGCCCTGGCTGTCCTTGAACTCACAGAGCTCTACCTCCCTCGGCCTCCTGAGTGCTGGGATTAAAGGCGCTCGACACCACACTGGCTCTGTTTATTAATTTTTGAGATGAGAGGGTCTTGCTAGGTTGCTGGTCTCAACTGACACTCCAGGCTTGGCCTCTGGAATGAGTTGGGACCACCAGTGTGTGCTGCAGACTCAGGGCTTCTTATGGTATCTTTAGATGCCAAAAAATGTTAACGTCTGTCAAATCTTTCTCTTTCCTCTTACCAGAGACAGGCTTAGAAAAAAATGTTACCCAACACCAGGGTTACATAAACAGTCAGGTATGTTTCTGTCTAGTATTTTTATAGCTTTTTAAAAAAAAACCCACGTAAATATTTAATCTCTGAGATTTATTCTGTTCTATTGGTAGGGTAATCATTAACCTTGTCTTCCAAATAGTTACTCAGTAAGCTCCACATTTGTTGTATAACCCATTGTCTTCTTCCACATTCAAAATATGTAAGCTAAACGAAGTAGTCTTTGAGGGCAGCTGTGTTAGGGCCTCTGCAGAATAAATTCTGAAACTGCGACCCCTCCTCGCCTAGCCTTCTCTCCCAGGGTTACTTTCTGGTTATTTGGTTCCCTTCTCTGTAATTTTTATGAAGCTAGCATGGTGGTTCACGCGTATAACATCAGCATCAGAAGGCTGAGGTAGGAAGATTGCCGACAGTTTCTGGCCAGTGTGGGCTATGGTGTGAAAGTCTAGCCTCAAACAAAACACCCTATGAATTATTTGCCTTGTATATAGGCATGCCGTGTGCGTATATATGGAGGTCAGAGGACAACTCTGTCAGCTCTCTTCTCCCAGAAGAAGAGAGTGGTTCCCAGAGATTAAATTCAGATTATCAGGGTTTGCCCCACAAAAACCTACAAGCTGTGGGGAGGAGGTAATGGAGGGATGGATCTGTGGTTAAGAGCACTTGCAGGGGATTCAGGCTCTTCCCCAGCCCCCCACACGGTGGCTTACAACCATCCCTAACTCTACTGCTAGGGGATCTGATGCCCTCTTCTGGCCTCTGTTAGCACTGGGCATACACATGGTATGCATACATGGAGTCAAAACTCTTATACACACAAAATAAACACATATTTAAAAATTACAAATTTGGGCTGGAGAGATGACTCCAGAGGTCCTGAGTTCAATACCCAGCAACCACATGGTGGCTCACAGCCATCTGTAAGGGGGATCCATGACCTCCTCTGATGTATCTGAAGACCGTACAGTGTACTCACATACATTAAGAATAAATAAATAAATCTTTTAAACACAATTTTTGGTGGTTTTTTTTTTTTGTTTTTCAAGACAGGATTTCTCTGTGTAGCCCTGGCTGTCCTAGAACTCACTCTGTAACAGACCAGGCTGGCGTGGCCTCAAACTCAGAAATCCACCTGCCTCTGCCTCCCAAGTGCTGGGATTAAAGGCCTGTGCCACCAGTGCCCTGCCAAATAAATCTTTTTTTAAAAAAAAAAGAGTTGTTTTTTTTAATTACAAATTTATCGGCCTAACTAGCATTATGCAGTTTCTATAAACACCACCATCCCCCACTTGTAAATAGATGGACCCAAACCACCAGAAGAGGTTTTCTCCAGGTTTTTCGGTGCTACGGAAAGCACATACTTAGGAAGAATGTTAGACAGTCACCACTTCAACAGGCTTCCCAAATCCCACCTCTGGTGTCTTAGCTCCCAAGGCTGGAAGTCCCGCTCTCTGCTTCTCACTCAGCCCTCGCTCTGCCGCGGACACTGGGGGAGTGAGATGAAGTGACGTGTGCAGGGTTGTGTGGCTTCTCTCAGGTCCCTGGAGCTGTCTGGATTAAACGAATATACTCCGGTCTCCCACCTGCAGCTTCCAACTCTCTCACTAGAGGCCGGCAAACACTCGGTTTGCAGCAGTTCTTGGAGCTAGCGCATTGGTTTTGAAAACCAGCCAGTCAAAAGAGGCCAGGCCCCCAGCAGTGGGACAGAGGCCAGGAGGGCAGAAACAATGGTGGCTGGTGCGTTTCTCTTGGTTCTCTCTTCTCTCAGGGAAAGGCACGGGTGCTGTAGAGACTTCAGCGTGGCAGATGTGAGCTGTGGGACTCAGGAAGTGCCTGCCCCTCGGTACCTGGCTCCTTTGAATGCTCGGTCCTTAATCAAATAGGCCACTGAGGGGGAGGATGTCTTTTCAAGGGCTGCGTGTTATGAAGGGAGCTTCGTTGTCCCCCGTTCTTCTCTCCCCGTGAGACTCTTATCCACGCTTACCCTGAGCTTTCCACCCTGAGCTCAAGCAGCTCGCGGCCTGCGGAGCTTTGCGGACGCCTTGCCCTTGAACTCCCAGGCCAAGACAAACTTCTTTCCTTTCCAAACTATCCAGGCTGGGATGGGGACATTCTGTTATCACAACAGAAACCAGGCTGAACATGTAGCCGTCCTTAAAGCACTTTATCTACCGGAGGTCCCCACGAGGAGCTGCCTTCCACAGTAACACTTCTGAGGGGCCCAGGGAGCCTACTCAGAAAAGAGGGAGTGTCACCCTGGCTGAGCATTCAGGGGCTCTGCATCCCCCAAGTCTCAGCTTCCTGACCTCTGAAGAGGAGGGAGGACTAAAGGGAGTGCTTGTCATCAAGCCTGACAGCCTGAGTTTGATCCCCAGGGTCTGTGTGATGGGAGTTAACCTCTGACCTCCACAGGTGTACTGTGGCACCCATGTACCCCCTCCTTCCCTCCACACAAAATAAATAAATACGACATAATTTTAAATGGGTGTGGGTGGAGATGACAGCGTTCATGTTCACAGAAGGGCATTGTGTGCCTGAAACGTTAGCGAATGCCCTCTGCTCTTCCCAGCACTGTTTGTTCTGAGACCCGAGGTCCAAGGCTGTACAAGCTCGCTCCGGCCAGTTCAACAGATGACCAATAGGATCCCCCAGCATAACTCAGGGGTCTCCCAACCCCAGCCAGCCAGCCAGCCAAAAAAAGCCAGCCAGCTAAAGAAGAAGGAGGAGGAGGAAGGGAAGGAAGGAAGGAAGGAAGGAAGGAAGGAAGGAGAGAGAAAGAGAGAGAGAGAGAGAGAATCCAGCTCAACCCAAGCGCATCCAGCACACCAGGCACTCCCATCTCACCCATTATAGGCCCTTGCTGCCCCAATGACAATCGCCCTCGCTGCCCCACAACCTTGTTTGTTTTCCTATTTATAGTCCACAAAGACTGGCATGGTGTCAAGTTGGAAAATGTCCGAGCTGTGACTCTGGGGACAGGGAGGGAAGGAGAGGTAGAGAACAAAGACGGAGGGAGGAGGGAGTTCAGAAGCTCCTTCCCCGAACGCCTATCCCATCGATATTTGTTCTGAGTGAGGGAATGCGTAACTTCACGACTGAGGCTAGAGGTGTCCACACACTGTGTTAGAGCTCTTCCTTTGTAAACGGCAGAAACAAAATGTCTTATTAGAACAAAGGAGGTAACTCATTGTAGAAAAGGATGTGCCAAGAATCCGTGGTTGACAAGATGACTCCGAAGGTAGAGATGCCTGCTGTCAAGATAGACAGCCAGTGTTCAAGCCCTGGACTGACCCAGAAGGACATCCAACACATGCATGGAGGTATATACATCCCATACAATAAGTAAGGTTAAAAAAGAAAAAGAATCCCCAGGGCTAAAGCTAGGAGTGATGGTGCAAGTCTGTGATCCCAGCACTTAGGAGGGAGGGGCAGGGGGTGAGGAGTTCAAGACCAACCTGAACTCTGTAGAACCGTGTCTTCAGAGGTGGAAAGATGGCTCCCACAGTTAACAGCAGTTACTGCTCTTGTAGAGGACCCAGGTTTGATTCTCAGCTCCCACATAGCAGCTCACTGCCATTTCTAACTCCGGTTCCAGATCTGATGCTCTCTTCTGGTCTCCAAGGAACCAGGCACTCAGGTCACAGACATACACACAGACAAAACATTCATACACATACATTTTAAAAATGGTTTTGTTAGCTGGGCAGTGGTGGCACATGCCTTTAATCCCAGCATTTGGGAGGCAGAGGCAGGTGGATTTCTGAGTTCAAGGCCAGTCTGGTCTACAGAGTGAGTGCCAGGATAGCCAGGGCTACACAGAGAAACCCTATCTTGAAAAAAACAAAACAAAAAACAAAAAAAAAAGTGGTTTCATTAAGACCCGTCTTAACTCTCCCCACCCTAAACACACACACACACACACACACACATACACACACACACACAAACGAGACAGAGAGAGTGTGTGTGCGCCAACAGACTATGTGGTACATGCCCATAATTTCCAGCACTAAGGAGGCTAAGACAGGAAGATTTCTGTGTGTTCAAAGCCAGACTGGGCTACACAGTAAGTTCAAGGCTAGTATATATGACAGTATGATACTCTGTCTCAAAAGAGCAAAAGAACTCCAGGGTGGCCAGGCATCCTGGTACAAGCCTACAGTTCCAGCACATGGGAAGCTAAAGCAGAAAGGTCTATAGCTAAAGCCAGCCTGAGAGAGATTCTTGTCTCCAGAAAAGAAGAACTTGCTCAAGAGACACAGCCCTGCTCTGTCAGCTTGAGGTCTGACTGCAAGCCCAGGTGGCTTGGCCGTGGGTGAACGCCACAAAGCAAAATCACAGAGTAGGGTGTGGCCTGTGAGGTATGGATGGCCACAGGTCCTTATACTTCCAAGCCCACATACCTGGGATAACCTAGAACAAAGCTCACAAAGGATTGATGTCAATGTCGTTAGAGCCTCTTAAAGGGGCCAAAAACTGACAAAATTGCTTTGGAGTTCTCCAAGCCTTAGATGCCCACTTCTGTGAGAAAAGGCCACTCTGGAACCTAACCAAAAGAGAGCCAAGTAGCTTAGATTCAGTTGGGTCACCTACGGGTGGCCCCCGAGTAAAAGAGGAGAAAGGAAGCTGAAGAGATGGCTCAGTGGTTAGGACTACCACTCTTGATCCCAAGGACTCGGGTGGTCCAGAACCTACGACAGGACAACAGAAGATGGTCCAATTCTACCATCCTGTCGTTAAAATTCTGTCACAAGTTATATGACATCATTACCGAAACATTCCAAAGCCTTCCGATAAAACTCACGTACACCAAGAAAAAAAAATACGTAAGAATTCGGGCACAGTGGCCCATAGGCAGAAACTCACAGCAATCCACCTGCCTCAGCCTTCATATACTTGGATTACAGACATAAGCTATCGTGAAAGATATGCTTTGGAGACAGGGTCTCACGTAATTCACAATGTAGCGGACTCTAGCCTTGAACTCATGCTCCTCATATAGCTCTCAGGAGCTGGGATTACAGGAGTATGCCACCCACACAGTTTACAAAAGATATGTCTGAAAGCCAAGTTGAACATTAAATATCCAAACCAGAGAGCATTCTCAAGCGGCAAACCCATCTGCACTTGGGAGCTGTGGGGGAGGGGCCTTCTCGGGCTCCGCAAGCCATAGGTACCTCCCGGAAGCTGAGCTTGCCATCGAAGTCCTCATCCACCTCTTTGATCATGCTCTTCAGGCCCAGGTGGGTTTGAGGGGCCCCCAGTTTCTCCATCATGAGTTTCAGCTCCATCAGGTCAATAAAGCCATCCCTTCCAGCATCATACCTGCATGGTTCAAGGAGGCAAGGTCAGGACAAAAAGACACACGTTACTTTCCCAGATGGGCAACACTTGGCTTCACCTACTTAAGAGTTTTTAAAACTCTATTGCCTCCTGCTTTGCAAGCCTCTTCAAACCATTTCACTGCATGGTACCCCTGGAAGCTACTTCATCAGAAGGGACCCCCCCCCACACACACACACCCCACACAAGGCCACCTTATCAGGACCCTTCAGGCCGCCTCATCAGAGAACCCTCTTTTAGTTAAAAAATAAAAGTTTGTCTTTGTGCTGTACACACTCAAAATGGACCTCATTCAACATGTTGTCTTTCATGTCTTTTATCGCTATCATTTTCAGTCAACTAACCCGGACCCAATACCTCCAAATGTTGGACTCTGGGCATATATCGTTTTTGAAACCAACAAAAGCTACACTCAATGATGAACCTTGCCAGCGGTCACTGTCCTGGTGTCTCTGGCACACATAGTCCTGGCAACTCCCTTACCCTCCTGTTTGTCTTGTATCTATCTTTGAAAGCTGCTTTCCACCCAATCTGTGGCTGTGAAATGGGCAAGGTCTCACCTCAAGCTTCTACTTCCAGGTCACAGCTGTGTGGGTGGCTGTCCTCCCCCAGTGGCTGTTACTCTAGCCCCAAACTCCTACCTGGAAATAAGACCAGCTTCATGAAGTGAGAGGTTCACTGTTAGCCTTTCTCCTTGGGCCAGCCATTTGCTACCCGGGACCCCTTTCCACACATATGACCTCACAGGACTCCCTGTCTCCCTTAACAAGCCCTTTTTATACTTTCTGCTGCCCAGAGACCCCCCCCTTGTTGTTCAGGTCTAAAGATCCCGTTTTAAAGAACAAATTAAGAGGTCTCAGCATTCCAGAGGCAGAGGCAGACAGATCTCTGTAAGTTCTAGGCCAACCAGGCCTATGGAGAGAAAGACCCTGTCTCAGAAAATAAGTAACAAGGACAGGAGGCTTTGGATGAAGCTCAAGAAAAGGACACTTGCTCAGCATTAGACAGGAGGCCCCAGCTCCAGCACCACAAACATAGAAAAAAGAATGAGTCCATCAGGCCTCCACATCCAAGAAACGGGAACCAGGAGCCCAGGGACAGATGGGCTGGTAAGCACAGGGACTCACGCACACTGTGTAGTGTAGAATTGTCACAGAATGGAATATTTTCTGGCAGTAAAGGCCAAAGAGAACTTTGATGTGGGCTGCAACACAGGTGACCCTCAGGGATGCCACGATGATCGGATTAAATCAGTCACAAAAGGACAGTAGTCAAACTGATATAGACAGAAAGTTGAAGGTTTTCTCCTGGGGTTGGAGGGGTGGCTTTAGTAGGTAAAGATTCAATCCGGGACAAGGAAATGGTCGAGGTGCCAGTGCAACGCTGTCCATGTGCTTAATGCCCTTTAACTGTGCTCACTTAAGTGCTTAAAATGGTCGTTTTTCTTTCCTCTTTTTTTTAAATTTTTATTATTTTTAACTATGTGCATGTATGTGAATCTGCGTGGAGGTATGTGAATACAAGTGCAGGTACCCACAGGGGCCAGAGGCTTCAGGAGATGGAGTTACAGGAGGTCGTGAACTACCTGATGTGGGTGCTGGGAATCAAATTTGGATCCTCTAAAAGTACAGTTCTTACTCTTTTTTTTTTAAAAGATTTATTCATTTATTACACTCAATGATGAACACTGTAGCTGTCTTCAGACACTCCAGAAGAGGGAGTCAGATCTCGTTATGGATGGTTGTGAGCCACCATGTGGTTGTTGGGATTTGAACTCGGGACCTTCGGAAGAGCAGTCAGTGCTCTTAACCATTGAGCCATCTCTTCAGCCCCAGTTCTCACTCTTAACCACTGAACCATGCATGGGTCCAGTCCCTCTGTGTGTCTCCCCCACTGTACACACACACGCACACACACACACACACACACACACACACACACACACGTGCATACACATGTGTGCTTAGAGGGTTCCACACTGTAGCTCAGACCAGCCTCAAATTCACTCTGAAACCTCCTAAGAGCTGGATTACACACTTGTGTGCAACTATACCAGCTCAAAGTGGTCATTTCGGTTATGCACATTTTACCATATATTGTTTAAAAAATATGTTCCATCTTTTTCACTATGCACTGCCCCCAACCCCATAAAGAAAAAGCACCTCTGTTGAGAACCGTCACTATTCACAAGAAATGTAGCCTGTGGGCAACTGGAAATCTAAGCTGTGGGCAGTGGTATTTAAAGCCTACATTATCATGTGGGGCCCAGGACTCCCTAACACACTGACTTATCCCAGCCACAGTGGCTGATTCATGCTGCTCCGCCCTTTGTAGACACAGGCACCCCTCCCTCCTCTCCTCTGTGGGATTCCTATTCTCCAATAGCATCCATTGTACGTCCTTGTCTTGTGCCAGAATTCACAGCCCTCTTCTGTTGGCTATTTCTTCCCTGAAGCCCTCTGAGCACCCACTGGGCCCAGCCAGTGCTAGAAGAATTCCTCTATAAAGGATACAAGCAAGATCTCTGTGTGACTGGTGATGACCTCTGAGGATCTTAGTAAGAGTGGTCCGGGTCTGGAAATTAACAGGGTGCTTCCAGGTTTCTAGAGAGGCCAGCCTGGGACCCTTGAGGAATCAAAAGTTGAGGTTTAGGTGCTTATTAATGCTAGTACCCAGGTGACCCATGACTGAAATCCCAAACATTCAAGAAACTGAGACAGGAATATCTCAATGAGTGTAAGGCAAAACTGGGTTACATCACTTGAGACCCAATCTTAAAATAAATAAATAAGCAATGATTTCTATTGGGTTTGACAAACCTGACTTGGTGTAGACTTCATTTGCCTAAACTCAAAGCTGGGGGCTTTGTAACTCAGCCACACAGCGTCACCCGCATTGTGTGATGCTCCAAATGACACTCCGAGAGCCATGGAAATAGATGTTTGAGCTATTTTCCATTTTTTGGCTATCTCAAATGATGCTGCTTTGGGGCTAGAGTTGTGACACGCTGGTTAAAAGCATGCATTGTTCTTGCAGGTGATCCAAGCTTCTAACACCCACATCATCAGAAAACCTACAGCCAGTCATAATTCTAGTTCGAGGGGAATCCAATGCCTTCTCCTGACCACTAACCCATTTTTAAAAAAAAAAACAAACCAAAAAAAAACGATGCTGAAGACACCATACACTTAAGTCATAGAACATGGAGAAACAAGGCTGGTACTAACCTGGAAGAAGTTTCATCCCTACTGGCTACCTTTCACAGTGCTGGAAGGTGCCATGGCACTAGCCTGGGATGAAAGGAGTTGTCAATCTTACCGGACTGTGAACGCTCTGAGCTAAAATAATGATCTACTTAGCAAGACACGTCAATTGGTGTAATAGTGGCACAAATATGGGAGTAACCAACCACTTTCTCATTGGATTCTAGGCCCATTCAATGAGTACCATTCCACCCATACCTAGAACCATTACTAGGGCCTAGAACCTGTGGCTAGATGGGCCACGGGGCCCTAGGAAAGAATTTGTTATCACTCTGCTAAATGCACATAATATTAAACTGAGTCCTAACAGCTTTTGCTATACTCACAGGTTAGTATCAGCATCTCTCAACAGAGAAGCCTCTTTCTGCAGTGGATGGTGGTTAACACATCTATATCACATCCCCTCCTCTCAAGGCTCACGCATCATGGTAGAAGAGGGGACAAGAAGATTGTAAGAGTCGTGGGTAATGGCTGACTATAAGGAAACTGTTTCCTGGATGCAGCAGGGAAGCTGCATGTATGAACTAAGAACATTTTAAACTTGAGCCAGACCTGTGCAGACTCAGGTCAGGTGGAACCCCAACATGGAGTGAAAGGTAGGCATGAAATCCCACCCCTAGCTAAGGAGGTATTGGCCATTGATAGTCGAGAGTTTTCTTTAAGGAGGTGATCCCTGGAGGGTAGGCCTGCCTCCAATGCAAGCCATAAATCCAAGAGTATGTTGGCAGCACAAACTGTATGTGTACTTGATAGTTTTCTTTTTTAAAGCACACAAAGTTGGTTGGTAGGGAAATGGGGGTAGATCTAGAAGGAGTTAGGGGAGGGGATAAATATTATTGAAATGCATTATACTAATGAAAGTGATCCCACTTTGAATACTGGGGTACAAGTGTTCCCATGCTTCCGTTTGCTTAGGGCTATGTCCAAGGGCTGCAGCGACGGCATACACTCACTTCCTTTTGGAACACAGATGTCAAACTGGTCCAATAGAAAACCATGGCTATGCTGATGCCACTGCTCAGGTTAGCAAGGCTCCCTACCAGGCACTGGCAGGAGACTCAGAGGTGCATATACCAATATGGCGGGAGACAATCAAGGCAGCTGTCTGTTCCTGAGCCATCCAAGGAAGGTGGTCTCAGATCTTGCTTGGGGCATATCTGGATTCTTGGGCAAGAATCTCACTGAGTCGGGGCAGGGGAGATAGTTCAAGTGGATAAAGACCTTGTCACACAAGCCTGACATCCCAAAAATGACATAAAGGTTAAAGAGGGACCAACTCTTCCAAGTTATCCTCTCATCTCCACATGAGTGCCATGGTGTGTGTACACACGCATGTGAACACACACGCTTGTGAATGCACACACACATGAACACACATGAACCACACACAGCACCTGAGAAACCACACCAAGGTTGACCTGTGGCTTTCACAGACATGCATATACAAGATTTCCCTCCCCTTCTTTCTTATACACACACACACACACACACACCATTAGGAAGCTGGCTGAATGCCTAGGAATAACACATAGCAAGAAGTCCAAGGTGCGAATCGGAGACTCACCATACAACCCATTCCGAATCAATTCCAATTCTAACATTTTCTCTCTCTCGGTGTTGCAGATTGGCCAGAGCTCTTCCACTAAGATACATATTCATCCCCGCTCCCTTTTACTTTCTATGCACATAGAGGCAATATCTTAAATAGATTCTTATATATGAAGGCTCATTACAACATTGTCTACAATAGTTATAGTGGAAGAAACCCAAGTGTCCACCAGCCTGGGAACGGATATGCAGAACGGGGTGGATCCGTGCAACCAAATGAAAGGGAGGTTCATGCTACAGCATGGATGTACTTGAAGTGCATTCCAAGTTATGTGAATTAACTCAGGCTAAGTGAAATGGTGTGGGACACACCTTGCAAGATTCTGCCTCTCTGAGGCACCCGGGGTAGCAATATGAATAATGACAGAAGAACAGTGTTGCGGGGGGGGGGGGAGGACAGAGATGGGGAGGGGCAAGAGAACCCTCAGCATTCCAAGACAGAAAAGCTCTGGGGCTACTAGGTAGGGATGACTTACATCGCAGTGCAAATGTGCTCAATACCGCTGAACTGAATGTTTAAAGCCAAGACACTAACCTAGTGTGCACACAGACCTGGATTTGATCCCAAGTGCCATTTAAAAAAAAAAAGCTGGGGGGAGGTTAAATTTCATATGTATCTGTGGTACAGTAGCCAGACCACTACTCTTCCAGAGCCCTGAATGGGGATTCACAGCTCCAATGAGGTGGTTCACAATCATCTGTAACTTTAGTTCCAGGGAATGCTCTCCCAGCTTCTGAAGGCATCGTACACATGAGGTACACAGACATAGACAGACAACATACACCCATACAATTTTTTAAAAAATTTATTTATTTAATGTATATGAGTACACTGTAGCTGGACAGATGGTTGTGAGCCATCATGTGGTTGCTGGGAATTGAACCCAGGACCTCTGCTCGCTCCGACCCTACTGGCTCCAGCCCAAAGATTTATTTATTGTTATATGTAAGTACACTGTAGTTGACTTCAGACACCCCAGAAGAGGGCATCAGATCTCATTACGGATGGTTGTGAGCCACCATGTGGTTGCTGGGATTTGAACTCAGGACTTTCGGAAGAACAGTCAGGGCTCTTAACCGCTGAGCCATCTCTCCGGCCCACCCATACAGTTTTTTAATGAAAGCAAAACAAAACCAAGGTCCTAAAACTAGGACCTCCCTCCACTCCCAGACCAATATCTTAAGCCTAGGCTTTAGAAGGGACAGGTTCAGCAACATGACTTGGGACATCTGTTGAACAGCGAGTCCAGTAGTCTCTGACAACACTCAATAATGGCAAGGCAAGCCACAAAATCCTAAAGCCTAATAAAGACAGCCACTTTCTCACCAGCCCGTGAAGCCCAGAGAGGCTGGGGCCGGTCAATGAGAACCCTACGAAGGTGAACAGGCTAAACTCCGACTCAGAGACAGCGGGTATCTGACAGAGGCAAAGAGCTGCCTGTACATGCTGCCCGGAAGCCTAAAGGTGTTAGAAGCTGCCTTCAGACATGGGGAAAGCTTTTCTGAGAGCTTCAGAGAACTGACCCTGCAAAGCTAATCTTTTACAAACAGGCTAGAATGGGTTGTCTCCGTTACAAGAGTCCTGATCAAAGCCAACAGGCTTCTACAGCGTGGAACTTTCCAGAACCCTGTCCATAAGGTTATGTGTCCAAAACTTATAAGAGGGAACCAGATCACACGAGCTTATCCCAAGTTCACAATCCTCCATGTCTGGGGATTTTCCATGGGAGAAGGTGGCAGTACTGTATGAGGAGGGTTGGCCTTAGGGCTGGGGGTGTGTGGCTCAATGGCAGGGCACCTTCTTTGTTAAGCACCAGAACTTAGATTCCACCCCCAACACTTCACAAAATAGCAGGGGAAGTGGCCCAGTTAGGGCCCCCTGCTAACGTAACTTTGATGCCAAGATTTAGATAAATGTCTGCTGTCCTCTGTTCACACGAAGCATTCCAACACTTACAAAGAAGGCTGGGGCCACAGAGGATGGTGCCATCCAGACACAATCAGTCCAGGCTTTAACAGAGGGTTCCAGTGCTGGTTGAACAGAGGAGCAGGAGGAGTAGCTGAGAGGATTAGGTGTAAGGAGAGGGGTGTGCTGGAGGATGGGGGTGATAAATAAAGGTCAACAAACAAGGCAGAGACTTGTATCTAGCCTTTCAGGAGGAGAGAGAGGGAGCTTTCCCCGTGCTCACCCGAAGAGAGCTGCCAATGAGGACGGTGTGAGCGGGTTCTGCCCCCCTACACAGAGACTGACTCAGCAAGGCAGTCCTTGACTCCTCTGGGATTCTGACCTGGAAAACCGAACAGACCCGAAGTCTGACGCGCCTTCCAGGTCTAACAGAAAGCTCACAAAGTTCAGAACAGACCCCAGTCAGCACTAGGCTCAGTTAACGCAATTCCAATTATGCAGCTTACAATGCGCATGTGTGCACGCGTGCGTGCAGGTGTGATGTGTATGTTAGAAGGCAGTATCAGGAGATAGTCCTTCCCTTCTACCCTGTTTTAGGGAGAGCTACTAACAGTCATCACTGTGTATGCCCAGCTAGTTGGCTCAGTTTCCTGGGGACTCCACTGTGTCTCTACCTCCCACCTCAGTGGGAATGCCAGGACTACAGATGAGCTATTAAGTCCAGCTTTGTGACGGTCCTCGGGGTCTGAATTCAGGCCCTCACATTTGTGCGGCATAGGCTTTATCCACTAACCTCCAAATTATTCTTTTTAACTTAAAAAAAATCTGTATTGGTATTTTGCCTGCATGTATGTATACCATGTGTGTGTAGTGACCATAGAGGCCAGAAGGGGGGGTTAATCACCCTGGGTTACTGTTGCTAGCCTCCTTGTGGGTACTGGGAACCAAACCTGGGCACTCTAGAACGTCAGCTACCGCGCTTAACCACTGAGCCATCTCTCTGGGCCTCCTCCTCTTAACCTGCTTTTTGAATAGAGAAGAAAGCAGACCATAGGGATACAAGCTTGTAACCCCGACGGCTGAGAGGCAGAGGCAGAGAGATTAGGAATTCAAGGCTGAGGCCACATCAGAGAGTTTGAGACCTGACTGAACTTCCAGGGACCCTGTCTCAAAACCACAATGATGACTGGAAACTCAAGAAGAAGGGAGAGAGGGGGCTGAGATCAGAGGCCGGCCCCTTTGAAAAGTACGCGCTGGAAAGCGGAAGGCCACCATCTCTTTTCCCCAGGCAGGTAAAAGAGTCAAGGGTGAGGCAAGAGTGAGTTGCCAGAGGCCACTCGACGGACACAGGAATAAAGCACTTATAGAGACGTGAAGGAGCATCTCTGAGCCACCGCAGCGGGAGAGAACAGAGGCACATCCAGCCCCCCTTCCCAGCCCAGGCACTCAGTCAAGGCTGACTTTTGTTCCTGCAAGAAACACGGGCCCAGTGGCATCTACTGACATCCTGGCTGCAACAAGACAGTGACCACTTCAGTGCAGTCCTCCTCCCCTGTGGAGCTGGGGTTTAAATCAGACCTGTGGCCTGTCTTCAAAGTGACCCTTTAGAGGAGCCCGCTTGCAGTCACTTCCTTCCAGCGTCTGGGTTCTCAGGGCAGGCGAGAATAAAACTTCACACAGGACTGCTTTTATTTCCCCCATATTTTATCCGCTCCCTCAAAACGGGAAGTGACTTAACGCCGCCGTTACAGCTTCGTGGTACAAAAAAAGGACCCAGGGCTCCAACTGCTCTCTGTTTTGTCTGTATCGCTTTGGCTCAGTGTAAGCCTTTTGGTCTTTGAGACGATCCTGTAACAAATTAATAATAGCTGCCTGCCCTCACTGGGGGAGGGCAATTAGTGGTCTCACACAAAGGATGGTGAAAATGGCCATGCAGACCTGATTTAAACTAGTGTATTCTTTCTCTCTCACCTTCCTCCTTCTCTCTCTCTCTTTCTCTCTCTCTCTCTCTCTCTCTTTTATATAATCTAACTATTTAGCCCAGGCTAGCTTCAAGTTGGTGGGTGATCCTTTGTCCTAGCCAAGTGTCTATAGATCTAAACCACCATGAAAATTCTATTTATTTGTTTGTTTGTTTTTATAACATTCAATTACTCGGGGGCAGGGCATATGCTATGGTATTGGGTAGAGGTCATAGGACAACTTACTGGAATTGTCAATCTCCTTTCTCTGGGATAAACCTCAGGTCATCAGGCTTGGTACCAAGTGCCTTTTGCCAGCTGAGTCATTTCACCAACCCCATGCCAAGGTTGTTTGTTTTTTTTTAAGATTTATTTTTTATATATGTGAATACACTGTCACTGTCTTCAGACACACCAGAAGAGGACATCAGATCCCATTACAGATGGTTGTGAGCCACCATGTGGTTGCTGGGAATTGAACTCAGGACCTCTGGAAGAACAGACAATGCTTTTAACCACTGAGCCATCTCTCCAGCCCCACCTATGACAAGTTTTGAACATGGGATTCTCAAATAGGGTTTTGGTCTGCGTGTGTAATATCTATGTGCCAACTGCATGCAGTGCCTGAGGAGGCTCAAAGAATGGCACTGGAACCCTCGGAACTGAAGTTACGGCTAGTTGTTAGGCATTGTGTAGCTAGAGGACTCAATAGAATCTGAGTCCTCTAGAGGAGCGGCCTGTGCTTTTAACCACTGAACCCTTTCTCCTGCCCTGGAGCAAACAAGGTTTTTAGGTTTTCTCCAGTAGCAGGGAAGACAAGAAAAAACAGTGACTTCATTTAAACTATGAAGCCCTCAGTTGGCATGATGTTAGGGCGGGCACAGGGTGTACTCACCGTCCCAAGGAAGATTCTAGCTGTTTTAGCTGAATTACATCTTTTGCAATTCACATATGAAGGCCAGCAGAAATGACAGGAGCTCTATCTACATGGCCTAGGTATGCATGGATTCTGGGTCTGGCCCCATAGCATGGTACCCAAGATTCCCAGGCATATACAATGGAATTCCTTTCTGGTCCAGAGAGTGCTACCATTACTGCCTTACAAACATTCAGAGAAAGTGTCTCACCAGCTGAGCCCCTCAGAAAATCTTCAGCTGTTTAATCCTTTAGCATCACCCTCCAAGGCATGAGTGACATTGTCCAGCTACTGAAGAAACAGAAGGCCATCACGACTCGTGGGACTGAGGTCACTAAGCACAACAAGGCAGAGTTGTGCTCTCCACACACTGGGTCGGAGAGGCAGATTCCATCTTCCAGATGATTTTAGGCTTAGAAAAGTCCCCTGGTCCCCATTTCTCCTCCACTAGCATCTTAGTTCCTCTTTCCTTATGTTTTGTTTTAGAAAATAATTTTATGGTTGGGGGTCAACATGAGGAATTATATTAAAGGGTCACAGCATGAGGAGGGTGAGAATCACTGCTCTAAGTAGAGGACCGGGGTGATAGGTCCAAACCCAGGACTAAGCATGCGCTCTACTACTATACTACATCCCAAGCCTTCCTGTGACTTAAATTGTTGGTCGTCTGAATTCTGAATGAAAATGGCCCCATAGGCTCACAGAGACTGGTGCTATTGGGAGGTGTAGCCTTGCTGGAGTAAGTGTGGCCTTGTTGGAGGAATGATGTCATTGGGGGTGGACTTTGAGGTCTCACATGCTCAAGTCTGGACCAGTGCATCTCAGTCTCTTTCTGCTGCCTGTGGATCCAGATGTAGAACTCTCGCCTTCCTCTCCAGTGCCATGTTTGCCTTTGTACCACTTTGCTTCCCACCATGATGATAATGGACTAAACCTCTCGAGTGTTAAGATGGGCCCAATTAAATATTTTCTTTTATAAGAGTTGCC
The DNA here is from genome assembly GCA_036184795.1 of Tokudaia tokunoshimensis. Lineage (NCBI taxonomy): Eukaryota > Metazoa > Chordata > Mammalia > Rodentia > Muridae > Tokudaia > Tokudaia tokunoshimensis. The sequence continues at coordinate 88,887,443 of BTHU01000016.1, read as the reverse complement.
TTGGGGCGGTGGTGGCGCACACCTTTAATCCCAGCACTTGGGAGGCAGAGGCAGGCGGATTTCTGAGTTCGAGGCCAGCCTGGTCTACAGAGCGAGTTCCAGGACAGCCAGGGCTATACAGAGAAACCCTGTCTTGAAAAACCAAAAAAAAAAAAAAAAAAAAAAAGAGTTGCCTTGGTCATGGTGTCTCTTCACAGCATTAAAACTCTAATTAAGACAGGGTCTCACCATATAACTGTGGCTGTCTTGGAACTCACTATGTAGACCAAATCTGCCTGCCTTTGCATCCCCTCTGCTGATATTAAAGGTGTGCTCCAACCATACCTGGGCTTCTGGTCTAAATTTTAACCCAAACATTTCTTTTTAAAGCCATTTCACCCAGCAAAGAACAAACACAGGGCTAGGGGAGATAACTCAGTGGTTAAGAGTTTCGGCTGTTCTTCAAGAGGACCTGGATTCAGTTCCTAGCACCCACATGGTAGCTCAGAACCACCTGCAATTCCAGTTCCAGGGGAACCAATGCCCTCTCCTGACACCCACGGGTTCCTCAGGCATGTGGTGCACAAATGTGTGCATGCAGGTGAAACACTCATACATGTAAAAGAAAATAAATCTCAACAAAATTAAAGAGGAGGAGGGGAGGGAAAGGGAAAGGAGGAAGAGGAGGAAGAAGAGGAGAAGAAAGAGGAAGAAGGAAGGCCTTCTGTCACTGTTTCCTGAGGCTTCGATCTAGACATGTAACATTTTTCATTTTCTCTGTCCCTTCCCTCTTCAGGCTGTTGCCGGATGACACAACTCTAGTCCCATTGGCTCTGAAGACCTAGGCACAAGCCCCAGCCTACTATATACCTGGGAGAGATCTGACCTGCTCCGTGGAGTTGTCCTCCACTGGCACTATGACTGGTGCCTGAGGTTCTTTTTATGAAGGAGTTGCTGTCCACAGACAAGACAAAGAAGTAAATGGCTTCCAGGCTTCTACTCCAAAGAGATGCCCATACTCAACACTGGTCCCAGTCCTCACCGTCTTTGACATTTGAGGAAAATGCAACCTACCACCCTGTCCCCTGTTCTGGGTCTGAAAAGACTCTCTGTGCCAGACCCCTGGGGACAAGGCCAGGGCCCCAGCTCCACTGGAAAAGGTTCTCTACTGTTTGCTGACTGGGCAGCAATGAAGGCTAGGCGAGGGTTGCAAAAGTTGATTTCTGGTGTCCGCCCAATTTTGGACACCCCAGCCCCCTAGCTCATGAATTGCTTATTCTTCTGGTTTGTACTGCACAGAGCCCCCTGGGCTTTCTTGATTTTCACCTCTACTGGAATAATCCTGCCACTAATGAAGAAAGAAAGAAGCCAGGTAACCTTTGTCCAGAGACTCTGCTATCAGAAACTCCCTGGGGACCCCTCAGATAGGGCTTTCTCGGGAAGGTGGCGGTGCCCAAAAAAGTGTCTGGGTGTTGGTGGAGGGGCCCTGTGTCTCTGCAAGGACAACCTTTGACATCACAAAATGATGCCATCTACAAAGTCATGATGGAGAAGCTCACAATAGAGTTACAAAGGTAATCGCCACCCTACCCCCAAAATCCATTTTAAGTAATTTTATAATTTTCTATTGGGTCACATGCATATCTCTCTTTGGGTGCACACAGCTTACAGTCTCCCACACCTGCAAACACAGACAGCAGAGCCTTGTTGGAAACATACGTCTTTTCGTCTTTTCAAATGACCAGATCTGGGAGCACAGGAGAACAAGGGTATTGTGGGATTGTCGAGATCACTGTCTGCTCTGGTCCAGCTGGATAACAGCCTGCGTGTCAAAGGCTCCTGCGTGACCCCAAAGTCAGGGAGGGCACTGCAGGTTCCACACACACACACCCCCTGCAGGTGGTCATTAGGAGAACCAATCTGATGGCCCCAACTGTATCTGTCTGGATTAGCCTCAGAGACTTCCAGAGGTCACAAGCAGTAGTCCCTCTAACCAATTCTCTGGGTCGTCCCTACCTATCATATTGCCTGTTCTTCTAACCTTCCCAACGGCAGCACACCAGGAAGTCAGATCTTCAGTGTGCTATCATTGTTTTCCAGAGTGCTCAGGCTCTGGGCAGCTCTTGGCTCTCAGGAGGTGAGTGCAACAGGGTTAATACAAGTCCTCTGGTGTCCAGGCTGCTCACGGTCACTTCTGTCCCACAGCTTTTGGCCTTCTTGATCTGGAAATACTCATTCACTCATCCCCCTCACCACTAGGCTCACATGTGCCAGGGCCTCCCCAGGGCACAGGGGAAATACAAAGACAGTCCCAGAAGGGATGTAGACACAATGGCAGTGTTGCGTTGAGAGGCAAATGTGCAGAGCCCAATAAGGGAACTTCTGTTGGCATGTGGTCTTGGAGTACCAGAACATTCTGAAAAGGGAGAGGCAGGCCAGCTCATGCAAGGCATTCTGGAAGGGCTGTGGTTTCCTCAGGGTAGCAGGAGCAGGTCATAGTGAGTCTGAAACAAGGTGGCAACATCAGATGTCTGTCTGAGGAAGACATTCCCTCTCAGTACCCACACAGGATAGATCTTTAGAGGGCATGACTCAGCTGGTGAATATATGGCACCCCTAGCCAAGACTGGAGGAGCTGGGGAGGGTGGCCCTGATATGGGGTAGCACAAAGCAAGTTTAAATTCCAGTCTCACCTGCTCTTACAGTGCCAGAGCCTCCCTTCTGGCAAATTCTCTTCTTTTTCCAGTAAAAGGTCAACATTTTTTTGAAGGCTACAGAAGACCAGATGGAGGCCAGAAACATTACAGTTTAGTTAGCCATAGCACCCCGTACTTCTGTATACTGTGCCTAGAAATCTCCAAGGAAAGGTAGGAGGTAAAGGGAGCAGAAGGGCCATTCACACTATCCCAAGGAACTCACTGTGTGCCCAACACCCTGCAAGACCAGTACCACTAACGAGGCCTTCAACATTAACAGCTTCCAAATCAGCTTTATCCAAATGCCCGGCGAGGAACTGTCCCAGGGATTTACTAGGAAAGGGCAGTGGGAGATCACACAGGATAGTACTCTTGTGCAGTACTAACCAGATAGTACACTCAGTACACCTACAAGCCCCCCCAAACTGGCCTCTGGGTGCTAGACCCTGATCCCAGGGTCCTTTTCAAAGGGGTCTGAGGTGGTACAGGCGGGCTGGCCTGTGGTTTGGGACAGGGAACAGAGTGATTTAAAAAAACAAAAAACCCGAGGTTTAGAGTTTCAGGTGGTTCATTCGGAAAGGAGAAAAAAAAAGGAGCCCGCAGAGAAGGCAGAGGCTCTAGTGGCCTGTGGGATGCCAGTTTGGAGCAGCCCCAGACAGTTCGGTGGGCTGGTACAGAGGGAAAGTCAGGGGATTTTTTTTTTCTTTTTGTTGGTTACCTGTGGTTGAGCTCAGGGTCTCTTATGTATGTTAGACAAGCACAGTATCACTAGACTATATTTCTAGCTGGTCTTGAACTCTGTAGCTCAAGCAGGCTTTGAACTTGAGAGATTTGTTTGTTTGTTTGTTTCACCCTTGGGGTATCCCTGTATAACCCAGACTGTCCTGAAACTTTCTCTGTAGACCAGGCTAGCCTCAAAACTGAGAGTTCTGCCTGCCTTTGCCTCCTGAGAGCTGAGATTAAAGGTGTGTGCTACCACCACCCAGCTACTTGAGAACTTCTTCACCTTCAGAGGAGCCAGGCTTACAGGCCTGCCCCGCCACACTTGGCTCAACCAGAGTTGGCCAAAGGAGTCTGCAATGCTACAGCCTCAAAGAGCCCTGAGGAGCTGGGTTCCAGGATGGAGATGCTCCTGGAACTAGTCCTGTTGAGGACTAGGGGAGCAATGCCCCCAAACACTAGAGGCTTTCCAGAGTCCATTAGGGCTGGTCAGGCAGTGCCCACCGCTCCTTACTCCCAGGTCAAGAAACTGAGGAAGCCTGGGGAGGTACAGTGTGAAGTGTAGCTCTACAGTCAGCTGGGGTTGGTGGGGCTTGGAGACACGCAGTGATCACAGCCCAGCTTAAGTGTTAGGTGAGGACTGACTTATGGCTCCAGAATGAGGCCACCCCAGGCTGCCACCCTCCTGTCTTCAGCCTCAGTCGTCCATGTCTGCTCCATATCACAGTGCCAACAAGACCTCTGCCTGTGTCCTCTTCCTCTAGGCTGGCACCACCTTAAACCCAGCAGCCTTCAGTGTCAAGAGCACCCGGCTAGAACCGGTGACCTAATTAAGGCCTCAACTGTACACACAGTGGGTCACGCGATCTTGGGTACAACCCGAGAAGTGGTCATTTACCTTTTTCCACATCTCACTTACAGGCTTGTGCCTGAGTGGGTCAGTGGCTCTGCTCAAGGGAGCACCAGGATCCCTCCACAGGTTCGAGTTACTTCCAAGCAGCACACAGGGCCTTGCAACTGTAGTTGACTGAGCCCAGAACCTCTCTGTGGTGGGGCAAGGCACCTGGCTGTATCTATACCCCTGAGGGAGCCAGGAAGGCCACAGAGAAATGCTGGCCACACTTAACTATAAAGAATTAATGATGTTAGTAGAGTCCTCACCTAGCACGCATGAAACTCAGAGTTCAGTCCGTAGCATAATATGAACACGGCGTGGTGGCATCTATCTGTCTATAAGCCCAGCACCTCCACTTGGAGGTAGACAGGAGTATCAATCAAAGTCATCCTTGGCTACATAGCAAGTTTGAGGCCAGCCTGAAATGTACTTGACCCATCTTTAAAAAAAAATGTTGTTGTTGGTTTTTTGTTTTTCCTTTTAAAATATCTGACTCCAGGCAGGCTGAGGCACAAACATACCTTTAATGCCAGCACTGGGGAGGCACAGGCAGGAGGATCACTGAGTTTGAGGCCAGTCTGGTCTACATAGTGAGTTCCAGGACTACATAGGGAGACCCTGTCTCAAAACATACACGCGCGTGTGCATGCATGCACGCGCGCGCGCACACACACACACACATGTATGTATGTATGTATGTATGTATGTGACTGATTTCCCAGGAGGAGGAGGGGACCACACAAGAGACAATAACTGAAATACCTAAGTATCATTTGCTGGAAACTAGCAGACAGTGAAGAAGCTATGGAAATTAGCCCAGTGAGGCAGGGACAAGCTGGAAGAATTAGTAAAAGAAGGTTGGGTTGGGCCTTAAGGATCAGCAATGAGGAGTCTGAACTTTGCTTCATCAATGTGCTGTGCTGCCTCTAATCCACAAGGACCTCTGTAAAGGGACTCGAGTAATGAGATCTGGGTGCAGGCAGGGTCCCTGTGGTTACAACGTGGAGGATGGATGGACACTGCCAAGTCTGACATGAAGTGGGTGGTCCAGTGGGAGCTGGAGTTCAGGCAGTCTGCCAAGGTGAGAGATTCAGTGATCTGTGTCAAGGGTAGCTGTGACTTAGTGCCTGGGGCCTGGAGTAGACATGACATTCATGAAGGAGGCTCTTGATGCAGAGGACCATCGGGTGAGCTATCTGGGTTCAAACTCCAGGTCCGCCGCTTCCAGGCCAGCCCTCTGGCTTCTCTGTGATTCCATTTCTTCGATGTCCCATACCAGCTTGCTACTGGCACCCAGTCAGAGCCCTGAAAGGGAGGAATGAGTTCCCAGGTGTGCATGAGCACAAACTGAGCCTGTATACAGTAAGCGCTTCGTATAACTAAGCACAGGGCACAGCTGGGGTGGGAGACAGCACTCAGGAAAGCCCGAAGCACTTAGGGAAGGGCAGAGAAAGTCACTGCCAAGACCAAGTTGGGCAGGATCCAGGGTCAGCTTCCCCAAGGCCATGACTGAGCTCAGCAGGCCCCCAAGGCCAAAGAGCTAGGGCTGTCAGCATCCAGATATTTTTGGCAAGAGCTGTCCAAAGGCACAATGGCTATTCAGTAAGCAGTGTGGCAGGGGGGAGGGAAGAGAGAGACTGAAGGGGGTTGGGGGTTCTCCTGGAGTTTCACCCTCAGGAAGGGGTGGAAGGGCCAGCACACAACAGCCTGTAAGTCCTGAGCATTATTCCCTTGCTTCCTGCAATCCTAGTCCAAGTTGGCAGTAGACTGAGGGTGGGTCTGTGGCCTACCACTGGCCTTGGAAAGAGAGACCAGGCCACCACACCCACCAGAGATGAGGGTCACTACATTGGAATCAGACTCTAGCACTGCCACAGGGAGCCCCTACCGCTCTACTGAGTCTCCACCCAGTCCCCAAGGATAGAAGTTGCTATCACCAGCAACCCAGGCCTAGCTCTAATCCAAAGGATGGACCTTCATTCAGAAGCAAGGGATTCCAGGCTGAAACAAACCAACCAACCAACCAACCAAGGCCAGTGAGCAGTCTGAGCAGGTAAAGTCCTTGTCATGCAAGGCTGAAGACCTAAGTTCCATCCCCTGGACCCACATAAAAGTGAAAGAAGAGGGCTAACTCTACAGGCTTGCCTTTTGACCTCTACACATGTGTGCCACACGTACAACAAAGACAGTGTGCTTACTAAGTGAAATAGCCCAGGGTTGAGGGTAGCTTGGCAGTAAAACACTTGCCTAGCACACACAAGGTCCTGGGCTCTATCTCCAGCATGTGGAACCAAGACACAGACAGACAGACACACACACACACACACACACACACACACACACACACACACACACACGGAAAAAAAAATCCACCAACACAGAGGCCTCTAAGCCAAGGGTTAGAGACCTTAGCAACAAAACCACAGGCCACTATGGAAGGGACAGGGCCTATCTGTGCAGGTTGACTCCACCCACTTTCAGAGGCTTGACCCCCCCCAAGATGCACTTGGTGAAGAGAACAAAAGAGACTGAGGGGTGAAGGGAGTCAGGGAAAGGCAGGAAGCATCAGCAAGCCTTCTCAAGGACAGAAGGCAGGCAGGAGTGGCTGAGATCAGTCAGCTGGGCCCTTCAAACCCAGAGGGGTGAAGTGGAGGGTTACCTAGACAGCTCACATAATATCCCACACAGCTCCACACAGTAGCCAGTACTATAGCCTGCCCAGAGACCTGTACCCATAAGCAAGAAGAAAACACAGGGGTAGATGCAGACTGCAGAGACAGACATTTGCAGGATATCCAGGAGAAAGAATCCTGAGGGTCCACCCCTCCTCTTCATGATAGGATTCTCCAGGCCCCGTTGGTAACCTCTACCCCTCAGGTAGACAACACAGGTAGCTGCACAAGAATCATGGTCCATTATCTCACAAACAGGATCCAAAGGAACACACACTCCTTCCTCACTAACAGAATCCCCATCACAGGTCATAGGGAAGGGGAGCTACCTCCAGCTTGTAGTATCACCTTCGCCTGGGTGGTCACTGGCCTGGATGGACCCAGGATGCAGTGTTAGCCTTTGGGAGATAACTGGGAAGTTGTGTAGGAGACACAGCAGCTAGTGCACCCAGCTAGGATTTCCCTATCACAGAAATCTTTCCGGTTCTAAAAACTGCTTTGATCACTCCATTTCAAAGGACCATCACTCAAATTCCCATTAGATATGATGCAGAGGAGACTCTGAGAGTGAGTGAGGTGTGAAAGAAGAGACTCAGGAGGAGATGGACATTTATGTGTCTTCTGGCTAGAGACCAGGGCCCTCAGAGTAGGCCTGGAGTTACTTCCTAGGGATTTGGACCAGCCCTGGGTCCTACGCAAGAGAACACACTAAATCCAAGGTGAGTCACTCTTAGCAAAGGCTGCAAGCCAGGAGTCAGAAAGGCCTTAGCTTCCATGTATTTTTCTCTACTGTGCCTATCGTGTGTGTGTGTGTGTGTGTGTGTGTGTGTGTGTGTGTGTGTGTACGTGCTCGAGTGTGTCTGTCTATGTCCTTGCACTAGGAATGGAACCCAGGGCCTCAAGCAGGCTGACTACGACCGTTCTACCAATGAACTACATACACCCTGGCTCCCACCTGCCCTATGGCAAAAGCTGATTCCCACTAAAGCTAAAGACACCCAGATGAGGCACCTACCCCCAGATCCCGTAAGAGGACACACTTCGATTATATGAAAAATCCTCAGCCAATCTAGAAGAGTTAAGGGTGTAGCCCCATGGTAGAGGGTATGCTTGACACATGCAAGCCCTGAGTTCTCACCCCAGAACCAAAACTAAGAAAGAAAAGACACTTACACCATCTACACCATACCCCTTTCTTCCTCCTGCCCTTTCTCCTCCTAGGCAGACTGGTGGGGGTTGGGGGAGAACACTGAGAGTGAGGGATGAAGAAGTCCACCCTTCCAGTGTCCAGATGGGGAATGTGGCCTTGGCGGGGGGCATCATGACATCAGCATTTCGAATTTGTAATAAAATAGCAACTTTCCTGCCGGCTAACATTCCCCTTCCCACCCTCTCTTTGGGGAGTTGAAACACAAGCTCTCGCTGCAGGGCTGAAGAGATACCACAGTTGCATGCTAGCTAAGCTGCTGCGCCTGGGCCCTGCCTGCAAGTAGCTGTCCCCATTACCTTCCTCTGCCAGGGGCCTCTAGAGCAGCCAGGGTAATTAAAGTTTCCTGTCTAACCTTGACTGTACAGCCAGCTCCGATCGCATTTCAGCCGTGTACACACACGGTAGGGTAGGTTTCTTCTGGGCCCTTCTCAGTCTCCCTTTAAAATCAGGCCACTATTATTCTGGCTCCGGCTATCCAGTGACACACTTACACGCTTGGAAACAGAGAGGCAACTAGCTCTGGCCCGGCTGCTGATGCCTCTGGCTTCCCACACTCATTAGAAAGTTGTCTTTCTTCTGCAGCACACCATTTAGGACTCGGGACACTTGACACCTACTCTAAGAACCCAGCAAACTCCCAGGCGGGAAACTGCTCGCTCTCTCTCTCTCTCTCTCTCTCTCTCTCTCTCTCTCAGTTTTTACAGCTTTGAAAGTGTAAAACGCCTATGCTAAGTCACTTAAAACAGGAAAATCAAATATAAAAGACCAAAGAATATTTGTCTGGGTGAATCTATCTAGCCTTGCTTCCTGACAAAGAGTGGGCGTGCTTTGCGGATGCTGGTCTAATCAGGTTACACCCTTTGAGGGGCCTAGGGAGCCAAGGCTGTCGACATCAGAATGCACATCTAGAAACTGCTGAAAAGTGAAAATCTGGTAGGGCAGGCCAGCAGTCCCTGAAGCCAGAGCACAGATGGAGCTATGCTCCATTGCATCAGGTTTTGGGAAGGTTGGTCCATGGGGCAGGAGCCGGGGTGGCAGGAGCAGAGCTTACTATGTAAGCTGTAAGTATAGAATTCCCACCATCCTAAAACTCAGGTCCTCCTTGTAACACGCCCCCCCACCCTCGAGTCTTTGAGGACACACTTGTCTCCATCACTCTCCTGAGTTAAGTAGAATTCCCCTTTCCTCCTTATCATGTCCACTCAGAACCTCACAATGTGACCTTGGTTGGAAAGAGTCTTTGTAGAGGTAATAAATTAGGATGAGGTCATACTGGATTTGGGTAGCCCTGAAACCAGGGACTGGAAGCCTCTGAGAAAGCCATGTGAAGACAGACAGATAGGCGGGCAGACAGGTAGACACACACAGAGAAAGAGAGACACAGAGACCAACAGACAGACCGACAGACAGAAAATAACAGAGACAGAGAGGGAGGAGAAGTGAAAGGGAGGGAGGGAGGGATGGAAGGAGGGAGAGAGAGAGAGAGAGAGAGAGAGAGAGAGAGAGAGAGAGCGCAGAGATCGCAGGAAAAATTCTCCCCTGGAGCCCACAGCGCAGGCAGGGTACAGCCAACACCTGCACTGCGGGCTTTCCACTTTCAGAGCTATGAAGAAGGAAGCGTGGTTGTTTTCAGCTACCCAGGGTATGGGACTGAGTTCTGGAAGCTTCAGGGAAACAGGACACTGAGTCAAGGATCCACCCACAGACCCCAGAAGGACCACACTACCACAGCACAGTTTACAGAGCAGACTGTCTACAGGTCTGTGGTGAGGTGGGCTTGTAGCCCATACACAGTGAGATCCTGCCTCGAACGACCAGAAGAGGAAAAACAAGTGGCCGAGCAACTGAAAGCCCCTCAGGCAAGGTGAATCATTAAACAAAACGGGCAGCAGAAATTTTTATGGGGACTAAATGACAGCCATGTGATGATCTAAAAAAAAAAATCTGCGAGGAAAGGTGTAGCGGCTCATTTCTATAATCCCAGTTTAGACTGAGGCAGGAGGATTGCTTTGACTTCAAGGCTAGCTTGGGATCCAGAGTGAGAGGCTACTTGCAAAAACCAAAATAATCATAATAAGCAATAAATAAATATTTGAAAATGGGTGACTGAAACCAACCCAGAAAGTCTTCCCAACAAGCGTCAGCAAACTGCTTCTTGCACACCACACACACATGCACACACACACATACACACACGAGCGCACACACACACAAACACTCACACACACCACAGGACAGCCCCACCTGCCAGAAGGGAAACCCAAACACAAAGGACATTTAAGCTGGCTGCCCAAAGGAACTCTCCTGGGAGTGGAGGGGAGGCCGGGTTTGAACCTTAGAAGCCTGGTTCCCAATTATGCCCCTTAGAATCACCCACCCACAGTGGTTGGTCCGCCAGAAGGGAAAGCTAGAAAGCCATCTAACTGGTGACAAGCTGGTACACTCTGTGTTTGGGTTTCTGTTGTTTGTTTTTAGCATGTTGCTTTGGGGGCAGAGGGTGGGAAGGGGACCCGAACTTACCCCAACAGATTAGCCTCTCAGGGCCAGGAGGAGAACAGAGAGTTGATTTGAATGCACTGGCTTCCAGGGAAGCCTGGGTCTTGTGCTCGGTTTTCCTTGTCTGACCCAAAGCTCTCTATGGGCAAAGCGTAAAGCTTAGAGGGCAAGTGGGTGTTCAGGAGGACCTGGACGGTTTTATATTTTCTTTCTTTCTTTCTTTTTTTAAAAATTTATTTTTATTTATATGAATACACTGTAGCTGTCTTCAGACACACCAGAAGAGGGCATCAGATCCCATTACAGATGGCTATGAGCTACCATGTGGTTGCTGGGATTTGAACTCAGGACCTTTGGAAAAGCAGTCAGTGCTCTTAACCACTGAGCCATCTCTCCAGCCCTATATTTTCTTTTTTAAGTCATGTAGGAGGATAGCTTGGTTAGTAAAGTACTCTTCTAGCCTACACAAAGCCCTGGGTTTGATCCTCGGTACTGCAAAAATGGATACTGTAGAACTGGCGCTTGGGAGCTAGAGGCAGGAGGATCAGAAGTTCAGAGTCAACCTTGGCTACAGGGTGAGTTCAAGGCTAGCCTGACTGTCTCAAAGAAAAGAAAATAGCAATAGAGAGCCAATGGTGACTCACACCTGCGATCTCAGCACGTGGAAGGCTGAGGCAAGAGCCGTGTCACAAGTTCTAGGCCAGCCTGGTTATACCGTTAAAAAAAAACCAAAACTGTCTCAGTAAATAAAATAAAATCACGAAGTATTTTAGGCAGAGGAAAAGGAACGCCAACCAACTACAGGACAGGTGACATGGTCAGACCAGAGCAGATCTGCAAATCACCAAGCCCCAGTTCGACAGAAGGGTGGAAGAGGGCTCAGGGCCTGCCCTTGCCTGGATAAAAGCAGCGGAATGCGGGCACATAACCGTATGTGCACACAAACACCAGTTGATGAAACAGAGGGAAGGACTCAAAGCCAGCTGACCGCCCTAAGGCAGCTCAGGGTGGAAGGCGGCAGGCAGCAAGGAGGCAGAGCATCTGGGCAGGTCTGAGCGCAGGCACCTCCGGACCCGTCCGAAAGCAAGGCTGTATTCACGCACCGCTGGTCCGGGCTTCGCGTCTCCCTGGGACCAGGCTGGACGGGAGCTAAAACCAGATTGTATTAGGAGAGTCTAGAAGGTGACAGCTCCTAGACTGGCCATGGGGGAGACACGGGATGAAGTTCCTGGAGCCTTAGGTATGGAAGATCAGCAGAAGCACTCATGGGGGGCGGGAGGGGGGGAGGGATAAAGAACCCAGCTGGGGGCGGAGTCTCATGGCCCCTCACGAAGGTCTGAGCTGAGCAGCCCCTGTTCCGACAAGGCATATGAGGAGCCTAAGGTAGGGAGGGAGAGCTGCGTGCAGATGTGGGGAAAGGCATGCATGCATCCTTTACTTAAAGTGGGAAGGCACGGGGCTCAGTCCTGGCCGAAGAGAACAATTAATTTACCCTGAGCAACTGGCTAAGAGCCAATTAGAAACAGTAACCTCTCCCCTCCCCCACACACACCTAAAAAAAAAGGCCACACGAAGGCTGCTGCTGCGACTTCTGTTTCTCACTGGACTTTTTCTGGAGCAACTGTGGCCACACTTATGCCACTGGAAGGAGCCACCTGAGAGTGAGACGAGAAGAGAGTAGAGTAGAAGAGAAGAAGAGAAGAGAGGAGAAGAGAGGAGACGCTGGCTTTAGGAAACAAGACATGGGCTGGGTTTAATGGTGTACACAAGTCACCTCAACAGTTGGAAGTCCAGCCTGGACTATAGAGAGGGGAGGGGGCATTGTAGACCAGGACCTAGCCAGCCTCAGCTACACAGTAACCTACCTCAAGAAACCAGAAAGGGAGGGAGACAAGACAGAGAACGTGGCTGTGTGTAGTTAGTCACCTGTCTGCCTGATCCAGCCACACCTGAAGCAGGCTGGGCTTTGTCTCAGGAACCAAGTCACTTCCCTTTGTTCAAGCGGTTTTATTGCAGGTGACAAAGGATCTGACCCAGACTTCAGATGGGCAGCTTAGCTTGGTAGAAACACCCAACAGTTTGGGCTGTCAGTTCTCCCAGGATCCCAGCTTGCACTCTGCCTTCCCCCATCAGCTTGATGGTGGGCCAGAACCTGTTCTTTGCCATTGCCAACACTGATGGGCCCCAAAGACTTCCCGACCGGACGAACCTTACTCCTCTTACACAGCAGACCAACAAACTTAACCTTCCAAAGGGCGCTTGTCAGTAAAACCACGAGAAGCTGGAGAGACCACAGAGCAAGGTGGAGACGAATCTGCCAGGACTGGAGGGCTTGATACTGAGGGTGAGTATCCAGGCAGCCGCTCCCACGAAATGTAAAATCCAAAGAAAGTCACGGTGGGGGTCTGTCAAACAGTCTCATTCTCTACTCCCAACTCCACCTTCCTCAGTTGCCCAAACAGGACCCAGAAAACAGAGACTGGGACTAAGAAAGGATCGCAGGTGCTCTGCAGACCTCCGAGCAAGAAGCCGGAGTAGTGGAGGCGGTGACCACCACAGTGCCTTTAAATAGAACCTCCTTGTCGAGGGCAAACACATTCCAAGCGATTTTAAAGACGCCCAAGCATGACCTGGCCAGCGGCCTTCGCTCCCTCAGCCATTTTCCGGTCTCGGCCCAATTCTGGAAATAATATTAATAGCTTAGTGAGGCGGGTTTTTTTTTTTTTTTTGATATACTACTTACTTTGTGGCCTTAAAAGGCAAAGGTGGGGCCAGGGAGATGGCTCAGCCGGTAAAAGCACTTTGCTACCAGGTCTTACTTATCACCTGAGTTTGTATGATGAAGGGAGAGAACGAATTCTCACAACTTGTCCTCTGACCTCCACAAGTGTGCCATGACACTTCCTCACGCATGCACACTCACGGTAAATAAATACATGCTTCTTCATCTTTTTTTTTTTTTTTTTGACAGACAGAGTGTCACTATGCATTTACGCAGTATGGCTGGCTTCGAATTCAGAGATTGCCTTTGCTTCCCAAAACCAAATGTTGGGATTAGGCGAGAGTGTCGCCACATCTCGCTTAGAAAGAAAAGTAACGGGGTGGGGGAGGCAGAGAAAGTAGCAGCAACAAGAGTCATTTTTTCCCTCTTAAGTGGGGAAATGAGGCCAGAGAAGAGAGCTCTCACGTGACGGGCCACCTATTGGGTCTTTGTATGCCCTCCTCTTCTGATGGGTAATGGGGCTCCGGCAGCACCCTAGAGACTAGTGGCAAGCACCAGTCCCCAGCCGGAGGCATCTCACTGGCTGGAGGGATAACTGAATATGCAACGCCCCCAGGAGGCTCCTGCGCTCCCCCACCCCCCGCCCCCGCACCTAGCCTAGGGACGCTCCTCATGTATCTTCCGAGTTTAATGCAATCTTGTTCTCAGCCTTCATTCATTCCTCACACGCCTTACTGAAGACAAGGGTCAACTGTTTCCTTTGTTTTGATGTATTTCTTTTTTTTTTTTTGGTTTTTCGAGACAGGGTTTCTCTGTGTAGCCCTGGCTGGCCTGGAACTCACTCTGTAGATCAGGCTGGCCTCGAACTCAGAAATCCTCCTGCCTCTGCCTCCCAAGTGCTGGGATTAAAGGCGTGCGCCACCATCGCCCGGCTGTTTCCTTTGTTTTATAAGATAAAAGACAATCCAGCTAATTTCTCCCTTGAGGGATAAAATTAAGACTGGCAGGTGAGGTGCGCCCCTGGCTCGCTTCCTAGAAGTTGCTCCGTGCAAATCTCTGGATCTGTGGGTTGAGAAGGATGCGGGACTCGCCCTCGCCCTGGAGAGTAGGGGACTCCAGGAAGGGTGCTTTCTAGTGGGACCCTCTGAGCTCCGCCGGGGACAGAGGGCCCCTAACTCTCAGATCCCCGGCCTGACGAGGTCCCCCATAGCGCGCAATGAACTTGGTGCGCACGATCTGGCTGCACTTGGCCAGATGCTCAGTGCTCTCCTGGACTCCTGCACCTTCTTTCCCTCACCATCCCACTCGCGGCGCGGCCACCCACCCCTCGCCCTGTCTCGGATCCCCTGTTCTTCGGGGACATAGGACGAACGCTCACGTTTTGAACATCCTCTCCAGATCCTTCAGGAGGCGGCGGCTGAACTCCGGGAACTCGGTGTAGGGGTTGAAGACCTTGGAGCGGCGGGACCGCGCTGCGCCCTGGTGAATGTTCAGCCTGCGGCTCAGCTTGAGGTTCAGTTCGGTGTCTGTGCTGGCCGTGGGCGCCCGGGCAGGCGGTTCAGGCTCCCGGTGCCCGGCGGGGACAGCGCAGGGTGCAGGCTGGGGACCGCCCTGGTCTGTCTCTGCCCTCACCTCAAGTCTCAACCGCCGCTGCAGCTTGCAGGCCAGCTCCTCGCTGGACATGGTGGTGGGTGGTGGTGATGGAACTGGAGTTCGTAATCCAGTACGGGGACGCAGAGGGTTGTGCGCTCCTTGCGGGCTCGTGGCTTTGTGACGCTCGGTGGAGTCGCTTGGGGCCCGACGGTTGGAAAGAACCGCGGGTAGGCGGGGCGAGCGGGGCGGAGCTGAGGCTTTAAGGAGGCGCGGGAGCCGTAGAACTGGACAGGGGACAAGCGGGTGTCTGCGCGTCCTGGGGGGTCGCGTTTGCCTAAACCTCTCAGAGGCTGAGACTTGTTGCTAATCCGTCTCCCATTTCAGACATGGACCCTGAAATCAACTCTGATCTTGCCGCCAGAATCCGCCCTTGGGGAACTGGGGGGGGGGTTCTCGTGGTCCCCAGGGAGATTGGTAGCAAAGACTGGGGAGTTAAGTCAGGCAACCGTTCAGGAAGTTCCATTCCCTTCCAAAGCGCTCCAACCAGGGAGCTCGAGGCCTAGGACTCTCTGAGATGGGAGAATTAAGCGTGTCTGGTGACACCTACACGTCCCCACGTGTGTAGCGAGCAGCCTGTCGCCCTGTGGCTCTGGAGTAGGAGATGCCCCGGCAGTACGGGGCGGGGAGGGGGGGAGTGCCTTTCATATATCACTGAAATGCTTCCACAACAAACTAAAAACACTAGACATAAATAAAGTGAGAAAAACCTCCCGGAAAAAGAGCGCGGGGCGGGGTCGTGTTGAGACCAAAAGTAGCAAGTATCTTGGCTATATGGCTTTATTTACTTTTTTAATGTGACAGACGCCACTGCGGAGGGTGGAAGAGAAAAGGCTTGAAAATAAGACAACTTTTAAAACGAGAGATTGAAGTGAAAACAAGTAGAGTCGTCATTCTCCCTAAGGATGGATGTGGGGGGGTTACGTCAGCCAAGTATGGAGAAGCAGCCTGGAAACACAATAGTGGCTGCACTGGGGACCAGCTTTGCTCCACTTTTTGTGGGCTGAAGACTGGGGAGTGTCTGTGATGAGGCTGGTGGTGTGCACCTCTGAACAGGATGAGTTGGTAGCATACACATCTTAGGGGGCCACAGGGAAAATTCAGAGCCTACATGTGCTCTGATGAAAACGTCATTCGATTAGAATTCGATTAGCTGGGCGTTGGGGTAGACGCCTATAACCCCACCACTCAGAAGGTTTAGACAAGGGGCTGGAGAGATGGCTCAGCGGTTAAGAAGGTTTAGACAAGAGAATTCCAGGGTAGGAAGCCAGCCTGGGGTTCACAGCAAGACACTCTGTTTTGAAACAAAGCAAAAAAGAAATTAACGGGGGTGGAGGGGTGGGGGGGTGGGGGGTGGGGAGATGGTGGGTGTATGTGGTTCAGAGGCAGAGTCCCAGTGCTTAGCATAAAAGAATCCCTAGCACACACAAAGTAAGATGCACCTTTTTTTTAAAAAAGAATTTTTTAAATTTATGTATGAGTACAATTATAGCTGTCTTCAGACACACCAGAAGAGGGTGTCAGATCCCATTACAGATGGTTGTGAGCCACCATGTGGTTGCTGGTAATTGAACTCAGGACCTTTGGAAGACCAGTCAGTGCTCTTAGCCTCTGAAACATCTCTCCAGCCCTGCACCTTTCCTTTTTTAGGGCAGTTCAAGAAAATAAATCATTAAATTAAATGCACTTTTGGTGGGAATGGTGGCTCATATGAGCCTGAGATTCTCCTTGGAAGACTGAGGCAGGACTTGGACTGTATTTACACATATTGAAGACCCTCTGCTTTTTGATCGAAGATCAAACAAAACAGTTATAAGGGGAGGGAGTAACCATGAGGGGTGAAACTCGATAGCAGACCTTTGAAAACTTGGGTTCTAGTTTCAAGTTGGGGTGTGTGTGTGTGTCAAGTGTGTTTCAAAAGCTATTAGGGGTCTAGTGAGATGGGCTGGTAGGTACATTGTGTGACAAAACTCCCTGAGGAGACAAAACACACTCATCTACTCTTCCTAGACAGGGACTTGGCAACAGACCAGGTATCACCGAAGTCCAACTTGGCAAACCAACTGAGGTTTCACTGGGGTTACTTACAGGAGCAGAAATGACTCAAATACAGCTGTATCACCAAAGCCTACCCCAACACGGGTGACAGTTCACAAAAGCTGGGAACCTGGAGCATACTTCACAGCAGACAGGAGCTCAACAGTTTCTTCCAATTCTGATTCCTCTCTGCAGCTTTTCTCCTCTGAAAGTCTTCTTTGCAGCTCAGCTTGTCTGAGTCTTGGTGCCTAGGCACCAAGAAAGACTTCTTTGCAGCTGAGTTCTGTTTACTTGGGCAGGAAGGGGCCTAGTGAATCTAGTCAGCTTCAGGGAGTTCTTTTGATGTTTTAACCTCCTGGCATACCGAGCTCTCATGCAGAATAGAATGTTTTGATCTCAAAGGAGACCTTTACAACAAGGTGTTTGCTGACAGCCTAAGTTCTGTCTCTAGGACCCACCTTGTGGAAGGAGACAGCTGACTCCAGAAAGGTGTCCTTGGACCCTCACACATGTCCACCATGGCAAGCACACACCCACCCACATGCATACACAAAATAACTCACTATGTAGACTAGGCTGGCCTCAAACTCACAGAGGGCTCTCTGTCTACCTCTGCCTCCTGAGTGCTGAGATCAAAGTGTACAACAGCATGATTTAAAAGCTATTAGACCAAGAATCAATAGAAAGTTTTTTTTAAGCTATTAGGCAAAGCTGGAAAAATGGTTCAGTAATTAAAAGCACTAGCTGTTCTTCCTGGGGTCCCTGGTTCAATTTCCAGCACCACATTGAATGGTTCATAGCTACCTATAGCTCCAGTTCCAGGGGATCCAACATCTTCTGATTTTTGTGGGCACCATACACACATTCATATATACATATCTGTGTGCACATGAGCACATACACACATAGATGGATAAAAATTAATCTAAGAAAGGGAAATAGAAATGCCATGTTGACCGTGAAGGAATATGGGAAAGTGGAAATTTTTACCTAGTAAGTGTCTTGGTTATATCACCCATGACCACATCTATTTCACTAATATTCTTCTGGAGTGGGTGAGGAATATCTCCATTTCATAGGGAAAATCAGATAATTATGTTTATTTCTTTTTCTTCTCTCTCTCTCTCTCTCTCTCTCTCTCTCTCTCTCTCTCTCTCTCTCTCTCAGACAAGGTCTCAAGTAGCCTGGGCTAATCTCCACCTTCTATGTAGCCAAGGATAGCCTTGAAGTCCTCATCCTCCTGCCTCTACATCACGAGCACTGTGATTATAGGACCGCACCACCAAGCCCAGTGTAAATCTTTTTTTAAGTCAGAGGCTTCTGGTCCAGTTCTCTTTTTGTGTGACAAGCCATCCCCAAACTCAGTGTCTTCAGACAACATTTATTTTGCTCACATGTCTCCATTTTGGACAGAGCTCTGTGGAGAAGCCTCAAACCTATTTCATGACAATTAGTATATGCTGAGAGAAATGATGGGACTGGAGAGACGGCTCCAGGGTAAAGAGCACTGGCTGTTCTTGAGGAGGACGTCTGTCAGGTTCCCAGCATCCTCAGGGTAGCTCACAACTGCCTGTGACCTTCTGGTCTCCTTGGGTATCCCTCCTCCATCCAACCTACATCCACACAGTCATACACATTCTATAATAAAAATAATAATAACAACAATAATAAAAATAATAAGTTTAAATAAAATAAAGGATGAGAAGAATCCTGGGCACCTTGGAGCTGACATTAAAGTAACAAGCAGCAAGAAGTGATAGGGTCTTACAGCTGTGCTGTGTGCACACACCACCAGTCCTTCGGAGGTGGTGAGCGTCAAATCCTCCCCTTTGCTGCCAGCACACTGCCCCCCCCCTTTGCTGCCAGCACACTGTTTCCCCCCCCCCCTGCACTTGCATCCTGTCACCACTGACTAGCCAGACTTGCATCTGTGATGCAAGTCTGTGATGGGCTCAGCTTCTGCCCAATGTAAGAATACTGTTTTTGTGCACTGTGTAAAGTTCTCCCTGTGTTATTCAAATGCTGATTTCTCTGCCTTCATATCTTGTTTCAATCCAGACATGGCATTGTAATGCTTATACCAGGAATCTTAAGTTTGTATAAAGAGTTCTTACCGTTTATTCTCTGCCTTGTCAATAAATGCTGATCTCCCTATGGTAGGGCAGAAGAGAGAATAGGGCAGAAGCTTCCACTGCGGGGGGGGGGGGGGGAGAAGGAGAGAGAGAGGGAGGAAGGAAGGGAGAGGGAGGGAAAGGGAGGGAGGGAGGGAGACAGAGAGACAGAGAGACAGAGAGAGACAGAGACAGAGAGAGAGGGAGAGAGAGGGAGAGAGAGAGGAAGGGAGAGAGAGGGAGGGGGAAAGAGGAAGGGACAGAGGGAGGAAGGGAAGGAAGGAGGGAGAGAGGGAGGAGAGAGAGAATACTAGTTAGTTTCAGGTGTCTCCCATGAGGATGGGGAGGTGAGCTATGAGGAGAAGGTCCAAGAAGACACAATAAGAAAAACATCTGAAGCCGAAAGAGCCAGTTCAACAATTATATGCAAGTATTTGGGATCATGGCTGGGAGGCAGCCAGATAGCTAGCTTAGGGGTTAATATAATCATTTAACTACCCAGCTATTGAGGTGAAGCTTTAAATAAATCTTGTTTTCTCTATGTGATTATCGGGGACTAGCAACTTTTAAGGAAATACAGGTACAGAATCAATCTGCCTATAATTCATTTTACAGTTCAGTGCTGGTACAGCTACTGCAGAATCCCCTGAAAACCCCATATGCAAATGTGGAAGCAAAAGTTTGGGGGTTCTATGCCTCAGACCTCCCAGGGCAGGTTAGCAGGTTCCAATCCCCAGAGATGTACATCCTCTGGTGACCTCTAGGCTCTGGTCCCCCACAGCTGTGATTTGGGGGACAGGCTGGAGCCTAGGGATCACAGGACATACCAAGAATGCTGCCTGTTAAGTAGTGCAGAACTAGGTTACCTGGGTGACAACAGCCATCTGTGAGTTAGAAAACCTAGAAACTCTGGGTCAATGTTAAAGAAAAACATGAGCCAGAGGGTGACACACACCTTTAAGGCCAGCACTCAGGAGGAAGAGGAGGAGGAGGAGGAGGAGGAGGCAGATGGATCTCTTCTGCTCTACAGAGTTGAGTTCTAGGACAGCCAGGGATACACAGAGAAACCTTGTCTTGAAAGGAGGGAGGGAGGGAGGGAGGGAGGAGAGAGAGAGAGAGAGAGAGAGAGAGAGAGAGAGAGAGAGAGAGAGAGAGAGCGAGCCGTTTAGGGTATATTTAGTATGGTCTTGCTGTTTAGCACAGACTCGGTCTCCCAGGTGTGGAAATTACAGACATGCACTGCCACAACTGGTGTCTAGGTTTCTATTCCTGTGTTAAAGACACCACTAGTTTGGGGAGAAAAGGGCTTATTTGGCTTATATGTCCCACCACAGTTCGTCATTGAGGCAGACCGAGGTGGGAACCGAATCCGAGGCCATGGAGGAGCGCTGCTACTGTCTTGTTCCCCAGCAGCTTTTAAAGAAGTAGTTCAGTGGTAGAGGTCGAGGCTCTGGGTCTGTGTGCCAGCAACAAGCTGGCGGCGGGTAGGGGATTAGAGCGTATTTTACAACGAGGACTAGGTCAGTTGACACTAGCCAGTTCCCAGGGCTCCACAGCTATGCGGGACGTGGTGGCAGGCTTGAGAGCTCAGCTCTACACCATGGGATTTTCTAGTCCAGGGATCTAGATAGAGTAGTTGCAGCTCTGACTGCTCCTCTGCAGCTCCTCACCCGGAATGTGGCAGCGCTGCCCGGCTCGCGGCGCTGTGTCCTCTGACTCTGTCACCCCAGCGGTGTGCAACCCCGCCCACATCCTACCCAGCCTTCTGTGGCAGCCATAAGCGTCGCTGACCCAGGCATTCTGTGCCATTGAAGTCTGGGGCCCTGGCTGCAGGAAGCTCGTAAGAGAGGGTGAGGCTGCCTCTCCTTCAGAATGGACTAGTCCAAAGTTGAAAGGTTTCTGTGGTTCTAGGCACATGCCCGAGAGTTTCTAACAGAAGTTTGGGGGGTACCACACTTCATTTAACCCCCCAAATTCTCCGCCAGTTTTATAGAAAGCACAAGTCAAGTTCCTCTTTGAGTTCTAAAATTAAGAACGCCTTAGCAGGACGTGGTCATTTATGCCTTTAATTCTAAAATTTAGAAGAAAGAAGTCGAAGAGGAGTTCTATAAATCAAAGGCTAGCTTAGGTTACATAGTGGGTTCCAGCCTGGGCTGTATAAGTAAGACTTTGCCTCATAACTCAATAACAAGGGCTGAGGATATTGTTCAGTTGTAAAGCATGAGTCTAGCATGTGCCAAGCTCCGGGTTCAAATCTCAGTTCTGCAAACAACTACAGCGACAACAAAACCAACTAGTGTGGAACTCCTGTAATCTTTCTCCGCTCTCCCGTCTCCTCCCCCGTCTACCTCCCGTCCTAGCCCTTCCCTTTCCACGCAGAACAAGGAATTCTCCGCCATAGCCACTTGAGGAGAGGCACGCTATAAATTCAGCTCTTGTCACTTCGTGGCTAGGCGCTCTTTGAACTCGGTTCCTCGTTTCCTCATTTGCCCAACCGAGATAAAGTCAAGGCCTTTGAGGGTGGAGTACAATGGAACACAGGGGAATTAACGCTCCTCAGACCACCGCTATAAGGACCCCTGCTGCGGACTAGCGCGGAGACTGGGGCGGGGCGGTGAGTGGGGGGTTCACTCCAGCCAGGGCTCTCAGTGCTCTCCTGTAGGCACTAATCCAAACTGGAGGTGAGGAGTCCCACATTACTGCAAGCTGAAGAGCAGCCAGTCCTTGGGCTTTTTAAAGCCCTCACCAGGGAGGGTGGTTTGGAGACACCAGGGAATCTCACCTTGTCTGTTGGGTTTGAAAATTCTGTCTTTGCAGCTTCCTAACTTGCAGGGAAGCTCGGCTTTTGCTCCCATGCCCCACTGAAAGGGCTCTCAGGACTTTTTCCGAGGTTTTTGTTTTTGTATGTATGTATGTTTGTTTTTTCAAGACAGGGTTTCTCCGTGTAGTCTCTGAATTCCCTCTGTAGACCAGGCTGGCTTTAAATTCAGAGATCTTCCTGCCTCTGTCTCCCAAGTGTTAGGATTAAAGACGTGGGCACTATCACACAGGCTTCAGGACTTTTATACAAATCAAACTTGCCACCTCCCCGAATTCCTGCTTCTTTTTGTTTTTATGTTTTTTATTCTGTGTGTTTTGTGGGGCATGAGGTGCAGAAAACTGAACCTAGAGTCTCTGACAGCCAGATGCTCTACTACCGAGGTATATCCCAATCCTGTCTGGTTTGTTTCATTTTTTTTTTTTTTTGAGGCAGGGTCTAGAAAGAAATTGAATTTCTTGCACTGAACCCATTTATTACAGCTCTGATTTATAAGGTGCCCATTCCAAGAGACCATATATATCTGATGTTCTAACATGCAGTTCTACAGGAGGAACGGGGCCTCCAGGTGGGGGATGGTCCTACAGAAGGAGAACCAAGAGGCAGATTAATGGGACAGGTAGAAACACTACCAGAAGTTTTCCAAAGCCAGTTTGAGTCTTGAAATTTCTTTTTTTTAAAGATTTATTTTTATTTATATGTATGTATGTCCATGTCCGGGTATTCACAAGTGTGTAGAGTCCCTGTGGAGCCCAGAAGAGGGCATGTCATTCTCTGGAGGTGGAGATACAGGTGGTTGTGAGCTGCCCAGTGTGGGTACTGGGAAATAAACTTGGGATCCTAGAAGTGAACTCTTAATTGCTGAGCCATTTTTGCCAACCCCATATTCCCAATAATTCTTTTTATCTTTTATTGACTGAGTAATTTATTTATTTATTATTCTTTTTTACATTTTATTTATTGATTGATTTTTTTTTGAGGGAGGGTCTCACTAGGTAAAGGGTCTCACTGGCTGTCCTGGAACTCACTATGTAGACCAGGGTGGCCTTGAACTCACAGAGATCCTCCTGTCTTTGCCTCCCGAGTCA
The DNA here is from genome assembly GCA_036184795.1 of Tokudaia tokunoshimensis. Taxonomy (NCBI): domain Eukaryota; kingdom Metazoa; phylum Chordata; class Mammalia; order Rodentia; family Muridae; genus Tokudaia; species Tokudaia tokunoshimensis. Next base: position 88,864,349 of record BTHU01000016.1, on the reverse strand, counting down.
GGAATTAAGGGCGTATACCACCCCCCCACCCCACCCCCCGCAATCCAGTAATTTTTACATTCTTTTTGGTGAACTAGTACAGTGTTGAAAGAGGTTCGGATCGGGCTGGAGAGATGGCTCAGCAGTTAAGAGCACTGACTGCTCTTCTGAAGGTCTTGAGTTCAAATCCCAGCAACCACATGGTGGTTCACAACCATCTGTAACAAGATCTGACGCCCTCTTCTGGTATGTCTGAAGACAGCTATAGTGTAAATAAATAAATAAAAGTTTAAAAAGAAGAAAGAGGTTTGGAGCGAGTGCTGACACCCTCTCCAAATAGTCTTGTTACCACATGGTCAGGAAAGCTAGTCTCCGGACTAATGAGGGTAAATGGACAGGCTTGCTTGCTTTATTTATTTATTTATTTATTTTTAAATCTGGCTTCAGACTTAAGACCTTCTACCTATGCATCCCAAGCACTAGGGTTAGGGGTCTGAGTCACCACGCCTGGTGACTTTCTTGCCTTATTATGAACAGTACCAAACAGCTAGAAGGTCTGGGTGGTAGAGATCAGTTGACAGAGTGCTTGCCTATCAAATACATAGCTCTGGGGTTTATATATTCTCCAGTAATATATAAACAGGGGGCATCAGGAATTTGTCAAAATCATCCTAGGCAGTGCGGCAAGTTCAAGCCTGAATAGGAACCTCTCAAAAACAAACAAGCAAAATCTATAAACTCTCTTAAATCAGTGGCTTGAAAGAGTACATTAAAGACCAAGTCACAAGGGGCCAGTGTGATGGGACTGAGGTGACACCTAGTAGGAGAACTTACGTCAGAGAGGCCTCGTGCCCTTAAAGGGAGTGTGTGGTTAGGACCCACGCTCCTTATTCTCTCTTTGCTTCCTGGCTGCTATGAGGATTCCTGCTTTGAATTGCCACAGACCCTAAAACAATAGGGCCAACTGAGCTGCTACCTCAGAAGATTGTTTCATTGATGGGAAGATGACTAACACACCACATGCATTCAGTAGCCGCCTTTCTTTTCTTTGTGAGTCAGGCTAGGCTTTCAGGAATGCTAGGCAAGTACTTTACCAGTGCGCTGACCCCAGCCCCTCCCCTCCCTCCTCACCTTTCTTCCTTCCTTCCTTCCCTTCCTCCTTTCTCTCTGTCTCTCTGTCTCTCTCTCTCTCTCTCTGTCTCTCTGTCTCTCTCTCTCTCTCTCTCTCTCTCTCTCTCCTCTTTTTCTTTTTTTAAAAACAGTGTCTCATTGTAGCCCAGGATGGCCACAAACTTACTATGTAGTTGAGGATAACCCTTCTGCCTCTATCCCCCAAGTGCAGGGATTACAGGTGTGTGCCACTTCACTTGGCCTTTTTCCTTCCTTCCTTCCTTCCTTCCTTCCTTCCTTCCTAGTGTTGTATGGTTTCAAAGCATCTGGTGCATCCACACCACTGTGAAACCACCACTTCCTTGTGGTTTTAAAACTTAGCCGTTATCCATAAAAATACTTGCAAATCTTACATTCCACATCCCAACCCTCTAGTTTCCTGGCAATAGTCATTCTGTTCCCTAGCTCCACAGATGTGGCTGGTCTAAGTATTTCATTCAAAAAGATTTATGCCACATATGAACCTGTGTTTCCAAGGTTCACTGTCAGAAAACACCAACAAGACATGAGTCTCGGGACCTCAGTTTCTTCAAAACTTGGGATTGTTCTTGGAATGTGTTTTCATGCTCCTTCCAGGTGTTGTGGATAGAAGTGAGTTTACTTCGGATTACCTGCTATTGCTTGCTACTGTTATTCAGTCAGGTGTTTATATGCCTCTATGGAAAAACATAATTTTTGCCACGTGTGGCTTGTCCTTCTGATTGTACACTTTACTCATGGGCTTCTTCTTAACCCCCAGAGTATAAATTGTCTGATATTCTGAATAAAGCTGGCTATTGCATGAGACTTCAGTCTACCTTGTCTGTTGGCTCCATTCTCCCAGGCTGCACTGTGTCTAGGATGGATACAGTTCCCCTAGGCAGTGGGATACATCAGTACTCCCTCTGTTTCTTTTTTGTAGCAGTATACTATTCCATTGGAGGAATGTGCCACCATTTACTACTTGGTAGGCGTTCTGTTTACTTCCACCTTCTCAATACGAAGAGTCATGCTTCTGAGCTTCTGAGGAAATTCACGTTCCACCTCCATGTGGATTTTTGGGTTTGTTTCTCGTGGATCCATGAGTTGCTAGACGATTCCATGTTCCCATGCTCAACCTTCTTAGGCTCCGTCGAGCTGTTTTCCACAGCAGTTTCCTGTGGTATTGTGGTGGTCTGGTCTAGAGGAACAATAGAACATTGGGGTGCGCAGAGATGCCTGGGAGGAGATCCCTATGGGAACTGGCTCGGGGGAACGTGGAGGCTGAGGGGTGCGCTGACCTACTCTTTGCAAGCTGAAGTCCCTGAGGAATCAGGTAGTGAGTGGGATTCTGCTCCAAGGTGAGGAGCAGGAGAGCTGAGGATGTAAACCCCACTCTGAAAGAGATGAGAGAAGATGGCCCAGCTCATTGAGGCAGGAAGAATTCATATTGCCCCATCCTCAAAGGACTAGTGGGTATTGGGGAGGTCAGTTCTGCTACAGTTAGGCATACATATTATGAAGAACTTTACATACATTCACAAGGAGAGGAGAAGAGATGTTTAAAAATATTTAGAGCTAGGGCTAGAGAGGTATTTTGTAGTTAGGAACACTGCTTGCCCCTTTTAAGCATGCTCACACATGGTCACCATAGTTTTACTCATAAAAGACCAAACTGGAAACAATCCACGTGCCTGTTAATGGTAAAACTCACAGTGTAATTCTATAGAGCACTGGAGTAGTTCATTGAAAATGAACACATGAATAGTTATTACAAATGTTACATGAAGATAAGGAAGACCAATAGAAAATTGCCCAGAAAGGCATCCTGAGTTTTTGTATAGAATTCATACCGAGAGACACGAGTTACAAGAGACATGTTGGGGATGGTGCGTGTTGGGCGATGTACCTGGAAGGAGGCATAAGTTAGGGGTGTTTGAGAGTCTAGCAATGTTCTTCTCCTCCTCCTCCTCCTCCTCTTCCTCCTCTCCCTCTTCTTCTCCTCTACTTCCTCTTCTCCTCCTCTTCCTCTTCTCCTTCTCCTCCTCCTTCTTCCTCTCTTTCTCTTCCTCCCTCCCTTTGTCCTTCCTCCCTTCCTCCTTCCTTCCTTTTAAAATACAGAGTCTTATTATGTAGCCCAGGATGGTCTTAAACTTGTGATCCTCCTGCCTCAGCTGTCTGAGGGCTGAGATGAAGGTATGAGCTTCCATTTTTTTTTTTTTTGACTGTGACAAAGTTGCCATCTAAACCATCTGACACACCCACCAGTCACTGTGGCTTATGCCTATAAGCCCAGCACTTGGGACGCTGAGAGAAGAGGACCAGGAGTTTAAGATTATTCTAGAATAGATAATAAATAGCAGGTTTAAAGCCAGCCTAGGCTCCATGAGACTCTTTCATCAACCACAAAAGCATCTTTGAAACCGGGAATTCCTTGCCCCCTCCTCCCCAGCCTCCGGCGACTGATTTTTTTTTTTTTTTGTGGTCTCTAGGAATTTGGCTCATCTAGGTTCCTCACACAGGTAGACTGGAATAGCACCTGTCCTAGTGTCTGGCTGGTTTCTCTGAGCTGAGATCATCACGGTTCTCTCTGTTGTCACCTGTGTCAGGACTCCTTTCTTTCCAGGGCTGGTGATAATGCCACTGTGGAAGCAGCCCGTGTTTTGTTGCTTCAGGCACCTGTCTACAGAGCACCTTTCTCCTGTTGGCTGCCTAGATAGTGGTTCACCACACAGTTCTGAGTGCATGTGTACCTATGTACATGTGTGCATGTGTGTTTGTGTGTGTGTATGTGCATGTGTGTGTATGTGTTTTTGTGTTTGTATTTGTGTGTTTGTATGTCTTTGTGTGTGTTTGTGCATGTGTGTTTTTGTGTTCGTATGTATTTGTGTGTATGTATGTATGTATGTATGTATGTATTTGTGTGTGTGTGTGTGTGTGTGTGTTTGTGAAGCCACAGCAAATGTCTGGAACAATGCTGTTGTGCCTCAATAAAAGTGTATTAAAAGAAAATGACTATGCTACCAAAAGAAACTGTGTCCTTCCTCAAAGCATTGCTCCAAAGGCTAGCGACATACGGACTACCAGGGAATGCAGCCCCACAACCTCTTCTCGGAAAAAAAAAATCCGCTGTATGCCTGACAGCACACACCTCCCAGGGCTAAATCTAGACAAACAGGCCTGGGCATGGGCAGACAGGCACGGGCAAGCTGCAGGGGGAGCCTCAATCTATTTAAATACAACGCCTAAGCCTGTAGTGGCGCACGGCTGTGCCTATGTGAGATTATCTCAAACACACATAAACCAACAAACACCCACAAGGGCTAGAGCAGAAGATGTCCTGTGGTAAATACGTGTGATACCAGCCCTGGCCTGGATGTGCATCTGGTAGAAGCTGCACACGGTGTAGGATCTAATGCAGGGGTAACAATACTGCGGCACACACTTTTCTAGCTCTACCTGTGGGTGAAGAGCATGTGTGGAGCAAAGACTGGGTCACTGCGATTGACCTCAGTGCTTCCTGAAGTTTGCGGCAAAGCACTCAGCTGTGTCAGTTACTGAATCACACAGTTAAGTGCTTATTTTGAATAATTAAGACAACACAGGAAGGAATAGAGTTGGTTTAGCAGTAAAGGGTGCTCGCTGCTCTGGCAGAGGTCACAGGTTTGCTTCTTGTCACCCATGGTAGGCAGCACACAGCTGCCCATAACTCAGCTTCTGGGAACCCAATGTCTTTGATCTCTGTTTTCTCTCTCTCTCTCTCTCTCTCTCTCTCTCTCTCTCTCTCTCTCTCTCTCTCTCTCTCTCCCTCTCTCTCTCCTCTCTCTCCTCTCTCTTCTCTCTCTCTTCTCTCTTCTCTCCCTTCTCTTTCTCTCTTTCCCCTTTCCCTGCCCCTAATACATGTGGAGTAGGGAAACCAATCACTCCCTCTGCTGGGCCACAAGGACAGGGCTTCTACAAAGGAGGGGACCAGGACAGGCCTCAGAGGTCATAGAGACCTTTGAGCTGACAGTTTCACAAGAACGAGCCTCCCACCCTTCTGTCTCAGTAGAGTCCCAGCAGACGTGGCCCAACTTGGTTCCTTCACATCCCGAGTAGCAGCTTCCCATTGGCCTATGGCAGCATCTTTACTGTGTTCATGGTGAACACAGGAGCTGTGTTTACTCCGGCCTGTCACTAGTAAGCTGCTGTGGGGACTGGTGTTTGTGACTTGTTGTGTAAGTTCTGATAGTTGCTGGAGTCATACAGCAAACGTTATCAATATTATGCCTCAATTTTGAAAACAGTCCCACTTCCCCGTGTATGACATTTCCAGAGGTTTGTAGCTATTCAAAAGTGGCTCATGACATAGGGGTTCGTGGTCTCACTGTGCTTGCGCAGTAAGAACTGGGGAGCAAACCTAGGGCTTTAATACAAGGCATGTGCACTTAGCCCTACACCTAGCTTCTTTTTTTTTCCTTTTAAAAATATGGACTGCTTCATAAATTTTCCCATCATCCTTGCACAAGGACCATGCTAATCTCTGTGTCGTTCCAATTTCAGTATATGAGCTGCTGAAGACAGCACTGCTTTTTCTGGTAGCATCTTGCTATGTAACCCAAGCTGGCCTCAAATTCTCCATTCTCCTTCTATGACTCCAGACATGGGGATTTCTCCTTGTAGCTCTATCTATCTATCTATCTATCTATCTATCTATCTATCTATCTATCTATCTATCTATCTATCTCTGATAAGGTCTCTGGTAACACAGGCAGGCCTTGAATTCATCATATAGCTGAAGATGACCTTGGATTTCTGTTCCTCCTGCCTCTACCTCTCAAGCGCTAGGATTACAGGTGTGTTGCTGCAGCCAGTTTGTGTGATGCCCGGGAATCAAAGGCAGGGCTTTGTTCATACTAGGTACTTTACCCACTGAGCCACACCCTCCAGCCTCGCTGTGCTTTTAAATAGCATCTCTCCAGGGACCAGAGATGCTGGTTAAGGCTCCGCTTTCCTGTTAACCCTCTGTGTGTCTTCTCTGCTACCATGACTGTTCTCATCTTTGGGCCCGCTTCTGGCTAGATGGTTTCTTAACTGAGATGTAAGGGTTCCTTATGTACTTCAGGCATCTTTTGGCAGACATGTCCTGTGTGCATTTGCTTTTAGCCTGCAGCCTCCCTTTGAATTTATTCTTAGCAACTTCTGAGGCTCATGCTTGTTTTCATGTCAATAAAAAGCTCAAAGAGGGAGGGACATGGGTGCCCCAAGCCCAGCTGAATGTGTTTCTCAGAAGCTTCAATAGAACAAAGCTGAGATTATATAGACTCTATGTTGGCACTACCAGCTGGTGTCACTGTGCCCACTTTTGATCGGGAAAGGTTACCAGCAGGTTGGCATCAGATAGACCCACTGGCTCTCTTCTGAAAGGGACACTGGATTGGGGAACCAGTACTAGCCTGGGAGAATACAGCACCCAGGAGGTCTCAGACAGCTCGACCGTGCTGGCTGCTGTGGGAAGCAACCTGACAGAAGGATCCCACCCAGCCCGTGCAGGCTCTCACCTGCCCCAGCACTTGAATGTCAGCAATGGCTTCCTGTTGGCAGTGCTTTGGTGACTAGAACAGTGTGTGCCTGAGGGGATGCCAGTTTTAGCCCTGAGGTTAGGAGGAAATGCTCTACTGGAGGTGGGGGGGATGTAGTGCCCACGGGTGAGTAGGCCACCCCATACCAAGTTCTCTGCCTGCCTGCAGGGCCCACACCTGGGGCCGGGCTTGAATCATGATTCCTCATTCTCTGGGCGGCAAGGGTAAGGTGTGGGGTGTACAGCCCCCTCTCAAGATCCAAGGGGAGTAAAGCGCTGAGCTGTGGTCTTCCTCAGGCTCAGAAAGAGCCAAAGGGCTGTCTTCTCAGGATGTCCCCCTTGGAAATTTCTCTTTGCCATCTCTTCCCCCTTCTCCTCCTCATCTTCCTTTAGATTTATTTTTTTAATTGATATGTTTGTTTTACCAGCACATATGTCTGTGTACCATGTATGTGTCTAATGCCTGAGGAGGCCAGAAGAGGCCGTCAGATCCCCTAGAACTGGAGTTACAGATGTGTGTGAGCTGCCACATGGATGCTGGGAACCAAATCTACATCCTCTGTAAGAGCAGCAAATGCCATCTTTCCAGCCTCCACACTGTCCTTTCCTGAGGCCCCTGGATACCCAGCAGGTAGGAGCAGGTTGCCAGATAATACCATCCAGGTTCCCTCAATTTCCTCTGCCTGCTGGGCACCTGGAGCCTCTCTACCAGCTGGTGACTCCCCAGGAACCTGCTCCCTGGCCCTTGGTGGTCTCTGGTGGCACCTACAGAGTCTTTTTTAATAGTGAGTCTATATGAAAAAAATTAAAAACAAAAACCACACAGGAGTATTACAAAAAATCAATTAGATGTAGATAAAAAAAAAACCACTGCATAGTGCTACACCCAGTTTATAACTTCCAGTCCTGAAAGGAAGGGAAGAAGAAAAGGAAGCTATGTATCCCTGGCTGTCCTGGAACTCACTCACTATGTAGACCAGGCTGTCCTGCAATTCAGAGATCCTGCCTCTGCTTCCCAAGTGCTGAGATTAAAGGTGTGTGCCACCGTGCTCAGTATTTATATGCATTGTTATATAAATATGGTGAGGGTGTAGCTCAGTTGGTAGACTGCCTAGCACTCAAGAGGCCCTCACACTGCAGTCTAAACGTGGTGGTGCAGTGAGTGCCTGTACTTCTAACACTAGGGAAGTAGAAGGATCATCTTTGGCCACATAGTAAGTTTGGGGCCAGCCTGGGTAACATGAGATCCTGTTTCAAAAACAAAACAGGGCAAAATGGTGGTCCTTGTCATTTTTCTGATATCCCACATTTGAGACTCAGAACAAACCCCTTAGCACTCCAACTTCATTGGAAATGACCACTAGCCTCGGGGCCACGCCCACAGGCGTGAGTGCTTCCATCTTAGGAGTGACAACACACATCAACGGAGATGCGTGGCCTAGCAGTGAGGGGCAGTCAGTAGTGGAAAGTGGAAGAGAAAGAAGCCCAAGACTTGCTTCTTCAACCTCAAACCTGCCCCTCCTCCTGGGGAAAACTCTTAGGGGACCTTAATCAATTCACCTTGGATCCCTGATCACCATCAGGTTTTAGCCTAGTGGTAGAGCAAATTTTTAGCCTTGGGTTCAATGTCAAATAAAAACCAAACCAAAATGTGTTGCCCAAATGGACACTTGCAATTTAAAAATAAGTTGGGGGGAGGGGCTGGAAAGATGGCAGGGGGGTTAAGTGTGTTCTTCCAGCACCCACATTGGGCTTCCACAACAACCTGTAACCTCAAGCTCTGGGGAATCCGACACTCTCTTCCGGCTTTCTCAGGGACCTGGACACATAGAACATATATGCACAGGGGCACACAAATTAAAAATAAGTCTTTAAAAAATAAATCATCTCTAGCCGGGAAGTGGTGGTACATGCCTTTAATTTTAGGATTTGGGAGGAAGAGGCAGGCTGATCTCTGTAAATTCAAGGCCAACCTGGTCTTCAGATCTAGTTCCAGGACAGTGAGGGCTCCACAGGGAAACTGTTTTGAAAAACCATCATCATCTACCACCATCATCATCTCTAACTTTTATTTATTTATTTTTTTGGTTTTCGTATAGCCCTGGCTGTTCTGGAACTCACTCTGTAGGCCAGGCTGGCCTCGAACTCAGAAATCCGCCTGACCCTGCCTCCCAAGAGCTGGGATTAAAGGCGTGCGCCACCACGGCCTGGCTCATCTCATTTTTAATGGAAGAGGTTCAGTCGTGCCCATGTCGTAACAGTCTGATAAGTTAAGGTCCTATCCACTTGCTAGGATCGAGACAATGAGATGTTTGCACTTCCTCCTTTTTTTCTTGTCATCCTGAAGTTCCCTCCAATCACTTTCCTTGTTCTACAATCAGCAAAGGTGTTTTTTTTCTCTTTTCACCAAGTAATAGCAAAACTACTCTACTGTTTACTTTCATGTAAATAAGCAAATAAAGCAAACAAAACTAACTCGGGGTGCTGGGGTGTCATTGTAATAAAGCATTTGCCTGGCATGACTGAACCTCTGGGTTTGCCTCCTAGCACCTCAAAAGAAGATTGAACTAATGTTATAATTAGCAAAGTCAAATATACTTCATATACTTTTCAGAGTGGTGGCATACGAGAGAGAGAGAGAGAGAGAGAGAGAGAGAGAGAGAGAGAGAGAGAGAGAGAGAGAGAGAGAGAGAGAGCGCTTCTGTGAGAATGTAAAGAGCTGGAGCTCCTCTGTTTTAAAATACCGGGTCAGCACGGATGTCCTTGCTGAACCCTGTCCCCCATTTCCCCAGGAGACCCAGCTTGGAGCGCAGAGGATTAAAGTGAGGAAGCCTCCTTTTTCCTGGACAGGTAAAACCCATTGCATCGCAGATTTCACTATGCTCGCGGGAGGGTGGGAGGGTCGCAGGCTTTCCTGATTTCCTGTTTCCTTCTCTGTAGACAAGCCTGAGCCTACACAGCAAACCCGCTGCCCAGCGGGAACTGGGGTCCTGGAGTGCCCCCTAGTGGAGGCAGCTGAGCATGACCGCGCACCGGGCTTTAAAGAGCACCAGCTGCACTTCGCATTTTGTGTCCCAGGAACGACTCAGGTCGAAGGCAACGCCCTCTGCGCCGCAGTTCCTGTCCTGAAGAGAGGCTGCAGAGAGCAGCTGCTGGGCGATCTCTTCCCGCAGTTAACGGGCTTCCTGCTGGCATGCTGTATACTTCCTTCACCTAAGACTGAACCAGGGGCTCCTTCCTCACAGTGATTCAAGAGCACACCAGGCCTCAGTTTTTATTCTCTGAGGGAGATGATTTTAGACTCACACAAATTCAACATGCACTGCAATAAATGGCAAGGAAGAAACAAAACAAAACAGGGCAGCAAGAACCTATCACAGGAGGCCAGGGAGGACTTTCTGGAGGTGACACTGGAATTGGCAAAGGGGCCTGGTGTGTTAAGATAAGGTCACTCCGCAGGGCTGCTCCACTGTGGGGGTTCCCTAGCCACAGCTCACTGCTAGGTGGGAACAGCAGGCAACAGCAAGGAGACAGGAAGAGGGATTTTAGTTCCGGTCTTTACTAAGGAATGTTAGTTGGAAACTCATTTAAAATGGAAATTTGGAATATATGCCCCTGTTGAGCCTATTTATAGTGTCTGCTCTTCAGACTAAGGCATTCTCTGCTTCCTCCTCCTATGGCAAGGATTTTTTATTGGATACCAAACATTGTGAAATTTGTGGTTCTGGCAGGTGGACTGTGTGTCTTTAAAGAGCGTCAGAGCTTTTATGGCAAGCAGACCCTTCCCTTGGAAACTGCTCTAGTCTTTTGAAGACTTGTTTTCAAGCCTTTCAGGATGGGTCAGGAGTAGCCTTTCTCTCTTGGTTAACATTACCTCACTTTTAAGGTGTGGCACCAGGAACTGTCCTCCATTTCTGTGCAGTTGAATGAAGTTTGACTCTGGCCTCTGGGAACTTGAGCACTTCTCCACTCTTGGGAACACTGCAGTTGGTTTTTCCTTGCTAGTGGCCCTTGTTGCCAAGGTCTTCTCTCCTCCCAGGAGCTGGGAGGTTGAGGCAGGAAGATCACCGAGAGTTCAAGGACAACCTGGTCTACATAGTGTTCTGGGACATCCACGGTTATAAAGAGACCCTGTCAATTAATGATGATGATAATTAATAAAAGTGGAGAGTGACTGAAGAAGATACACAACATGGACTTCTGGCCTCTCTACACATGTGGTCATGGGTGCACATACCTGTCTGTATACACATGAATACATTGTTTGTTTTTTGAGACAGGGTCTATTATGTAGCTCTGGTTGTCCTGGAATGTGATATGGATACCTGGCTGGCTTCAAACTCACAGAGATCCACCTGCCTCTGCCTGACAGTGCATGGACTATCATACTCAATCTACAAACAAATATTTTTTTAAAAGTATAAGACAAATGAAGCCACCACAGAAAGAATGATCCCATTGTCACCACTCTCTAGCAAGTGTACAGAGTTGTCTAGACTTCAGTGTTGGCACAGCTGTTCTCTGCTCAGGAAACAAGCACAGTGAAGCAAGGGGACTGCTTGTAGCACACACCTGAAGGGTTTTCAATCGGTGGCACAGGATTGGGGATCCATGTTACAGAGTATCTGACCCTTTGATGGCTGTCTTTGTTCACACAGAAGGAATTCATACTGTAGCCATGACAACAGAAGAGCTAGCATGTTCCGTGGATGACTTCACTACCTGTGTTTGTCCTGATTTAGGGAGCCCAAAAATAAACACTAAAATCATGACCTATAATTATACCATCGAGTCAATTAATAAGCACGTCAGACTGATGTCTGCTGTGAGCATTTGGTGGTTTGAGTTGGATATAAGCTATAAGTAGCATAAATCTTTTGGAGGAAGGGCTCGAGATGGAGATAGTGTTTCTCGTGTAGCTCTGGCTGTCCTGGCACTCGATTTGTAGACCAGGCTAACCTCTAACTCACAGATCTGCCTGCCTCTTGAGGCTTTCTTTTTTTCCTTCCTTCCTTCTTTCCTTTCTTTCTTGTTTGTTAGTTTTCAAGACAGGGTTTCACTGTGAAGTCCCAGTTGTCCTTAAACTCCTTCTGTAGATCATGCTGACCTTGAACTCAGAGATGCACCTGCCTCTGCCTCCTGAATGCTGGAATTAAAGGTATGCACCACAATTCCTGACTAGTCATTTTAATATAGTAACAAGGAGGTAGTATTGTTAAACTGTGTTCTTAATTCGGTAAAACAAAACAAAGCCACTGTACAGTATAAAAGAATGAGCAATATTTGTCACAAAGAACCTTGTGGCCTGATAATCATAGTAGAAAATATGACAGCCGTGGGGCTGGACAGATGCTCAGCGGTTAAGAGCTCTTGCTGCTCCTGCAGAGGATCTGAGTTCCATTCTCAGCACCCACAGCAGGTGGCTCACAACTACCTGTAACTCCAGTTCCAACGGATCTCATGCCATCTTCTGGCCTCCGAGGGCATCTGCACTCACATATACCCCGACACACACATTTCTGCATCTCTGTCAAGACCATAGCAATGATTAAAACAATTTTCAGAGATCTAGGCTCACCTGGGAGATGGGCCTCTGGGCACATCTGTGAATTATTTTCTTGACTAGGTTAACATGAAACTGTTTTTAAAAGCTGATCTAAAACATTTTAAAAATTTGTCTATGCATGTTTTGTCTATCTGTCTGTGTACTGTGTGCATGCCTGGTACCCTAGGAAACAGAAGAAGTCAATAAATCCCCTGGAGCTCGAGTTATAGGTGGCTGTGATCCACCATGTAGGTGCTGGGAACCAAATCCTGGTCTTCTGGAAGATCAACCAGTGTTCTTAAACAGTGAGCCATCTCTCTAACCACTAAAGACTGATTTTGAAGTTTTTGAACTAATTAATGTTACAGAGCATGTGTGGATGTCAGAGGGCAACTTACATAAGCTGGTCCTCTCTTTCCACCATGTGGGTTCTGGGAATCAAACTGTTAGGCCTGGCATTTTTACGCACTGAGCCCAGAGGCTGCCTCTTTGATAATGTTATATGTTTGTATTTGCTTCACTTTCTCACACTTAAAAAAAAAAGATTTACTTATTTATTTTATGTATACAAGTACTGTAGCTGTCTTCAGACACTCCAGAAGAGGGCGTCAGATCTCATTGTGGATGGTTGGGAGCCACCATGTGGTTGCTGGGAATTGAACTTGGGACCTCTGGAAGAGGAGTTGGTGTTCTTAACGGCTGAGCCATCTCTTCAGCCCCACTTTCTCACACTTCATGTGTTAAAATAAATGTTTTGGGCCAGCAAGGTAGCTCAGCAGGCAAAGAACCTGGCACCTATGCAGAGAACCTGTTTAATCCCGAGAACCCACAGTGGGGCAGAGAACTGACTCCCAAAAGCTGTCCTCACCTCCACACTAGCAAGCATTCGCTTGCACTCACAAACACATGCATGATAAAGTATTTAAACGTGACATTTTAGCCCTCGGGGGGAAAAGAGCCGTTTCTCTGAGTAAGGGAGACCCTGGACTGTTAACAGACACTCCCCCTTCCTACCCGTGCTTTCTGTAAAGGGGCACATTAAGGTTTACAGGTAAAATAAGAGTGAAAGGCACAGTTCCCTGGATCCCTCACTGCCCCAAGCTCCCAGTGTACTCAGCCTTGCTGAGGCACACCTGCTGGATCTGATGAACATGAGCTGATGTCCTCCTCACTGACAGTTCTTAGCTTCCATTAGGTTTCTGCTGTTCGTATGCATTCTGTAATGTGTCGACAGAGGTGTACTGGCAGGAGCCTATCATGCCGTGTCTACAGAATGTTCCACCCATTCCCACCCTGACAATCTCCAGCAACTACTCATCTCCTTCCTGTCTCCATAGCTTTTCCTTTTCCAGAGTGTCATGGAGTGACAATGGCGTTTGAGCAACAGTGTCTTTTTATGGTTTGTTAAATTATTTTTTTGTACTGATGAATCATATCTCGTTTTGTGGATCTACCAGTTTGTCTAATTTGGGGATTTTTTTGTTTTGCTCCAGGGAAGTCTTACCATGTGGCTAAAGCTATCCTTGCATTTGCAATCCTCCTGCCTCAGCCTTCTGAGTTGTGAGATTATAAGCATGTGCCACCACATCCTGTTTTGTTTTGTTTTTTTACTAAGAAAAGAAACAACAATATTAAAAACAAAAACCCAAAAAACAAAACTCTACAGTTGGGCTTGGTGGTTCGTACCTGGAATCACAGCACTTGGGAGGCTGAAACAGAGTCAAGGCCTGCCTAGGTTATATAGCAAGCCCCTGCCTCAACCAACCAACCAACCAACCAACGAACCAACCAATCAATCTGAAAAGCCATTTAGAGAAAGGAGACAAATCTTGACAAGAGTGGAATGCTGGTTCAGTCTGGTAAGCAGGGAAGCTTGCAGAGAGCTGAAAGCCCACAGAGAAGGGCAGTCCTGTGGGTAGCCAGAGTAGGCAATTAATGTGAGCCCTAGGTCTGGGTTATCTGGGAGGGAGGTTTAGGAGTGTGACAGGTACTGGAGCTCCTGAGAACTGATCCTGCTCTCTGTTGCTCTGTGCCTTCAAGACTTCCTGCTGGGCTTAGAGGAGACACACACCGACCCCCTTTCCACAGCTCCCTGGCAGGCAGTTAGAAAAGGCTGGCCAGTGTCATCCTTTTATAAACACACTGAATCAAGACTGGAAATTTAGCATACTCTTTGCCAAACTGGCAGTCTGCTTGGTCACTGGAACCCAATTCACCAGCAGATGACATCTGTCTGATACCACTTGTGATGGTTTGTTTATGCTAGGCCCAGGGAGTGGCTCTATTAGAAAGTGTAGCCTTGTTGGAGTAGGTGTGTCACTGTGGGTGTGGTTTTAACATCCTTATCCTAGGTGTCTGGAAGCCAGTATTTTGCTAGCAGTCTTCAGATGAAGATATAGAACTCTCACCTCCTCCAGCACCATGCCTGCTGGATGCTGCCACGTTCCTGCCTTGATGACAGTAGACTAAACCTTTGAACCTGTAAGTCAGCCCCAATTAAATGTCCGTAAGAGTTGCCTTGGTCATGGTGTCCACAGCAGTAAAACCCTAAGACACCACTGAACATCCAAGTGGCAGGTCCATTCCAAAACCCTAACACCATAGCTGGATGAGGCTTAAAAAGCCATCTGGTCTACCCTTATGATTGCTACTTGGGTCCTCCTTGGCAAATGCCCAATAGGTGATCTTCTGTCCTCCCAGGGCCAGCCAGTCAGCCTCTTCATTTTGACAGATCAAATGCTGAGGAAGATTTCCTGAAACTAAAGCCCTCCTCCCTGTAGGGTGCTGCTTCTCTACCAAGCAGTTTCCATGAGCAGCTGTACAGGCATTTATAACCCTTGCTCTGGCACTGTGCAGTTCAGCTGAAATGCTGCTCTACAGAGAATCTATGCAGGTTTCCCAGTCTCCACTTGTGAACAACCCCATTTTTATGAGGTTAGTGTTGGGATCTAACATCTCCCAGGTTCTTTGAATCTTCTTCTGTCTTCACTCCAATACTCCTTATCCCCAGTTGAGGTTGATTAACAGCATTTTTGTAATGTTAAAGATGTAAGTTGAGGCTGAACACACCTTTAATCATAGCACTTAAGAACCAGAGGCATAAGGCTCATGGTAAATTCAGGGTCAGTCAGCCTGGTCAACATGGTCAACACGGAGTTACCAAATTATAAGTTGAATTATGGCAATGGCTAATACTAATCAGAGGACTGGAGATGTGACTTAATTGGAGGGGTACTCAAGCAGCACGCACAAAGCCCTGGGTTCAATGTCCAGCACGGCATAAACCAACCAGGAAAGATGGCACATGCCCGTACATCCAGCATTTGGAAGAGAGAGGCAGGAGACTCAGAAGTTCCAAGTCAACCTCGACCATGTTACGAGTTTGATGACACTAGGCTACATGGAACTGTCTCTCAAAAAGAAATAAAAAGCTATAGAGACTATTTTCCTCCTGAATCTGTCAGTGCTGCCTACATTGTCTATACCTCCCCACAAAGTTCTGGAGCACTGCAAATGGAGACCAGGACAGAGCTAGGACCGCTCACCCTCCAGTGTCCCACTCCCTCCCTGGTATTGACAAGTCCACAGCCTGCTATCTTGCTGATACTTTCCATTTATTACTGCAGTCAACAATCCTCTCAAAGTGCAACTCTAAACACGCTGCTGCCACAGCCCCTGCTCCTTCCCCTCCTGCACACCCCTGGAAATTCATTCTTGGGAGCACTGACAAGTTTTTCTCTGGATGAAAAAGTACCCCACTGCCAGTGTCACAGGGAAAATACACAAATGTGAGCAAAAGAACAAAGAGAAAGGCTCTTGAGGAGAGAGGGCTGTGAGGGCAGAAGGAGGAAGAGCACAAACAGCAACCCCCTTGTTTAGCAGCAACTATCGTGCTGGTCACACTGGCTCCGGCGGCGGCCTCTACCTCCTGTGTGGAGAACAGATGATACCACAGGTAGCTCAGCCTACCAGAGGCCTGTGGAGTCAAATAAATGGAGAGACTTCTCCAGCTAGCTTGAAAAAAGACTGGGTGGTTTGGGAAAACTGAGTGTTCAATTTCCCCTTAAGCTGTTAGGCAGAGCACCTGAAGAACACTGGGGTTAAGCTGCTGCCTGACAGTGAGAACCCCTCTAATGAGCACACTTTGGATGGGAGAGAAAAAAAAAACCCAACTGTCAAATACTATGACCAAGAGGACTGGGAAAGACAAGTAGCTCTAGAAAACACAAGAGATTCAAATATCTGAACAAATGAGATTAAAAAGGCAAACAAAATATCTAACCAGACCACTAGACCTGACATAGGCCTCACTCATAAACATATTGTATACATGTGCGCGCGCGCGCGCACACACACACACGCACACACACACACGCACACACACACACGCACACACACACATACACACACACGAGAGATGCCCATAGGAAGGCAAAGTCCAAATGTCTGCTCTTTGGAATTATTTTCGAGGGTTTCCTCAGAGGAGCCTCCAGAGGCAGCCCTCACCTCCTTGACAGTCAATGATGCTCTGGTGTTGCTGAGCCCTTCACAGCCACCCAGAATGCATCCTTCGGATTCCTGGAGCTTCAATCACCATTGGACTTTCTTCTCAGATGGCTTCACAGCAGAAACACCTTCCCTCTTGGCCCTGTACTGTTCTTTCAGGGCAAGGCATCCCCAGACAGTGACTGGAAAGCTGGAAGAGTGTGATGGATATGAGGAGATGCTGTTACCTTCAGAGTTCCTGAGACCTGTGACCATGGAACCCACCCAGGTTTCAGGGATATGCTTTAAAGAGAGGCCTTAATTTAAGGTACTGCCATCTTGGCTCACAAGGGCCCAGTACAGAGCACTTGAAGCTGCTGCAGCTGCCCATCAATTCCTTGATCTCGGGTGCTCTTTTGACCTCTCTGGCCTCAGGCTCCCAAAGTCAGCTTCTTTGACGAAGACATGCCTATAGGAACCTTCTGGGCATCGAGGGATCTGGACAATTTGTCTACATCCAGGTGTCACGGACCAAAAGTCTTTTCCAACCACAGCTGACAGACACAGCCATCAAATGAAAGCATCTAGCAAGGCTGCCATTTCTTCCGTTATCCATTTCAGCACTGTGGGATCT
Organism: Tokudaia tokunoshimensis; assembly: GCA_036184795.1. Taxonomy (NCBI): domain Eukaryota; kingdom Metazoa; phylum Chordata; class Mammalia; order Rodentia; family Muridae; genus Tokudaia; species Tokudaia tokunoshimensis. The sequence goes on along the minus strand of BTHU01000016.1, from coordinate 88,847,018 downwards.
ACACACTGTTTTAATGTGGCACTAACCAGCCATTGCTTCCTCCTTACATGCAAGCCCCACAGGACATGCTCAGCACATATGGTCTGCTCACATGGGAGGTTGGTTTCAGTCACTGCCCTCAGCCCCAACCCCACGCAGGACCTGCACTACAATCTGGCTTCTGACTGAACTGCATTCTTCTCCAGCTTTCCTCACAGGGCAGATGCCTTAGGTTTCCTCAGCAAAACCTGTGCTGCCCGGGATCACAATTTAAGTGCTGCAGTGCCCAAGAAGAGTCCCATTGGAGGTGTAAGGCGCAAAGGACGCAGAATCCTAGGCTGTCATCATATCTTAACACGTGTTCAAGGTGGTGGGCTTAGGGGAGAGGAACACACAATAACTTAACAGTAGAGCTGGGAGAGGCATTTGGTTCTCTTCAGCTCTAAGCAGAGGCTGTTCCTGGATGTGCAAGTATTCATAATACTGATAACGCTCAGCCCAGACCCAGCACAGGGCACAGACATGTGGTCGGTCCTCAAGTCCTTCGCACAGCAGGAGATACAGCAGGATGCCAAGAGGCATCTGGATAGTACACAGCCAGAAGACAGCTGCACTCCCACACAGAACCCCGCTAAAAGGTGTTTGTCTGTTACACAGTCACATTTTCCCCATTCTTCCCGCCTTATAAGGTCAGCCATGCTGGAAGGTGTCTAGCAGAGTCCGTCTCCAGGAACGAGTGCAGAAGGGAGCACATGGTTTAGGCACACCCCTTCAGTGAACAGACGGAAGAGCTGCCTGAGCCTCGCGTCCAATGCAGACAAACACACAAACAGAAAAGCATTACTGCCAGCTTGCACGCTTTCACAATGTGATTTTTGTATTTCGAAAGCTTGAATTGTCCCTGAAAGAGAAAATGGGAGAAAATAGAGTATTCAATATATGGGCCATCTAGATATAAGCACATACATATGGGGGAGGATTTGACCAGCTCTCCAGACCCAGCCCTTCCCTGCCAGTCTAAAGCCAAATGGTAGCCTGCCTTCCAAGTCCGTGCAAAAACTTCCAGCCTGTTGCTTGGCAAGGTAAAAGGTTAGTAACTCCCCCCGTGCAGGTGAAATATTAATGCATGCACATTCTCACAGTGGGATACTGCAGCTTTAAAGAGAAAAAAGGAGAAGCTTATATGGAGACATCTCCAAGACTGATTGACAATCTCTGGTACACAACGGCTACCTTCAATGAAGGTCAGAAAGAAGAAAGGCTACATATGTATGTGTTTGCCTGTATATATAAACTTAAGTCATGTTGAAACACAGTTACATAAGGCAGGACAGCAGGGACCCAATGGCAAGTGGGCAGGTGAAACAGGGAGGAGGAAGACACAATCAGACTGTTCAATAAACAAATCCAACCTCACCCACAAGCCCCATTTAAAACAGAACTGCATTTCCAGAGTGTACCCTGGTACCCTGGATCAGAAAGTTCTTTCCTGAAAGAGAAATGTGGGGATGTGGGGTACCCCCAAGATATGTCTTATGTGCCTTCTACTGGGTGCAGGCAGCCCTCACAACCTCTCTCACACTAGAAATCTAGCCACAGCTCAGCAAGTCACATCATCTGAATCTCAAAGATGTCATGGGTTTCCTGGGAGGGGACTTTTAAGTTCAATCAGTTGCTGCCCTAGCCCAGGGCTTTGCATTTAAATGCGCTAGGAACTCTGAAGCAAATTCTCATCACTTGGGCCTCTGAAGTCATTTCCCTGTTCATTTTAAAGGGTCGCTGTAGCGCAGTGGCTTTAACTGCTCTTCCCTAACATTGCTACATGGAACTAGGCAACTGGTCCATAGTAAATAAACGCTGAAGAGGGAGTATCTTCAGGCAACCACACGGCCAGTCCCTCCTGCTACTGGCTGCTGGAAGCAAGTGACTGGGAGTTCCACAACCGGACATCAACTGATCTGCACACCAAGAGACTGGGAGTTCCACAACCGGACATCAACTGATCTGCACACCAAGTGACTGGGGGTTCCACAACCGAACATCAACTGATCTGCACACCAAGAGACTGGGAGTTCCACAACCAGACATCAACTGATCTGCACACCAAGAGACTGGGAGTTCCACAACCGGACATCAACTGATCTGCACACCAAGAGACTGGGAGTTCCACAACCAGACATCAACTGATCTGCACACCAAGAGACGGGTGAGCTGCTCTGGAGGAACTGGAGGGAACTGACATGATCTCCAAGTCCACTGGCTCTTTTCTGACACATATGACACTTATCAACGTCATGAAATTTATCAACTGCTTTCATCTAAGGAGCTGAACACAAGGCTAACAGGCAACCATCTTTTTAGATGGTATACAAACCTTTCAGAGGACAGACTCCTCTGAGCTGACACAGAGGCCAATGAAACATACTACAGAATCTTCGTGGCACAGAGGAAAGAAGGCCAGAGGAGGTGGTGTCCCAGGGTTCTTTCTGAACTCTTAGCTGGTGTGCTGTGTCACTAAGTCTGCATTTCAGATGACAACTCTTCTACACATGCCACATACTGAAGTGACCACACAGGAAGTTTGCTCTGCTCCATTTCTCCCCTCTCAGAGCCACATCTATGCCCAGATAAAGCTTGACTTTATCTTTCTTGTAAGAAGGATGAACAGAAAGGTGGGACAGTGGGAAAGTGATGGGACTTTCCAGCTCAGGAAGAGAGGTGAAAGGAGTCAGTGTCCTGGACAGTGGGTAGCTGAGGCTCGGGATCCGGCCAGCTGCGGGGGTAGGAGGAGGAGCTCGGGTAAATACTGCTCTGTGCTGGGTTGGGCCAGCAATGGCTCCCCTCTGTGCAGGCCCACTCTCCTTCAACAGTTAGTACTGCTGTGGTCACTCCCCTCAGGAGCCTCTTCCTGTAAGAACACCTAAGCAGACCCTCCTGTCATTTGGAAATCCATTTGCAAGATGGAAAAGGAAGAAGTGGAAGAGACGCTTCCCCGGCAGAAAGGTGGGTGGCCTGCTCTGTCAGGATCGGCTGAAGCAGGCGGATGGCACGAGGGCCTATGGCTATAGTCCAGTCTTTCTAAAAACAGTGCAAGTTTAGAACACTTAGTGCCAAAGAGGCATGTTTTTTCCCTAGACTAGCTAAGAACTACATTCAGTCAGGCCCTAGCTATACAGCAAGAAGTTAGGTGACAGGGAAAGGAAGATGGTGGGCAGGAAGTGTCAGAGGCCATCAGCGGCTTCTTCTCCACTTCTGTCATTTTCTTTACCTTTGCTGCAGTGATTACAGGATCTGTCTATGTGGTCCTTGCCGAATTGGAATTTGCTATGTAGACCTTGTAGACCTCAAACTTGTGATTCTCCTGCCTGAGTCCCTGAGTGCGAAGACTACAGGAGAGCACCATCACACCTATCTCTGTGCTTCTGCTCTTAAACAAAACACCACCGAAAGAAAAGAAAGCAAAACAGAATCCAGCCGATCACCTGATCAACAAATCAGCAGCAGCTAGCTGTGATGTATATGCCCAGGGCACATCTGAGTATACAGGACACCTGAGTACCCAGGCCCAGAGCTCTAGGGCAAATTGGAAGAATCTTTCTTAACTGTAAGTTATGTTGTCTTGAGATCTCAGAAACCAGAGATCCCCACCCAAACTGGTTCCTAAGTTCATATTTCTAATTACCTCTGGGAAAACTGTTGTCCAAATACTCAAACGACTTTCTAATTTACTTTGCTTCAAAACAGTCACTTTTTAATTCAAGTTCTAACTTTGGAAACAATGGTCCAAGGCAGGAATTAGCTCCCTTGGAAAGAGAGGCAAAGTGGTTTCCTCAGAAGGATGTCTTTCTCCCTGGGAGTGTTGTGTATGCACCCGAGCTCCATGGTGCAATGTGTCCCTGGGTCCTCGGGTGAATGCTGGGCCACCCAGGTTTCCGCTCTGGAAAGTGGCACGGAAGAGGAGGTCACCGTGCCCTATTACCTTGAGCATACCTGCCCTTACCCCTGGCTATGGGCAGTCTAATCTGGTGAGCAGTTTTGGCTTCTTCTCTCCCTGAAGATTCAGCACAATTGTAAGCTAGGTTCAAAGGGAGTGACTTTGAATCTCATCTCTTACTAACAAGCATGACAGCCGCACTGGCCAACAACCCTTGCTCTGCCCACTCGAGCCTAGTCATTAGGTAACCAGGGTCTTCTCCTTCGGATTTAGCAGTACTTCCATTAAAAGCCATGGCTCCATAAGGAAGTTAAATAAAATAATCTTAGAATATGCAAACATATAAAACATGTAATTTTGGAAAAATATTTGAAGTTTAAGATGTATGCATGTAAGGTGATTTATTTTTTGTGTTATGGCAGGGTCTCACACAACACAAGTTAGTTTTGAGCTTGCTTTGTAAGGACAATGACCCTGAACTCCTGATCCTTGGGATTCTACCTCCCAAGTGCTAGGATTATATGTATGAGCTACCATCTTCCTTACTTTTTTACAAGGGGTGGGAACAAGAGTCATACTATGTAGCCCACACTAGCTTTGAACTTCAGTAATCCTCCTGCCTTTGCCATATTGAGACTATAGGTGTAAGCCACCCTGCCCAGCTAGAATTATTTAAATAGCAGTTTTCCTATCAAACTTCTCTACAAAACATGATCCATCTGTACAGGGGAATCTACTTGAAGCAAGACAGGGACAAGCAGGTCAGGTGTCCATGAAGAAGGTGTCTACATCTGAGAGAATGTCACCAAAAGCAAGCCCCAAACAAGAGGTGAAATATGAGGTCCTTTCAAGCTGGGTAAGGTAATGCGGGGGGGGGGTGTCTTCTGGGTATAAATTAGAATGTTCCTCACAGACTCCTAAGCCCATGCTTCAAGGACACCTAAAGCAGCAAGGGCATAAAGAAGACCAGGAGGGGCCACAAAGAGAGAAAATACACTGTGGTAATTATTAAGGAATATGACTTCTCCAAACAAGTCAACAGTATTTTGGAAGAATTTAGTGTCTGCTGAAGAAGTTATTTTAAGTTTCTAATGTAAAGACTTTCTGCAGGGCTGGAGGCAGGGGAGGACATCTAAGATTTCAATATAACACAGGCAGGCCCTGAACTCACCATGTAGCTCAGGCTGGTCTCAAACTCTTAGCAATCCTCTTGCATCAGCTTTCTCATTGCTGAGAGTCTTGGTATAAGCACTACGCCTGAACAAAACTTAATTTATAACGAAATCGGACTAGAAAGAAGGGATGGGGAGAGGGAGCTCAGTGTGGTGGCTCGTCCCCATGATCCTGCCCTTCAGGAGGTGGAGGCAGAAGATCAGAATTAGAGGTTCAGGGTCATCTCAATTACACAATGAGTTCAAGGCCAGCCTATGCTACATGCACACTGTCTCAATAAAACAAAGACAAGCTTAGTGCTTGCTGTACAAGCATAAGGACTTGGGTTTGAATTTCTACAACGTATAAAAAGCCCAGCAGGATGGTACAAGTCTGTAATCCCCATGCACCTATAAGGGAGGCAGACACAGAACAATCTCTGCAAGCTCTTGGACCAGCTAGCTTGGCATACACAGTGAACTACAGAGACTCAGAGGGTTGGGAATACCATCCACTTTCAGGAACCCTGAAGCTGGTCACCCTACATCACAGCGGACCACAGAGCACCCAGACATGCGTTCACCTGCTCCTATTCCTCACTCTCACCTCTGCTGGCTCACCTGAGGGGGGCAGGTCTCCTTGTCTGGAAAACCTTTACTTCCTTCCTAGGGCGGGGGTGGAGGTGGTGGTGGTGGTGGTGGTGGGTGGTCTGAAGCAGTTACTAGAGAGGCATACAGAGCTTGCTGTCTAGGAAGAGACTCTTTCTAAGGAAAATATTCCTTCAATTTCAGCTAAACCTACCCAAATTTCTCTGCTAGAGACAGACATGGGCCAGACACTCCCCTGATAGACTACCAATACTCAGACAGGCAGATGCTGGAGCTGGCCCAGCCTTCCCTACTTTGGGGGTCCATCTCTGTCATGTTGACATGGTCTCTCACGTAGCCCTGAAATTCACCTGTTGACTTCCATTGTGGAAATCAAATTTACAATACTGTTTCCCCATAGCTGACAGGCAATGGCAGCAAACGAGAGGCATACCTCTCATCTAACCCATACAGAGATCTACAGAACTGTCCCCTGGCCACAAAACATTGGCAGATGGCTTCAAAAAGGGCAGTGTCGGTACTGAACAAGATATGATGCATATTTACTCTCATGAAATGTTAGCGTCTCAAGATATCTCAGATCTGTTGGTGCACAGAGCCAAAGGGAGCACAGAAGCATGAGGTCTGGTGACCTTTACAGGGTTAACCATGGAAGCGGTTTGGAACTCACGTTTCCCTGAGGTGCAATGCTGGCAGGGGCAAGGCTGGAGGCAAATGGGAAGAGGGCATCCCCTTGGGGAGAGGCTCCTATAGCTGAGAGATATGTCATGGGGTTACAGAGAAGGTAGACAAGGCCCTACCCTGAGTGTGAGAGACAGAGGGGGAGCGTCCGATCAGCGGCCGCTGCTGTTCACCAGGCCATGAAACTCCTCCCAGGCCCTGGTAAACCAGAGACAAAAACAACAGCACATTCAGATCAAACGCTTAGAACAGAGCAGACACCATCACCCCACCTCCCACCTCGAGGCCCTCCATGCTAGCTGGAAACACAGGAGCTGGGTCAAAAATGAGGGTCCCAGCAGGCTTCTCCTCAGATGGCAGGCAGCTGACATTTTCAGCTTACTTAGGAAGTCTAGCCTTCACTACTCCCTCGAGCACTTCCCAGCACTCCTTCAACAGCAGTAAGGGAGAAGGTCACTGAAGTCAGAGTTGAAGCTCAGCCGTGTCCATCTTGCTCCAGTCCTCGCCTTTGCTGCATTGGGTTTGGGAAACAGGTAGCAGAAGCCATTTCTTCACCAGCGCTGACTCTCAGGGTAAAGCCAAGGATCCACCAGCATTATGTAAAGATGCAACCCAGCTATATGTCATTTTCTCTGCTTTTTTTAAACTCAAGATGATAAATACGCCAGATTCTAGCGGCTTCTGAAAACACCTGGATAAGTCTTATCTTTAGATTTAAGATGTGTGGGTCGTAGCAGCTAGCATTTCCAGTTAACAGAGTTCATTTCAACTTCCATGCTGCTTACCATAAATGTGAGGAACTCAACTCAGAGCTGTGACTAGGAACGAGTTAGAGGTGTGAGTGGTGGGAGCACGGACACTCACAGCTTACAGAGCAGCCAGGGTCCCACAAACAGGCCTCCGTGCTGCTGCATGAAGGAGAGAATCAGATTCCTCCAGAGTTCCAGAAACACGCAGCACCCCAACTTCTCTGGCCTTTTTGCCCTACCCACTTTTCAGTTTGAAAGCAGTGACTCTCCTAGGTGGTCTAGAACTTGCTCTGTAGACCAGACTGGCCTCAAACCCACCGACATCTGCTTGCTTCTGCTTCCTTAGGGCTGGGATTAAAGGCTATTACTCTCTTCTTGGCTTACGGCAGCAATAGCACTGAGTGACAACACATCCCGCCTCTCACTACACAGTTAGTATTTTAGTACGAAGGTAGATTTCATTACTAGGTCCTCTAGGCAGCTTTTTTTCTTCAAGGGTGGCACACACCTTTTAAGGACTAGGCAAAGCTGGCTTCAGTTTCATCAATATTGTCCCTCAATAGAATAGCAGCATTTAGGTTTTGTTTCTTTAATTTTCAGAAAAGCTACTATTTTATGGCAAATGACTCACAGAAAAACCAAAACTGTTTAAGAAGTACGCCAGAACTTATCAATTCCCGAGCTCTTTCTGGAGACACAGTGATGAGCTGTTCTCTTGTTCCTAAGGGATGCTGGAGGCGGCTTCCCTCTTTACTCTCAATGAAGACAAGTGAAAATCAAACACTTGGATAATGACCTGGGAACTTAACTGCAAGATTTAATTTCTACTTTTAAGTAACTAAGAGATCAAAAGGGTCACACAGCAGGGCTGAAGTCCATCTCATTTACCCCTTTGTTTCCAGAAGGGCTGGTCCCTACTAACCTTGCCTAACAATGGTTCTTTGGGTGAAGACCTGGAAGGCTACAGAGGTAACTCTAGTACACTGCAGAATAAACTAACTTCCTATTTTCTAAGCTCAGACCGGAGGATTCTGGGTTTGGAAATTTCCTTGCATAGATTCAGGGAAATAAAGCACTTGGTTGGCCCTGAGCTCTGGTGCACTCACTCCTGTCCTCACAGGCCAGCCAGGTGTGAAGTTCTAGTTACTTTCCCTCCACCTGGCATCCCAAGCACATCAGGTCAGGTAACTTCAAAACACTCTTCCTTAAAGAGGAAGTTATCCTAGAAATTGTCTTACGATTTGAGTGTCTAGAAACAAACACACCAGAGATTAACACAGCCCACTGAGAACTGAGTAGATTACAGTGACAGCAACAAAGACTTATTAAGATCCACTGATCATATCTTGCCAGAAAGCAAATTCTTAGAACAGGGAGATCTCATTTGTTTGTAATTCCCTGCTTCTCAATCTCCACCCAAAGCCTACAGGCATCAGTGCCTTGCTCTCAGCCAGCCCTCACCACTAGAAAGGGGTTCAGCCACCTGCAAGTCTGGGTATAGTGCACAATGCAACGTCAGGCAGTTCAAAGTTTAAAGTGGCCCAGCATCACCAGGTTATGACTGAACTAAGGCAGCGAGTGAGCTGACCCTCATCTGCATATTAAAGATCAATGTTGAAATACAATGATAGCTAGACCAGGTGAAAGTTCCACAATTTGGCCTCTCTTCCCTTCTCCCTTACACTCTGCAGAGAACTCCCAACAGCTTATCCAGCACAGTGCTCCATTATGGGAAGAGGGTCCTTTTGCCATTCCAGACCAGATGCACAAGGAATACAGTGAGACAACCCCAAGAGCAGTTTTCTCACAAGACGGTGCTGTGTTAACTGTCTTTGCAGCAGCAGTACCCTGGTGGTCCCAGAATTCTGGCTCTGTTATGAGTCTTTTTTCAAGTAGAGAATGCAGTGAGACATTTGATGTAAGGACCCAAACCTATGAAAACTCAAAACAAATCTGCTTCATCAAGAGGAGCCACGAGCTGGGCATGAGCTGTCATGGTGGCTCACACCTCTAATCCCAGCAGTCTGATGTGAGGCTGGGGGCCAGTGAGGACTGCATGGCAAGTTCCAGAGCTGTGACCCAATACAGACAAGTGAATAAGCTTTATCTTTCTTAGGGATAGTAACACAAGGACCAAGCAAAGTGGCCTCTTTGTTGGGCAACAGCTACTTCCTGGTTCATTCAGGTGTGCTGCACGAAACGGCAACTGGCAGGGTGACCAGGGAAGGCTGGAAAGACAGACAGGTGAAGGACACTAGAAACTGGGCTCAAACACAGCAAGCTAGAGGAATGCTTGAGTGAAGCTCAACTCCTCAAACCACGCCCTCCCTTATTAGCAGCCCTGATCTCCAGGGTACTCAAGAAACCACTGCGGTTCTTCAAGTCTCAGTAGATGCTGTTCACTGGCTCAAATAAAAGCCACAAGGAACAGACCCAGACAAGAGCAGCGCTGACATCTCACACGTGGCTGGGATCGGAAGGGGGGTCTCAGCTCAGTTTGCTGCTGATAGACTCTCTCTGGAAAGTGGCCTCAGGCTTGTTAGTGCAGCTACAATGCACATGTACCTCACAGTGAAAGATAAGGCAGAAAGCCCAAGAAAGCCAATGTCTGACAGGCTTTCTGCATTCCAGCAAATCTCTTTTCTAGACATGTTAGAATGTGATAAAGCAGCAATGACATAAGTACCCCAGAACATGGAACCTAAGTTCTCCTTGTGTTTTGTGGACTCCTGGGTACACAACTAGGGCTAAGTCAGCCAGCTGGAGTTAAGGAGTGTGCTGCTGTCAGACTGGACAAAGCACTCTGGAAAAGTCAACCTTGCAGTTACCTCCCATTCAGACAATCCAGAGTTCACAAAAAGGCTTTTTAATATTTTGTTTTGGGGATGGCTACCTACACTTGTTCAAACTCTCCATGCAGGTTAATGGTCTGAAAGCCAAGCTGCCCGCACACGTAAGCCAAAGCCACAGTACTCACAAGGCTACTACATGTACATTCAGATACTTCAAAGGCGGTTCCCTCCCCCAGCCCAAGATGAAGGCACCTCTCATCCCAGACCCTAGCACAGTAACCCTGGGCTAGAAAGAAGGAAGGGCTCTCACCAAGCAAGACTACCAAAGAGGAAGACAATCTACTCTGCAAGGAGAGGGAGGAGGTTGCCAAGCAGCTTTGGCATCAGAGAGAATACCCCATTAGCACAAAGCAAAAAGGTATGTATGTATGGCCACAGACAGACAGAAGCAGGGCTTTAGCTCCAAGCAAGAGATTTCTATGAACTAAAGGCAAATGGAAGTTAGCAAAGAAAAGCCAAGGACACCCCTTTCCAACCTTAAGAGACTTTCAAGCTGGACCCGCACTCAGCCGCCACTCTGGGCCAGCCATCGGTCTAACTGGACGGAAACTAGTACACTTGAGCACCAGGCAGTTGGGTCTTGAGAGTTAGATGTCACCTCGTTATTTAACGTCAGACCACAACAGTCCTGGAAGAAAGTACCATATGACTACACAATGGGCTTGTAGCTATGAAGCTGCATTCCCTGAACGGCCCTGCATGGAGAAGTCTGTGTGCCATCCCTTGAAAATGGTGACAGTCAATCCAGAGGCCACATCTCGATGCACCGTAAAGAGCAAGAGCATGAGACAAGCTGGTTTAGCACCATTTATTTGTGATCTCAGCTGTTGTAGTAGTTGCTGCTCTCAGCCTGTTCTCAAAGGATAACATGCTCTTCCGTTCCTCTTGTCCAGGACAGAAGGGTCTTCCAGGTGGCACGCCAACAGAACAAGAGACTCCGATGATGCCAGCTTCAATGATGGTGCCATCCAGAGAGGGAGAGGGTCATGGCACATTCAATCGCGGCTTCCAGAGGTTTTGAAAAAGGAGCCTTTGGGGACCCAGCCTGCCTGGCATTCTAGTGGAAGTGCAAAAGGAGCTCAGTGGGAGAGGAAAGAGAGTGGGGGGCAAGGGAAAGTGGCATCTGGGTCTTGAGGAGGGTGCTACAGCTGCAGGGCAGGAGTCCCAGAGGCTCCTAGGTCCTGGAAGGATCTGTTTGTGGGACTTTATGAAGATGAACTGCCTCCAGGTATCAGAAAGGGAGAACAGTGGGGAGTGAATGGAAACTATACTTTCCCTTTCCTAACCAGGTTAAATGGGAACCCAGCAAACAAGAGTCCTAGGGAACGACGTAGACCTTTTGAGCTTGGACTAAAGCTAGCGAGGGCAGACACTACCTCTATCCTGCAGCAGAGTGGAAGACAGACCTATTCTCAGAAACACAGGACTACTGAGACAAGCAACCAGGGCCACAGATGGCAAATGAGTACTGGGGCTCCAGGGAGCCAGAGCCATCTGACATAGGACCAATGCCCATGGCAGTGCTCCCAGTCAAAAACTGACACCTAGCTGGTATAAGTGAACTCCACCACGACATCATATGTGAACATGTGGGAAAGTCTCACAGAGTCTGCTGATGACAACCACTGTCTGACTATCAGTCTTGAATAGGAATGGCACGATGATGACACTGTACTAATGATGACAGCAATGATACTTGGTCCTGTAAGAGCGTTCTTGCTCTGAGGACCTTAAGTTACAAAGATTAAACCAGCCTAACCACAACCTTACTTCTTATTTCTGGACTCCCATCTTATAGCTGGAGAAACTGATGCAGAGTTGTAGACTGGCCGAAGGCACATACTGGCTCAGGGCCACAGGAGACAATAAACATAAAGAGACCTGACTCCTGGTGGCTGGCTTTCCTTCCATCTTTGAGACAATCTGGAAGCCACTCCCTGAGCTCATCTCTGTCACTGAAGGAGAAGCCTTCACCAGTGATTCTCCATGGGGAGAGCACTCACTGTCTCAGTGGGATACAAAGCTTCCTTTTCCTGTGACTCTACTCTACCCTCCCCTCTCTTCTCTCACAATCTACTGTACTTCACCTAGACTCCAGTTCTATACATACAAAGTAGAGTTACCATTCCAGATAAGAAATCAATCTCCCAAGACAAAGAAAACAGACTAAAGCTAACAGGTTAAACAGACATGCAAAGGTGGGGTCAGGGTGGGCAGGGAAGAGGATTTTATTGTTCAATAATTATCTTTTAAAACAGCCAAGAGAAACTTCTGAAAGAGCATTGTCTTTCATTTTAAAATAGTGGTTAGCATAAGAAAGACAAGACAGCCTGTAGAAAAGAAGCCAGCCCAGGCAGGGAAACTGGGTTTCTGCAGAAGGGCCCTTTGCTCCACAGCACTTCACAGTAGGTCCTTGGAGCCTCACTAACAACAACTTCAGCAGGTGGCCAAAGCCCTGGAGGGGGCTGGTATGTCCCTATGTCACCAGTCAGTGTCATGTATGACTATATCTGTCTGGGCCTGACTATGGAGCTACTTCTGGTAAGCTCAGGGACCTGTCCCCCCCAAGCCCCCCAACACGTACTTGATGCTGTCGGTGTGAGTTTTGTATTCCATAATGGTGTTGGGAGGTAGGTTAAGCACGCGCCGAAGAGTATCCCGGATTCGGGCTGTGGTTGCTTGGTCGCTGGCAGTCTTATTCCATATAGAAATAATGTCCTCCTAAGGGAGGAACAGAAAGAATTATCAAACCAACCAGAAGCAGCAATGAGAACAGCGGCAACACAAGAAAATGCTGGCCTGGGCCGGCTTACCTGAAAGCGGACAGAGACCACAGCCCCGCAGATCTCCTCCCCAACCATGAATTGCTCCCCCAGCATGGCCAGGATGAGATTCTCCCAGCAGCGGGAAGCTAAGCCCTTCCGGAGTCGAATGATCCACTTGCCCCCATTTTTATTTGCATCATCCTATAGAAATACAGAAAGCATCAAGGTTAAACTACTGGTCCACGATGTCATCTCTGAATACCAAAGAAAACCTTTTAAGACCAGTGAAGTCTGGCCACTTTCCAATATGACATTATTTCAAAGTTAAGGAGAGAAGAAATAGGGAACAAAAAAAAAAAATCGAGAAAAAAAGGGCAGGCATCTTTGATTTAAATAATTTTTTAAAAAGGACTAAAGAGATCTTCTAAAAAGAATCCACTTTTATCTGAACTATTTCAAGAATCACAGTGAAATGTTATATTTAAACACAGATCATCATCGCTTTTTGCTAAAATCTGATTGTCATTAAGTACCAAGTACACAGACATAAGCTCAGATCTTAACACAGGCACAGTGGAGTAGAGACACACCACAAATTAATTACAGCTACACAGCCTAATGAGTACTACTGTGACTGTGCACACAGGATGGTGAGAGCATACGGCAGAAACCTCAGAGGGAACACTTGGGCTGTCCCAGGGAAACATGTAATACGTAAAGCAGGAGAAGGATGCTAAGGGCACTGGGGGAATATGTCTCACTGAGCCAGAAAGAAGGAAGATGTTTCACATTTTCTAGAACATTTATTTTTTTCCTTAGAAAAATGCTCTGGCCCTGGAGTAGAAGTGTTGCCCCAGAGTGGAGTCAAGTAATGGCTCTTCAAAGAGATCACAGAGCTCACCCCCAGACTCCTGTTCTTAAGTTTTTTTCTTGCCAATTTAATTCTCATCTACTAATCAAATGCATTGCACATACATAGCACACAAACTTGTTCTAAGGGAACAAGGGACATTTAAAAGAAGCTTTTACTGCTATAATAGCACCATTTGTATGATAGCACCTATGATGGTTTAAATAAGAACGGCCCCTATAGGCTCATATTTGAATTCATAGTCACCAGGAAATAGCACTATTTGAAGCACTATTTGAAAGATTTCCAGGGATTAAGAGGTATGGTCTTGCTAGGGCAAGTGTGTCACTGGGGGTGGATTCTGAGGTTGAAAATCCCAGAGTCTCATCCTTTGCCTATGAATCAGGGTGCTCATCTACCGTCCCAGCACCACGTCTGCCGGCATGTCATTATGCTCCCCACCATGATGATAATGGACTAAGCCTCTGAAACTATGAGCAAGCCCCAATTAAATGCTTTCTCTCATAATAGTTGCCTTGGTCATGGTGTCTCTTACAGCAATACAACAGTAACTAAGAGAGGACCATCTTCAAAGCCATAAGCCACGAACACATACAATTGCATCAATGCCTTTTCCTAGAGGTGCAGGCTCCCAAGATTTACTAAATAGTGTTACAGCTTTGAGAGAAAAGTTCAAAAGTCTTTTAACCTTGGCAGAACTTAAAATTAAAAGTTAACAGATAAATAAAGAAAAATGAGTCTGTTCCCAAAAGCAGCTAGAGATGCCAGTACTTACCTCCCACATAGGTTTAATCCCTTCTTTGAAAAGATGAAAGTCACTGTGGCCTGTCAGGTCCCCAGGACGTACCATGTGGCTGTAAAACTTCCAGAACTGCTCCACCTGTAGGAAGAAGAGTCAAGAGTACAAGGGCTTTATCTCTTCTTTGCATGCACACAAAGCCGTATTACTGAGAACACAAACATGGGAGACACCCTGCCTCAGGTACCTTCCTTGGGGGGCATTTTCATTTGGATCAGGATAGAAAGAAGACCATCATATAGGTTCTTTATGTGTTTAAGACAAGATCTCTTGTAGCCCAGGCTGGTCTTGAACTAACTTACCTCCTGCCTCCACTTCCCCAATGCTAAGGTTATAAGCATGCATTACCATGCCTGGCTAGTACGGTTTAATCAAAGAAAAACAAAACATGACAAAATAAAAACACTACACATAACACTTTCAATACAAGGATAGACGGGACTGGAGAGCTGGCTCAGGGTCAAGTACTCTGGTTTACCTTCCAGAGACCCGATTCATTTCCTAGCACTCACATGGCAGCTCAACCATCTGTGACTGACAGTTCCCGGGGATCCGAAACCCTCTTCAGACTGCACACTGTACACATGTGGTGCAGATATACATTCAGCCAAACACTAATAGATAAAATATTTGAAATCTAAAACAAAGTTGGTGAAAATCGCTAGTCTTAGTCAGTAGCTTTGAGGCGGCAAAGGAGGCCACACTAAGTACAGCCTCTCATCATGTAGTAATACCACCAGCTCTTTGCACAACTGAAAACCTTTCATATTGAGGTATGTCAGGAAACACAAGGCCTCACCTGCATATACTCGTAGAGTCAAATCTAATTTTTTCCTTTTTGTTTAGACAGGGTCTCACACTACAGCCTAGGCTGAACTAGGACTAGAGTTTCTACCCCTCCTCTCAACTGGAAAGATTATGTCTCTTCTTTATTTACCTTAAACTTAAGAGAGAACTAGATTTATAGTTTTCTTTCAAATGTGTTTATACACTTATGTCACTGATATTCAGGAGCTAGGGGACATGGATCACTTTGATGAAGTTACATAGTGAGACTCTGAATCAAAAACAAACAAAAACAAACAACAAAAACCCCAGAGGCTGGAAATCCAGATGGCTTAGGGATTGAAAGGACTTGCTGCTCTTCTTAGAGGACCTGAGTTCAGTTCCCAGCACTCACATTGGATGGCTCACAACTACCTGTAACTACAACATCAGGGGATTTAATATCCTCTTCTGGCCTCTGAGTGTGTGCATGCGCGCATGCACACTAAATAAATAAATAAGTAGGAAAAAGAAACAACTACTAAGCTTAGAAAGATGTCTTATTATTTTAAAGATTTATTTTAAATTATGTGTATCTTTCTGTGTTTATGCACATGTGTACATGCCCATAAGGCCAGAAGATATCAGATTCCTGGGAGCTGGGAACTGAACTCGGGTCCTCTGCAAGAGCAGTATTCTAGTGCTGGGAATATGGCTTGTGGCTCCAGGAAGCTGAGGCAAAAGAATCACAAGTTCGGAGCCAGACTGAGATCTAGCAAGCCCGTCTCAAAACAAACACTATCACTATCACAACCTGGGCTGGTCCTTGGCTCTGTGCCGGGTGGATCCTGGAGGCCCTATTCTTGAATGCATGATGAGAACAGGAGCTCCAATGGCTTTAGAGGTCCTCTGTGGGCCTCTACCCCAAGTTGGGAAACAGTACTTGTGGCTTACAGTGGAACTTTTGAAAAGACATCTGTGGGGGCCAAGGAGATGACTCAATGGTCAGGAGAATTTGCTGTGCTTCCAGATGTCTGGAGTTTGATTCCCAGTACCCACATCAGAAGGCTCATAGCCACCTATAACTCCAGCTCTATGGAACCCAATACCCTCTTCTGGTCTCTGAGGTGCCCAAAAGCATGTGCGCATATATACACATACACATAAACAAAAGTAAAAAATAAACCTTTAGATAGGCAGAAGCAGGAAGACTTTGGTGAGTTCAAGGCCAGCCCAGTCTACACAATGACTTCTAGATCAGCATAATGAGACTGTTTCTAAAAAAATGAAGAGCCGGGAGGTGGTGGCGCATGCCTTTAATCTCAGCACTTGGGAGGCAGAGGCAGGCGGATTTCTGAGTTCAAGACCAGCCTGGTCTACAGAGTGAGTTCCAGGACAGCCAGGGCTACACAGAGAAACCCTGTCTCGAAAAAAAACAAAAAAAAAAAAAAGAAGGAAGGAGAGGGGAGGGAGAGGAGGGGAGGGAGGAAAGGAGGGAAGGGAGGGAAAAGAAGAAAAGAAACTTTAAAAAACAAAACACTGGAACTACTGCTTTGGATTTGAAAAAGGTTTCATGTTATCGTTATTTCTCTGGGAGGGATTTAGTATCACAGGCCCTTCCGCCCTTCCTTCCTTCTTTCTATTTTTTTCCTTTCTTAAGGTTTTTCAACAAGACAGGGTTTCTTCGTGTAGCTCTGGTTGTCATGGAACTTGCTCTGTAGACCTGTAAGCCTTGAACTCAGAGATCACCTGCTTCCACCACAGGCCATTTCCTAAAGCCGTGAGCTATGACTGCAGACTTGAGGCTCCATCACCTGTCTAGTGACTACAGAGGGTGCTGATGGCAAACCTCTCACTGTCTCAAGGAAAACAATGTAACTTAACAGAGCCCTGAAACATCTTTCCCAGTTCCTTCTCTGATCCTATTGTTTAATCAGTTGTTCCTAACATAGAGGTTGCAACTGCACTTGGAAATTAGTCTAACATCCTCACACAGCAGACAATCAAAACTGTGACGGCTTCTGTGTCAGCTCAAATCCGCAATCCCAGCACTTAAGACAGGATTGTGGCAAGATCCAGACCAGCCTGGGGTTACACAGCAAGACCCACTGTCAGAAAAATGATTCTGCATGTAGAGACTAAACATGTTTATCACATACAGGGGCGCAAGAAAACCTTTGTTAAACAAGAAACACTGGTGTTTGTTGCAGTCAGGGTCTCCACATTTATAAATGTAGTAAAGAGACAGGAGGGAGGGTAAGGTGGGCTGGAGTGAGGAGCCTGAACATCTCTGTATCAATGGCATCCACAAAAACAATTTTATCAGAATCCAATTTCATGAGGATAGATAATATAAACAATGAAACTGTTTCTCTCATGACACTCTGTATACAAAGATTCAATAAATATCTGCTAAAATAAAAATTAAAAACCTCAAACCAAACTCCTTTTTAATTTTTTGGTAGCTTTTTGATCAAAGCTACCATTCCCATGCTTAAATTACCTACATGTCACCTATGGATGTCTAACAATGAACCCATGAATTAAACAAACATGAACACAACTCAGCCAAATAAGGAAACTAGACTGTTTAATAGGATACTAGAAAAGTAGACAAACAGAAATGCAGGTAGGAGCACCTACCAAGGAATATTTCAGCAAACAACTAAGTACTCACAGAGGCAAAGGTGCCAATCTGTTTGATGTTCTGCTCATAGCTCTGTGAACTGGTGGGACGGCCAGGGGTTCTTCTAGAGTACCAGAAGGTATAGTTGTACTGCAGGGGATGTTCTGCTGGTCCAGGGACAACAGCCTGGGAAGTACAGAAGGTACATTAGCTCACAGCAAACTTTTAGTTCATTGGTCACAATGTTAAAAGGTCATTTTATTGTATTGTTTATATGATAGTCACATTTATATGCTTTATTTGTGTGTGCATGTGTACATGTGCATGTGTGGGTGCTTGCAGAGGCCAGAGAAGGGCTTGTGAGCTATCTGGCCTGGGTGCTGAGGACCAAACTTTGGTCCTCTGTAAGAGTAGCAAGTGCTCTCAACTTCTAAGTCACCTCTTCAGCACCTTGTTTTAAACTATGCTTGTTACTATCATGACAGACAGCATGTGAGAGCATGTATGCTATGGTGTGTGTGTGGAGGTCAAAGGAGAACATTCAAGATTGGTTCTTCCCTTCTCACTGTGGGATCCAAAGATTGAACTCAATCATCAGGCTTGTGCCTGAAATGCCATTTCTTGATTCCTAATACACATTTTACACTGCCACTCCTACTAGATGTGGTGACACAATCTTTAATTCCAGTACTGGGAGGCAGAGGCAGGCAACTGTCAGTTTACAGACTGAGTTCCTGGCTAGTCAGGGCTACAACCAGACAGTGGTTTGTTTTTTTTTTTTAAGTGTATTTTTTTTTTACCACCTCCACAACTGAAAATAATATCATAATTTCAATTATTTGCAATGTGCAGAAGTCTGTTCACACAGAAAATTCTTTACTGGTTAGCTGATTCTAAGTTGCTGTAACACAACTTTCTGCCTTTCTCATAACACCACGGGCATTCATTATCTCAACATATGCCCACTCCAGCACCACCTCCGCAATATCCACTACTAAAGACTGGCAGGTTGCCTAACCTGCTTATGTCTCAGCTACTGTCTGCAAGATGGAGGAAATAACAAGCACCTCAAAGGGTCACTGGGAAGAACAAATGACTAGAAGCACCAAGTGCTTGGCCACTGCCTGTCATAATGTCAGTACTCAAGGAGCATGAGCTCCTTCTTTTGTTTCTCTAGACAGGGTTTCTCTGTGTACTCCTAGCTGACCTGGAACTCACTCTGTAGACCAGGCTGGCCTCGAACTCATAGATATCTGCTTGCCTCCTCAGTGCTGGGATTAAAGGTGTATGCCGCCACCATCTGGCACCTTTGTGACATCCTACCACCTTGCAGAAGATGCCTGTTTGGCAGGTATTCAGATTATCAGATAAATAGTGCTGTAATTCTGAGAAACTTGATCTACTTATCTTCCATTCTTAAATTCTCTGTATCCCAAGCCACTCTCAATGTGTGCTACTGCTGACTGAAAGTCTAAAACAGGACTGTGTAGAATTTGAATTACTGAGTAGCCTTTAAAGCAAATCCTAGCTGAGAATCCTGACTCGCCCATCTCATACGAGATAATAAAGCAAGACTTCACAGTAAGAGGAAGTTCTAGCCGGGCAGTAGTGGCACATGCCTTTAATCCCAGCACTTGGAAAACAGAGGCAGGTTGATTTCTAAGTTCGAGGCCAGCCTGGTCAACAGAGTTCCAGGACAGCCAGGGCTATACAGAGAAACCCTGTCTTGAAAAAAAAAAAAAAAAAGGAAGTTCTAATTTCCAAAATGAACTCTAGTCATTCTCATTCTACTATTTTTTAAAACTTGTAATTATGGATGCACACTAAGGATTTCACTGTGACATTTCCATACGCACATCAGGCTTTGGTCACACCCAGTGACCCATGCCCTCCTCTTTTTTACCCTTTCCCCCCCCTCCATACCTTTCCTCCCTTTCTTCAGTGCTAGGGATTGATCCCAAGGTCTTACACTGAACACAGAGTGGCATCCTAGTCCCCGGTCTTCTTGTGTCTCTCCAGCTCCTCAACCTTGTCTTAAGAACAATTAGAGATTCCAAAAGAGGGAATCTGCTATAGAGAGCCTCCATGAGATAGCCAAGGCTCGCTACACCTGTATCCTCACCCCAAACGTACCTTCCTCTTGCCGCCGCTCTGGCTCTTGTCTCGGTCTGTTTTTTCCTTCTCACCATCTTTCTGTGTGCTGTTTTCTTCATTCTGATCATGGTCTCCACTGTCATCATCTTTTAAGCTACATGGGAAAGCAAAATCATGTCATTCCATGACTAAACTATTCTTGTTACCTAACAAAACCACAAGGTCATAGAACTACCATCTAAGTGGCCTCAAGTCACCTGAATCCCAGGCCTATGAGATGTGTCTGTGAGAAGGGCAAAGGGAAAGCAAACCAGGAATATGAAATAAAAGCTATTAAATTAGCTACCCCATGAACTCCAGTGAACAGTTTTCCAGTTTCCTGACAGCAGCATAACAAAGCAGTTAAAGAGCTAGGTTGGTTTTTGTTGTTGTCAAATACACTATATTGAGAATTTCTGGACAAATAATTTTGCTGACATCTGAAAGTTAAATTTGCCCAACTGTATATACTGCCACGTCCGCTCCTTCCCACCGCTCTAACTGTCCTCACTCCACACCTTGGGTCAGTATCCTTTTCCAGTCATCTAGTTCATCCCTGGTGTTTAAATGGGTCTGACGTCAGTCTCTCCTCTCCACCCATCCTCTACACTTTCTAGATGTGAATCTATTATTGAACCTGTGTCCTTAAGATGCCTGACTGCCAACTTCCTAATTACCTATCCTCAAGAATAGCATACAACACAAAGTGCTTTTCACAAGACTTTAGAAATTGAGTCCTGTCCAGAGCCATACTCCTCTCTTCTCCAACAACTCTTGCCACTGGTAAACACTTCGCTTCCAGCCCAAGGTGCCATTCCTTCCTGCCTGTTTCTTCTTCAAGACAGAGGGTTTCTTCAGAGCAGTATCATACCTCATCTCAGTATCACTGGCACCAAAAACAAGATGACCCAGAATAAAGGTTAAATGAAAAGGAAAACAAAAGATGTGGATGTGTTATCTCATAAGCAGAGTGAAACAGGAAACCACCTGAGACCCAGCAGATGCAGACAAAACCAAGCAGGTTAGCGCACAAAGAGTGCATTTGCTCAATCTGGCCTTGATGCAGGAGATACTCATGTGACCATTCCCTGTGACACAGGCCTCCCCATCCTCACCCTGCCCAAGACCCAACTAGGTCAGGCATAGGAGCAAAGGGCAGTCCAGTCTGCCTAGTAACCTGTGATTCAGAACCTTTCTTCAGAACATCAATTCCTCTCTCCTTTGATTTCATCCAAGAGGGCAAAGACCAAGGATTCAGGAGCTGGGTCAGCTTTAGGGTCCATGAAAGACTCAAGACAAGAGCAAAGGGGGCAGTCCAGAGAGAAAGGACGGTGCTGATGAGCAGAGCGCGTGGACACCGCCATCTGTCTGCTGCTCAGAGGCATCGCCAGTGCTTAGTAAACTCCCTTCCCTGGGTTAAACTTGTTTTGCTTAGTTTCCTTTTTAAATGGAGCCTGCTTTGGACACCAGACCCATGGATTAAAAATTACCAACATTTACCAAGCAGCTCACTGGCTACCAGAGTACCTGTCCTCAAAGAACTGAGGAGAGATAAGGTGTACAAAACCTTAACTTGGTGCAAAGGGCCATTCTGTTTGCAGAAGTTTTGCCAAACATCTCCTGCCTCATCCCAAGGAACCCTTCCACTCCTCTCTGTCCACCGAAGTGCAGTTCCCCATCCCTGCCCACCCCTGCCATGTTCGGCCTCCACTCCTGGTTTACTGCTCTTCAGGATTCACTCTCTCTTGGAAACATCCCCTATGCTCTCCCACTGTAGGTTAAACCAAACTCTCCTCTTCTGCTCTGCATAATACAAACAGCTATACCTTGTCCTGGTTGTACTCTCAAGGCCGATTTTCATCGAGAGGCCAATCGAGAATATCGCATGGATTTTTCTACTGCTTCAGCCCCAAACAACTCTCTTCTATAGAGCACATTCTCTAGGGACACAAGCCTTTTGCTTTCTCTTCAGCTCCTAATCCCTACTACAACCTCTGAGGTCACTTTTTTAGATTTTGGTTGAAAGACAATCACCTAGGACCTCCCACTTTTGACAGCCCAAAAAAAAGTGCTGTATTTCTTTTCTAGTGGTTTTCTTTCAGTCACTGATAGGAAACAAAAAGAAAACTAAAACAGTTAAGGCAGAGAAGAAACAATGCTATTGTCATCCTGAAGCCATCTTAGGCTCCTTTCTAAGTCAGCAAATAGGAACCTCAACGGACTTCATTTTGTATCTTTATGCTCTAGTCTTTATTTTAGTTTTGGCTGTGCTGGTAATAAGATCCAGCACCTCCTTCATGGAAGGCAAGGACTCTACCACCGAACATTTCTTCCTCCCTCCCTCTCTCCCTTTCCCTCCCCCTCCCCCTCTCATCTTATGAAAAAGGGTCTCTCTATGTAGCCCTGGCTGTCCTGGAACTCACTATGTATACCAGGCTAGCACTGAACTCACAGAGATCTATCACCTGCCTCTGCCTCCTGGGATTTTAAGGGTGTAATACCACTCTACCAGCCAGCTTTAACCTTCTCTCTGCATGCACACCTAAGGCAAAGGTTTACACCCGCCTTTCAGAAGCTGTTCTTCGGTGCAGTCCACACTGAAGCAGTGGCACCCCGCAGACTGACCTACCCAGCTCATGCTCAGACGAAGTGACACTTGGGTTAGCTCTCCCGGCTCTTGTCCAGTACTTCCCAACACTGTCTGAACCAGGCAAAGTCTATGCAGGGAGGAACTTTATCTAGTTTTCCACTGTTATCGCTAGCATCAGGCACTAACATAAAACATAAGTGGATGGATCTCCAAATATCAAATTAGGTGGTTTAGAAACACTTAATAATAGGTCAAAAGCTAATGGCAGAAAGGGACCCATATAAAATAGGGACCAAATCAAGCCTGGCCTCCCAAACCCTAGGACTTGAAAACCAAGTTCATCATAGTTGGGACTGTATTTCTTGAGAGGGCATCTTAGGGTTTTACATGTTAATAATATGAAAGGTAACAAGACCTTGTCACTTGGTGAGTCTAATGACCACCCTTTAAAGCTATTAGCAGCTTTGGTTACACTCAGAGGCAGAGCCCACATATTAAAGGAGGTTAGAGGGCCTCTTTAATCTGTGTCCATCAGATCTACTACTGCACTCACTGGAGACTGCACTTTGAGAAGGATTCTGGAAAATTCTGGGGAGATGTGGTAAAGACTCCAAATATGGAGCAACACTCTACAAACTGCAGGGTTTTCACAAGAAAATCTGAAATGACAAAACCAAAACCAGGGTCAAGGGTTCCATCTTTAATTGCTAATTTCGAATAAAAGCAAGCTTTTATTTTTGTTCTTTTTCTGCAAAGTTAGAAGGCAGGCAGGGCTGGAGAGATGGCTCAGTGGTTAAGAGCACTGGCTGCTCTTCCAGAGGTCCTGAGTTCAATTCCTAGCAACCATCTGTAATGGGATCCGATGCCCTCTTCTGGTGTGTCTGAGGACAGTGACAGTGCACTCATATACAAAATAATTAAAAAAAAAAGGCAGGCGTTAAAAGACCCTCCTCCTTACAACAGCTCATAGTTATAAATAAAACCACCTGGGAAAATGCTGATAAAGATGCTCATGAACAAGGTTGAAGAGTGAGCCTGAGCTGGCCCTTTAGGCTATCTTGCACTAGTTACTTAACCATGCAAAGCCTCATTTTCCTTAACCATCAGAAAACATGCTAAGATCTCTTTGGCAGTCATTAGAAAGAAGCTAGTGGGAAACAGAGGGACACACACTAGGGAAGCAGAAGTGGGGAAGAGCTGTAAGAAAGGAGAGCAGCTAGAGAGGGACCTCGGGGAGCCCAGTGGGGGCAGGGAAGAAGGAGAACAAAATAATGGTGCGTGAGTAGGAAGGTGTCCTAATGGATCCTAAAAAGTTAGGAAAAAAAAAAACCACAGTGATGCCTCTGGGTGGCTGCGGTGGTTAGACTAAGAATGACCACCATAGGCTCTTATATTTGAATACTTAGTTACCAGGGAGCAGAACTGTTTGAAAGGATTAAAGATTAGGAGGTGTGTGGCCTTGTTAATAAAAAACAAAAACAAACAAACAAAAAACCAACAAAACAAAACTTGTCGTAAGAGTTGCCATGGTTGTGGTCATGGCATCTCCTTACAGTAACAAAACAGTGACGAAGACAGTGCCCGACATAACCATCCTTATTCAAGACAGGTGACCTAAAAACTGTCTTCTTAAGATGCAGTTTGAATTGTTCCAATAGGAGAGGAAGGGCTGTAGATATGGAGTTAGGTATTGCAGGGCTTATGCCAGGAGACCAAAAGATCACTATCCCGTCGGGCTCAGCTAAGCAGCAAGATGGAGAAGACATCAGGTTTTTGTCTCAAGAAGCAGAGCTCACTTGACCACCATGAAAACCTAAGGAAGAGCTGGCTTGACTGCTGGAATCCCCATCCCTGGACTTCCTGAGTCTGCACATCTGAACTCACTGTACTGAAAAACGGCAGCTTCACCACCTATCAGTGGCTCCACTCTCCCTTCACAGCTCCCTCTCAGTATTTTACACAGTACCTCTAAGTATTGTGGAGGTGATCTGGTCCTTCCAGTCCTAACCACTAGGGAGGTGAGAGCAATAGCTCAGACTGGAGAACTTTTGTACTGTCAAAACAGCTGGTGGGCCTAGAATTAAAAATGTAGGGCTTTGAATGAGAAGACAGATTAGATCACTACAAACTATAGAGAAGCACTGCAATCTACCGAAGGATACAATTCTCGTGAAATACTAACTGAAGTGCTGCTAGATGAAAACGAAAATTACTTTTATATGCTAAAAGATTTCATCGTTAAGAGGGGGATGCCCCCCCCCACACCTCCAACACATATTTCTTCTCTGTACTTCCCAACTGTTCGGTGCTGGAATTGGAGATGAGAGTGGGTACTTGGGAAGAATGCAGGAGTGGGCAGCCACTAGGAGTTGAAGGACAGGAACGGGGTGGGCGGTGGGGGGTGGGGGGAAGGGGAAGGAAGCAGGAAGAATCTCAGATGAAAAGCATTCCGTACTCAGAGGCCACAGTACTCAGCGCGGCTGCCCCATTACCTCATCGCAGCTGCCCAACTCTACGACACGGGCTCTGTTACCGTCCCCGCTTGCAGAAGACAAAACCGAGGTTCGGAAGGGAGAGGTGACCTTCCCAGGACGCAGAGCGAGTGCGGGAGGGAAGCCGCGTTCAGAGAGAAGGCAGCAAGGCTGCGGAAACACCCGAAGCGCTGAGGTCCCGCCCCTCCACGCCGCCGGCAGCCCGCACCCACCAGGGCGGGGCGTCCGAAAATCTCCTTCCGGGCGGCGCGGCCTCCCCTCCCCCGGCCCGTGCCGCGCCGGGGTCCAGCGGCTCAGGGGTCCCGGCGACCTCGGCCGCGCTCTCCCGGCCCCGTCGGGCCCGCGGGCGCAGGAAGGCTCGGGCAGCGGCGGCCCGGGAGCGAGCGGCTCGGCTGAGTGTGCGCCCGGCCCCGGCGGGAGCGGTCCCGGGGGACGGTTGGGGGAAGGGGCCCCGGGGGCGGCCACGCGCCACTCACGCGTCGAACTTGTTGTTCATCCTCTCGCCGCCGCTGTCGCCACTGCCTCACGGAGTGACTTCCGCTCTGCCGGGTCCCATCGCTAAGGGCCCGGCTACTTCCGGTTGGCAAGGCGCTCAGCGGAACGTCAGTGTTCAGGCCTTGGGCGGGGCCTCTTTCCCTGTCGGGTGGCCCAGGTTGACGGAGCTAGTCCCGACCAGGACTGTCTACTCAGCCGGCCATCCCGGCTTTAACCTCCCCGTGGATTCCAGGGGAAATGTCAGGCACAGTAACCTTTAGTAAATGGTACTCTCCGAGAGTTGATCCTGTGCTCTTGGTGTTTGGAGAGGATGAGAGAGTACTCCAAACAAATTTGTAATTCTGGCCCTTGGGAAATGGAGGCAGGGAGATCCACACCAGCCTGACCAACGTGGTGAGTTCGAGGCCAGCCTGGGATATGTAAGACCCTCCCTATATATCGGGTGAAGTGGGAGGAAAAAGTCGAATCAAGGTGACAAACTTATTGAGGACCGAGATGGTCTCTCTCGTCATTGTCTCCTCAACTTCAGTCATTGACCCCACACTCCTAAAACAAAACACATCACATACACAGGAATAAATAAATACCCTGGTTGGTGATGTAACTCCAAAGCCACCAGCCGAGTATTTTCCTGACTCATCTGCTGAACATGTTCCATCGTTATTGATGTTCATGCCTGTATTTACAGGTGAGGAAAGTGTCCCAGGACTCTTTTCTCATGGTTACCTTCTGGCCACTCAGCAAGGCCATGTTTTTTTCTCCTAAGGAAGACCTCAGAGAATCATCCTATTTCCTGACACATTATACCAAGGGAGGCTGAGGGAGCTCTTCTATCAGACCCAGCCCAGTGGCTTTGGTCCTAGCCCTGCAAGTACCCTGGCTTTTGAGAAGAGAGAGGAAAAAAGGTATATTTGCAAAGCCTTTCTTACAGTGTCTGAGATTGGGTCAGAGATAGAAATTTGGACCCTATAAAGGAGTGTTCTAGAGAGTTCCTCTTACTCTGGACCCTAGCTTGCTCATGTGAAATGTGGATCAGGTGAATAGTGCCTCTTGCCTGTACATAATGTGAAGACTTTCTAACAATGGGGGAGTGGGGAGATGGTAAAACTCAAGAAATCCTTCATGATCAATGGGGGTGGAGGAAGTATTACATCAAAAGAATGGGAGGGTACTGCTGAAGGTATGTATTTGTGCTGTGGCATCTAGAAGAGACATGCTAGTTAAAATGGGTTACACTTTTTTAAGTTCTAGACCTCACAAAAGCCAAGACTCTATACTTAGATCCCACACCCCTAGCTCCTAGTACTTTTTTAAAAAGGCTTATTTTCATTTTGTGTATATGGGTGTTCTGTCTGCATATGTCTGCACTATATGCATGGGTGGCTTGCAAAGCCAGAGGAGGGTGTTGGATCACCTGCAACTGGAGTAGCAGATGTCACATGGGTGCTGGAAACCAACCCAGATCCCCTGGGAAAGTATCCAGTGTTTCTAACCACTGACCTATCTCCATACCCCACCCCCATCCTCTTTTGAGATAGGATCTCACCATGTGCGTTGACCTCCACCTTACAGAGATTGATTTGTCTCTGCCTCCCTAGTGCTAGGATTAAAGGCATGCTCCACCACATACAGCTCATGTTCTCTTCTTTTAAGAGATTTCCCCACATCTCTTACCAACCTTCTAGAGAAAGTTCACAAAGGGAAGATATTGGAGCTGGAAAAACAGCTCAGTGGTTAAGAGTACTTCCTGCCTTTATAGAAGACATAAGTTAGTTCAGTTCCCAGCACCCACTGTCTTGTTGCTCGAAACCACCTATAACTCCAACTCTAGGGTTCTGAACACTCTGCTGGTCTCCCAACAGGTACCCCCATTCATGTGCACATAACCCACTCCCAATGCATACATGCATACATATGTACGTACATACATACAGTTCAAAATAATAAAAATAAATCTTACAAAAAAGGCAGGAGGAAATGATCTCAGGCCACAAAGGGTAAAACCTTGCCCAGTTAATGACATTATGAAAAGCAGAGACCTTAGGGCTTGTACTGACTGGTTTTGTGTGTCAGCTTAACATAGGCTGGAGTTGTCACAGAGAAAGGAGCTTCAGTTGAGAAAATGTCTCCATGAGATCCAGCCGTGGGGCATTTTCTCAATTAGTGATCAGGGGTAGGAGGGCCCCTTGTGGGTGGTACCATCCCTGAACTGGTAGTCCTGGGTTCTATAAGAAAGCAAGCCAGTAAGAAACATCCCTCCATGGCCTGTGCATCAGCTCCTGCTTCCTGAGTTCTAGACCTGACTTCCTTTGGTGATGAACAGCAATGTGGAAAGTGTAAGCTGAATAAACCCTTTCCTCCCCAACTTGCTTCTTGGTCATGATGTTTGTGCAGGAATAGAAACCCTGACTAAGACAGGGCTTCAAAGTGACTTATCATAAATGCTCAAAGTCATGTGACCACACCCATCACCAGAAGTCCCTCTCTGACTCTTTATTCCTCTATCTTCTCGCAGGAACGCTTGGGTACTACTTCCCCAGGAACACACTCAGGATCAGCACAGAACACAGCATGACCCACATAGCTGACTCCAGGGCCCAGCAGGAATTGGTTGGCTCAGTCTGGCAAAGGCAGGTAGGGGCGGGGGTCTCCGGGGAAAGGCAGGTCAGGCACCTGGTTGTAGTGGGCCATAAGGAAGATGCCAGCAGTGCCACAGATGAAAAGGGAGAGCATGACTAGGAAACAGACGCGGTCCAGCACTCGGCCCACCAGCAACCACTCCTCGTTCCCCTGAGGGCAACAACACAGCGTGCAGCAGGGGTGTGACCGGGGGCAGCAGCCAGCCTGGCTTTCTTTTTCACTGTTAGGTCCCCAGCTGTCCTCCACTCTCTATTCAGCCTTCTCACCTTTGCCTGGGTACCAACCTGTCTTTTATGGTCTCTGACCTGTAGGTTGTTCCTCCT